>OZ026604.1:16813357-16823357 GCA_964020085.1 Micromussa lordhowensis
TTTCCCTCAGCACAATTGATATTGCAAAAATGGAGTCAGTTTATTTGTCTTTTTTTTTGTCAAGGAATGGACAATATCTAGCATGCGTCCATCCAATTCGGGATGCACATGGATAGTTGGGAGAGCACGGAGGTAGCGTAAGAGATGCTCGAGGTGCAGCCAAGAGCATCTTTAGCTACTCAAGTGCTCTTCCAACTATCCAAGTGTATCCCGAGTTGGATGGATGCATGCTAGACATTGTCCGTTGCTTTTATAACATAGCAAGACATTTTTCACGCTGAAAAGTCGAAATATTTATCGACTATGACATCAGCCTGAACCACTGGCTCTATGAACCATCCATTTCTTCTTCATAAAATAGCCAATCTGAGCGCATGCTAGCATGTGCAGCTATGTTATAATTTTTTTTTTTTTGATCCAGCGTTGTATGTCAAGCTGCAGTGGGGGAGGGAGTAAGGCAAACATAGGTTGGGGATTTGCCAAAACTTTTCAGCCCATAGCGGGGACTGTTCGAACAACTTACTGTCTGTTCTAACCATCCACAAATGCAGCTGATACCCCCCATCCCTGGCACAATGTGCTTAACATTGATAGGTATGTGTATTGTCTTTATATTTATAATATAGATAAGACCCTGCGAGCGTTCTGATTGGTTGAAAACATGTGTTTTATCAGAGTATAAAACATAGAAAAAGTGTGTTTTGTTCTTTGCCACATTACCTCTATATCTCAAAGCAAATGAAGAAGCCTAAGCCATGTATTACACTGTGATTAAACACTCTGGACATTTGAAAACACTCAAGAAATGTAGAAATCTCTGGCCTACGTGTAGTGTTTTTTACATTTCCCTTGTTTTCTCAAATGCCCGTTGTGTTTTATCACAGTGTAATGCATTCCTTAGGCTTCTTTATTTGTTAAGTAAAATTGATGGATGTGATCATCAAACCTTTTGAATGAGACTGCCCCCTAAATGGCACGGAATATTGTTTCGTGACCAACATCAGATCTATTCACTCCTTAGAGGTACCTAGTATTTTTCAGCTCAAAACCAAAAGTTGACTCTTAGTAGGAGCCATTTATAGACTAAAACATGATGTCACATGCATTAATTAAGTGCAACATTTTTACGCATTCTATTTGGTATAGCGATATTTTGTGAATTCACAGCATGAGTATTCTGTCATTTACACCTTTATTTAATGCATCTTACTGAAACAGCTCAAAACAGCTCTTACTCAGACTTAGCATGGTTGTTTTAATAATTCTATGTACATGTAGACATGTCAGTCAAAATCACTGATCTTTATTCTTTTAATTAAAGCTATCATTCTACATCAGCACAGAAAATCTAACAGCGCTGTTGTTTATAAAGACTTTGTACAATGTCAGTTAAAATCGCTGATCCTTAATCTTGTCAAGGCATTATACTGCATCAGTACAGAAAATCTAATAGTGCCATGGTTTATAAATACTTTGTACAATGTAAGCAGAAATCATTAATCTTGTTTTGTCAAGGCATTACTTATACTACATTACCACAGAAAATTTAATAGTGCCATGGTTTATAAATACTTTGTACAATGTAAGCAGAAATCATTAATCTTGTTTTGTCAAGGCATTACTTATACTACATTACCACAGAAAATTTAATAGTGCCATGGTTTATAAATACTTTGTACAATGTAAGTTGAAAATTATCATTGATCCTTATTTGTCAAGGATTACATATACTGCATTAGCACAGAAAATATTAACGTGCTGTTTGTTTCAAGACTTCAACAATAAAGCATGAGTAAAAACAGCCAGATCTTCATGCATAGAAAACATTCTGGTTGAGAGAAAACCTCCTTTGCAGACTGTACTTGTATGTAAGAGAAGAAAGCACATCATGTGCAACATGAAACACTCAATGACTGGTCCCGAGAGCAGCAATTAATTATGTTTCCCGAGAATCTCAATGTTTCACAAGGTGGAGCTGAGGAAATCCCTGTATGCATTGTGTATACATACAGCATCAACATGTAAATTCTTATCTGCATACATTTCCTTATAGCATTTGTTGAAAGATCAAATCAATTTTCTTTGGTGTCCACTTCATCATGCATTGCTAATGTGGGGAGAATTTTGAGGTTGGTCACTCTTGGGACTCAATGGATTAAAAATTGCTGGAATTAAAATTATATACTATAATGTGACATTAAAATGAGTCACAATCAGAGAAAAGCAGGAAAATAGCAGCAATGCATAACTTTAAAACCTACTGTTCAATTTATGTATACAAGATACACTGCAGCTGTGATATAAATCTACATACTACAATGTGACATTCAAATTAGCCACGGCCACTTCACACCCTAAGAGTTAACTGATCAAAAAAGGAGCAATGCTAAACCTCTTAATTCTGTATAATTAAAAATTAACCACTTGTTAAAAGATGAAATCATGCATACATAACTAGTGACCTATCTTTGCTCCTTCAAAGAGCTTGAATTTGTACACCATATTATTGTGCTCTGTACAACCATAATAAATTTGTACTAGTACTCTTTTCACTCTGGTTTATGCCTGCATTAATTTAGTCCCAATATTTACACATGCACTGTACATGCCCTGGTATATAAATGCATTAAAAACTGCTGTTATTACAATTTATGTGCACTAATGTGAAGTTTAAGTTAAGTAATCCTTAAGAGTAACAGCTAAAAAAGCAACAATGCTTAATAAGATTATTTATCAATACTGTACATTTAAGAAGATGGGCATTTCCCGCATGGTAAAAACATGCACTCCATATAAAGCTACTGACCCTTAGCTCATTCAGCAGCACCCACTATACACTCAGGTATTTACATACATTGATATGCAGGTGGAATTTGGGAAGGGACAAGTTAAAAGTCAAAGTTAGTAACCCATAGAGCAATTTTATTTCAGAAGCTTAGTCCTGCCTTGCTATATATGTAGAATATATCCAGTCCTCTCAAAATGTGCTGGTGACAACATTTTAGGTCTTATTTCGCCCATATTAGTAGGTTGACTACTAAGAGTCACATAAATCTTTCACATGATCCCCCTAGCTGAATTTTGTTTTTACTTTGCTATTGTGATGCCAGCCACTGCAAACATTTTGAGGGGCTGAATGTCAATTCTACCATGTTTGCTATATAGCCTACAAGCTGCATTTCCTTACAACACTACAGCTGTCCGCATTGCAGTTTCTAGATACCTCCCAGAACTTTTTCATGACCCAAATGTGGTGAGAAAAAAAAAAGAATCTGCAGTGAGTGCGATCATGCAAACGTGCGATTCAGTAGTACTACAACAATAACATTTTATTGTCAATTGGAAAATTACAGTAAGATTTATGAAGAAAAATAACCGCGCGAAATTGTTTTTCGAAAAACAAAAAACATACGACGAAACCTTGACATTCTGTGAAAGCTACAAAAGCAAAACTATAAAATTATAATGACAACAAAAGAAATTGAATGAAGGCAAAGAATGCACCTTTAAACAACTGTGAAAGGTAGCCTTAACTAAATGGCTAAGATGTCCACAACAAGCATAACTACTTACCGGTGTTTGGTACCAAAAGAAAGAGCAGAAATTGATCTTTCAAGATGGCTTCTCCGATCTCAACTACCACACATTGGGGGACTTCTGGGAAGGTCTAAAAATACCCTTTTAATTCATACCCAGGTCTCCGAAAAAAATCACCCGGTCCAATATGGCGACCAGTCACTCGCGCCAAGAGCGATTTTGAGTGGACTTGTGCCCACCGTCGAGCTTATTCAAGTGTTTCTGTAGCACGAACCGACTAGGAGTATTTCTACTCCCCCCTGGATGGGACGCTAGTCCATCACAGGGTTACCCCCAGCATTAAGCTAGCCGGAACCCATTTGTACACCTGAATAATCTAATTGTTTTGGTAGAAAATTACAAAATTTACTTTTTCAAACTGGGATTTTGTCATGTTGTCGTGATCGGCTTCGGCATATTTCAATTCAATCAAGCTCAAGTTGATGTTTTTCTCCTCGCGGCTTTTGTGTTTATTTCTTATCTCACACACGATATTAAACCAGTTTAGTTATTTTTGCTAAGCTCTGTATTTTGCTTTGTTATGAAGTCTTTGTATTAAAACTTAGGTAAAGAGTTTCAATCTTCGTCTAATTTTTGTCCGCAATTTTGTTTGTGGGAGCTGTCAATTATTTTTAATTTCACCGTTTTGCGCTTAATTTCACTTTTGAGTTTTTTTTTTTGTAAAAAAAAATACCTCTTAAGGGCCTGTTTACATGGAGGTGGGGACCCCAGGTAGGTGAGGTAACCCGCCTAGCCGTGGTCGAAAAATGGCCCGCGTTACAAGCAAAGTTACAACCCCGGGTGACGTTACTAGACGTTGTTGCAAATGTAACATGAACTCGACCCCGGCTAGGCGGGTTACCACACCTTGAGCCGTTTACATGGCAAAATGCGACCTCGGCTGACAGGGTTACCCTACCTGGCAGACCGGGCAACCCGCCTAGGCGGGTTACCCCACCTATCATGTAAACATGATCAAATTAAAATGAAAGCTTATATGGAGAGGCGGGTTACCCCACCTAGGCGGGTTACCTCACCTACCTGGATTCCCCCACCTCCATGTAAACAGGCCCTTATTAGTCGACGGGTTTGGGCTATGTTATGGACGAGTGAATGGATGAGTGAGTGGATGAGTGAATGGATGAGTGAGTGGATGAGTAAGTGAGAGATGTATATCTATGTCACACCGATCAGATTAGGGCTACTATAAACAACCAATCAAAGATTTCATCCTGATGTGAAAACGACCATCTTTGTTTTCCTACAAACAGAAACAGATATTCTTGTATTGGCCTTATTCTGACATTGCCAATGCTTTGTTTGCTATGGTTGAGCCCGGACTTTGTGAATGGGTTTCAAAAGAGTTCAGAATTCGATCATCAGCCGAAGAAGAATCATAGTCTTTGGCATGCACTGACATGTCATCAAGGCTTTGTCCTATTGCTGGTTTTCACATGACGTCACGAAAATTTAAACTTCAGAAATATTGATCCTCCTGAAATTTTACTTTCATGCTGTATGATAGCAGCTAAAATTCATATATATTTTCACTCCGAATGGGTTCTTGGTTTAGTGATAGACTACCCTTGAATTTCTAAGCTTCTGCGTGACGTGACATTTACATGACGGGTGAGAGAGCTGTTGTGTTGGTTTAAAAGGTGACTTATTTCGGGGAATTCTGCTATCTGAACAGTTCTTGTACTAGAATAAAGTGCTATTGTTACGTTTTTGAGTTATTCGAGAGATAAATTCACTCTTTCGTAGCAAAACTCAGTGACAGATGTTTCTGCTGGTTTCCGGCCGCCATGTTGGTGCCCATGTACATGGGCACCAGCATCTGACTCGTCCCCAGTCGTCTCTCATTATATTTAAAAAAGGGAAGCGCGGGCATCATACCCTGCTTCATTAGTCTCCCCCAGTTGACTCCCGCTCCCTTCAGAGACCGAGAGACGACTGGGGACGAGTCAGCACCAGCATGGCGTCTCCATACAAATCTCTATACATTTGGGCAAAACGTTTCTTCGCATATCTTCCATGCGAAAAATTGCTGTGATCTGAATCTTGGCGAGAGTCTTTGCATATGTACCTTCTTTCTATTTCCAGATTCTGGACTTAATCTATTGAACGGTTTTGATTTTTTATTTTGGTCTATTTTGAATGGCGTGACGTGACACTGAAAACCAGCAATTGGGATGGGGAGGGGGCTTTTGTCCGTGATGGTATTCGCCAGTCCCAACCATTTATTAGTTTATGTTTGCGCAGCATGTTTTAGTTTGTTAATGCAAGTTTCAATAAAGTAGCGTTATTCAGCTGGCTGTTCACGGAGTAATACTGTCTTCTCGTTGAAAGGTTCGCTGGAATCAATACTGAGATACTCATTTGAAGTAGTTTTCTCTGTCAAAACCAAGGAAATCATGGACGGCTAGTTATGAATGAGAACACTGCTAACTTTTGAAATTTGTTTTTGTTGCAGGTAAATGTAACATGATATTTATATTTATCAGTTTCAAGTGGTAACTTGACACTTTTGTTTTTCACGCAAGAGTAGTTGCAATTAAAAGGACGGATCAGGGGGTGTCACATTATGCCAAAGATTCCGGAAGTTTCGGTCGGAATAATCGGGATCACCTCTGGAGGTGGTCGTCTTATTTCGGTCGGAATAGTCCGACCGAAATTCGCCGTTTTATTTTTAACAAACCGGTCCTTTGCCCTAATTAGAGAATTCGGGAAAGGAATTAAAAATGGTAAGAGCCATTCCAATATTGGTTGGCCCGGTTTAATCGGAAAGTGTCGTTCCATTTTCCTAGCGTATCCCCACTGATCTCTGACCGGTCGGTTCGGGGATAATGGAAAGCACCCAGTGACTCTTGTTCACATGGTCAGAATAAACAAATAAGACGCCAATCTAGCGGCAAGTACTTAAACTTGATGTAAATGTTTGGACGTCTCTTTTCTTAGTGTCTTCAGCGACATTTTAATATCCTGCATTAATGGGGTCTTAAAAACAGGAATTCTTTGGACGTCTCTTTTCTTGGTGTCTTCAGCGACATTTTAATCTCTTGCATTAATGGTAATTCTTAAAAACGGGAATTCTTAAAAAAGGTTTTCTTTAAGGTTTGTGGAGTGGAATATCTTCAAACGTTCCTTAAGACTCCATGGCGGTTAGCCTCCTACGCAGACGCTCTTTTGGGCTCGTCACGCATTGCGCTCGTCACGCATTGCGTGACGAGCCCAAAGAGCGTCTGCGTAGGAGGCTACATGGCGGTAAGTTAAACCGGATTAGACTTTGAGGCGACACGTTCTTTCGTTTTGAAACAGATTCCTTGCGCGGTTCAAAAAGGTTAACTTACGTCTCTCGTTAAGTGACAAAACATCTTCTGTAAGTGACTTTTTATCACCGATAAAAAACTCTCAGGCGTTGGGAAGGGTAATGTGACAAGGAAACGTCCCAAACTCTGCAGATTTCATGGCGTGTTATAAAATTTAAACAGTTTTTCATGAATATGGTTGTTTCAAGTCTGAAGTTAGGTAACGCTGTTTGCCCTCCATAGTGTTTTCTCATTTAAATGGGTTCTGATATCGATATTAAGTTAAGTGGGATATCAAAACCGAAAAAAAGGCTGTTCCGAAAACGCGGAGTGCGGAGTGCGGAGTCTAAAAAAGAATTTAAAGAAAAATTAAAAATAGAAATAAAAGAATTTAAAGGTGCATTAAAAGGACAATTAAATACATAAATAAACTAGAAATAGAAAATTAAGAAATAAATACACCATTTGGACTGAATGAAATATGAAAAGTCCACTTTAGGCGGTTTGAATTTTTTCATATGTAATTATTATTTCTTAAATTTCTATTTACGTATTTAATTACTCTTTTAATTCAATTTCAAATTCTTCTACTTTAATTTTTTTAATTTCTTTTTTTAATTTTCTCTTTTAGACTCCGCACTCCGCACTCCTTGTTTTCGGAACAGCCAAAAAAAAAAAAAACTACAAGTAAAGCTGGCAACAGAATTAAACCATGCCAAATTGGGTCTTGTTATAAAATGAGTCAAATTCAATAGAAAACGTTACCATTTTGTTTTTCATGCCAACGTTTGTAACTTGATATTTTTGTTTTCCTCGTAAAAGTGGACGAAGCCAAATTCTCCGAAAACGGTGACGTGGTTTTTCTTTATTGCTGGAGATAATTCGTATTAAGTTAAACATCTGGTGAACGAAGAACTATATTTTTTTATTCCAAATGCTAATTATCATTTCATAGATAAACAAAAACTAATCTAATTATTATCAGATAGTCACGACTGACATGTCGAGTCACGGAATAGCGCGTTCTTATTCTGTTGCCACCTTTACAATAAAAACTACTTCAAATTAATACACAGTGATATCAATTTATACAACTGAGAAGCGTTTCAACGAGAACGTACAGTACTGTTAAGTACTGACGCTTTAATGGAACACAACAGAATCAACACTACATCGAGCACATGGCGGACCCGAACTCGAGAGCATCTCACTCTGACGTAATAACACGTGAACGAGGTACAGACGTACCCAGACTCTTATAAGGCGGGAGTAAATACACCACATCTCCCCCTTCCTAGTTAACCCTACAAACAAACAAGTGGCAAAACTAAAGGCAGTTTAGACCTCATAGCAACTAGTAATGCTAATGGACTCAAGTCACTAATAACGTCCAAAGTCAAAACTAACAGTTCAAGCCTAAACAGAACTTTAGATTGTTTCAATTAATCTGTCCGGAGCCTTTCGCACTCTAGAAGATCGGCGAAGTGGGGGACAGGACGCTTCTGAAGATTGTGTGACAACAGGTGGAGCCTTGTCTACAGCTGGGACTACCTCCTGTGCCTGTCTTTGGCCTGACTCCACTTCACCACGTACATTTGCTGGACTAACTGATGGCGCCTGTGAAAGGCCTGGAACACACACGCTTGGTGGAATAGCTAGTGGAATATCGGGGGTTTGTCCTGAGATTCCACTTCTCTGTTAGGGGCTAATACTGTCCATACTGTCCCTTCTCACGTGATCGACGTGACGCTTCCACACCCTTCCATCGTTCAGCACCACCACGTACGACCTCGGTCCGCTTCGCTCAGCCACCGAGCCTGGCCACCACGTGTCCTCTTTTCTGAGGTCCTTCACGAGGACCCTGTCGCCTGGGTAGAACTCTCTGAACTTCGTGTGCACATCGTGTGTTGCCTTCTGCTTAGCTTGGGAATCCATGACCTTCTCTCCCACATGCGGACGAAGGAGGGATAACCGAGTTCGAAGCTCGCGGCCCAGGAAAAGACTAGCGGGAGTTCTACCGGTAGTAGGATGCTTTGTCGACCGATACGTTAGCAGAAAGTTTTCAATTCGTTGTTGAATTGACAGTTTGCTGCCCTTGCAAGCCTTCTTGTGGTTCTTGAATGACTGCACCATACGCTCAGCCAGTCCATTGCTTGCTGCATGATAGGGTGCATCTCTTACGAGCTTTACGCCATTCATCTTAAGGAAACGTGCAAACTCTTCGCTGCGAAACTGAGGCCCGTTATCGCTGACACAGTGAACAGGCATTCCGTACTTGGCAAATAGTTCCCTTAAGATAGTGATCGTTGATGCTGCCGTTGTATTTCGCGGCATGTAGAAAATCTCGGGCCACCGGGAGTGTGCATCAACCAGAATGAAGTAGTGCCTCTTCTCATCTTCTGCGAAATCGATGTGAATGCGATGCCATGGATTACTCGGCCACAACCAGGGGCCTAATGGAGCTGCCGCTGGTGGTTTTCTAACTTGCTGACAACAACTACAGTTCCGCACAGTCTGTTCGATTTCCAAATCGACATTTGGCCACCAAAAGTAACTGCGTGCTAACTCCTTCATACGGACAATGCCTGGATGAGCCACGTGTAATTCTTCTAACATATCCTTCTGGTAACGAGTAGGGATGACCACTCGTATTCCCCATAATAGACAATCTTGTTCAATTGACAACTCGTAACGACGGTGTAAGAAAGGTTTCAGGCGCAAATCTTCAACGTGTTGAGGCCAACCACTCTTTACAAACTCCAACACTCTGGACAGCAAGGGGGGAAATCGTGTCGCGTGGCTTATCTCTTTGTGTGTGATAGGCAAACAGTCTACCAGACGCTCTTCAACCTTGAAGACAGCGCTTTCACCGCCAGCTGTCGACGATAAAGGTAGGCGTGATAACGCATCTGCCACTGCGTTTTGCTTGGATGGTACAAATTTAATGCTGTAATTGAAGGCTGCAAGAATAATTGCCCATCGTTGTAGACGCATAGCAGCCAGCGACGGAATCGCCGTCTTGGGCCCAAAGATACGTTCCAATGGTTTGTGATCCGTTAGAATTGTGAAATGTCGCCCATACAGGTACAAGTGGAACCGCTTCAAACCAAACATGA
>OZ026604.1:16828357-16835857 GCA_964020085.1 Micromussa lordhowensis
CGCGTGACAAGCCGTTGCGGCACGTACTAGTTACCGTAAACATAATTTGTGTAGGGCTTTTGTTGCTGGTCTTATCTAGCCTGCGTAGCAATTGCTAAACGGGGGAGAGGAAGGCAAAGCGCGGATGGAAGGAGGGGGACATGATGCAGAAGTAGCTTCTTCTAAAAAAAAAAACAATTCAAGACTAGAGTGCAAAACTCGATACCCTATTTATGTCCAAAATGGCGGCAAAATGGCTAAATTTGATACCCTAACAATGACCAAAACCGAAAACGGCTGAAAAACCATACCCTTTGGGGCCGCACGTATCTATACAGCCCATTTAAGGCAATAAAAATAACTCTTGCACGGTTTGCGTGCCTATGTTCCATGTACTGATCACTGATTTGGGATTAATTGACATGTTCTCAGCCAATCAGAGTGCAGAAGTTGTTGCTTATATGCAAAAAGAGACCGAATTCAGTGACCAGGCGATTGTGGAAGTCTCGGTCACTGATCAGAGGATGCATGAATTTTTAACAGGACGTGAAGGAAGGAACGGTGGAGAGTGATTCGTTCAGATACCTACAACAGTCTGGCGGCAATGTAGAAGTTTATTAAAAAAATGTTGAAATGTTTATAGTGGTCGACGAGTTAGCTTCAACTAGCTAGTTTTCAGGCATGCCACGTAAACTGAACGGAAATAAACAGGCTTAAAAATCCTAAGTGGCGGGAGGCAGACCAGTCGGCTATTTACAAGCATGACCGAGGAATTGAACTAGGGTCTACCAAAATACAACTACAGTTAAGTGGTCAAAGCAGGACTTGAAACCGCGACCTCCGGATTTTAGTCCGGCGTCCTAACCACTCGGCCACGCTGGCTGCACTTATTTTAAACATCCACAGAATTTTACACACCCTATTTGAGATTTGGACTAGAGTTCTTGGAATAAAACGTAATACTTATGGCACCCAAATTTATAAAATTCTGCAATATTATCGGCGTCCATTTAAAATGTCCGGTTTCTTAGCATGTCTCGCCAGCTGGGGTTACGGAAGTAAGAAATTCCAATATTTGATTGACAGATTTGAGTTCCTTACTGCGCCTTTCAATAACATGCGAACTTCTAAAATTCAAAGCTCAACCGATAAATGCGTTTTCTGCTATCGTCAATCAAATGTTCGGCGGCTAATCCCAGCTCCCGACTATGTTGTCTGCCTGTGCTCAACGATTTGATTTAATTACCGCGCGCTCGGCAGTTGTCGGAAGCTGGGAGGAGCCGCCGAACATTTGATTGACGGTAGCGAAAAACGCATTTGTCAGTTGAGCTTTGAATTTTAGAGTCCGCCTATTATTGAAAGACGCAGTGTTGGAGAATGCTCCCTACTTTCCTCGGACTTCTTCACTTTTTTCAATCGTCGTGAGTCGTACGTACAATCTTATGCAAGCCTTCATTCTTTGTATCAAAATTACCTCAGGATCCCTAAGAAAGATAAACTTAATTATTTCTATTTTTAAGGCAGGAAAAAAAGGGAAATTTCGCTTCAGAGGCATTTAGTTGGTAGCGGAACTGATCGACTTCCTTTTATCAATGTTCATGTGAGGTTATACAGACTATGAACTTGGCATATTTCAGCTGTAAACAAGCGTCATAATGTTACCGACTCTCCTGATCCTCTTATAACTTCCTGTAGGTCACGGCTTAACAGCTTGCCTTACAGGAGCAAAACCTGCATATCATACGCGATATACGTGCCTTTTAACAACCCGTCCCTGTTAATCTGGAAACCATGCATGATTTCGCTTTGTTAGTTCTTAGTCTCTTTTCTTCGCTCCTTACTAGTTCTGTTTTAAATCTAATTTTTCCATTATAATTCATGTGCGCTATTTGCCAAAAGGATCCTAACTATTTGTAAAAGGGCTACTTTTGATCATTACTGGCTTAAGCCGATAAGATTTTCCATGAGAGAAGGTCAAATACCGCTGGAAGCGACAACAAGTTAAATTTTCTGCAATCAAATTAAAATTGCCAAATTTTGCAAATTTTGTTCCTACGTTTGTTTCTTTACTGCCATTCGCCTGACCTCGTGTGTTTAACCGAAATGTAACGGATTCATTTATTCATTTCAATGAAAAAAGGAAGCTATTTACGTGCTACCCGCATGCAGTGATGGGCAGTTTGAAAACATGATACAGAGGCGATGACATTTCCTTCAATCCCAAGAGATCATTCATCAGGGCACGTCCAAGCGAGACAAGCTTATTCCTGTCTGACATTCTCTGGGTTTTACAACCTACAGAAGTCAACTGAGCGTTCAGTTTAACTTGCTTCACAATGGAGACCATAAAACCTCGAAGTAACACATTCTTGATTGTTGCCGTGATTGTGAATATTTTGTTCAGTCTTGTTTCCATCGGATGCCTCGTTTACAAAGTACGAGAATTAGACGAACAAGTTTTTTTGCTTCAGCGTGACCCGTCGAAGGCATATCAGCCTGAATCCAAAGATAACGAAGATGGAATTTACCGAAGTAAAAGGTCTGTTGAATCCTTTGGAAGATCGAAAAGCTGCAGCAGTTGCCATAATGCTTGTGTCCAACTATTTGGTCTGGGAGCCTCTGCAAAGGTAGACCTATCTGAAATATACCTCATTTACTGAAGAATATTTGTAAATCACTTCATCTGACAGTGTCAAGGTCGCATCAATAGCTGCAACTCAGGATGTTATTTAATGGAAAAAATGATTTTTGAAGGCATAAGATTTTAAATGGCAGTTGTTTGTGTCATTTCAGAAGGGAAATCGGCTATAGCATAAGACAGTGCTTTCAAGTTTGACAAATCTATAAGCTCAACTGAAGGCTATGAAACAGTCCGCGCGAGAGTATGATTACATCACTCAGTCGACAACTAAATGAATGCCAGATATCGTCAAACAGTTGAGATGGAACGGGCTTGGGGAAATGACTTATTTCATATTTATTCGCTCAATTATCCATCCGTCCGCCCAGTCATCCACTGATTTCTTATCTATTTATTTCTCTAAAGGCAACCTCAACAGCAAGATCGACTAGTCACAAAGAAATTGATGTATTGTTTGGGAAATGGGAAATGACTTTTTGAATATCGAACTGGTTAATTGATTTTATCTTGTTTGTCTAACCAATTAACTATCTAATTTTGTTTATTTTATTACTCGCCTGTGTAAGTATTTATTTGTAATTATTCATTTGACGTTGATTTATTTAATACCTGTTTTTATTGAACTGAATTGCTTTCCGTTAGATTGAACTACAGCTGAAGCAAAGAAGAAAGTAGAAGAGCATCACAGCTCGATTAATGATTTAACGTTTGCTCTAGATTTCTTCATATTTCTGTTTTGCTTATCTAGGTCACTACCAAGATTAACAATGGCTCAGATCAAGACGTCATCTGCATGAGAGGTGAGTCCACCACCAGCTGAAGAAACTAAAATGCTGCCTAAAATAATGAACTTTAAAGAAATTAAGAGAGACCTACAGATTATATCAGTTGCCCAGAAGCATTAATTGTCATAAATATATCTAAGAAAAGTCTAAAGATTTTTTGACACACGCTTATATAGCTGGGGCACAAAACTGGTCCAAACCTTGATTCAAGCGTCCATTAAGATACCAGTTTAACAGGAATATTATTTCCAGTGGAGAATTTTGCTGGTGCTCTTTCAAATTCGTCTGTTTGGTCTCTTTAGGCAGTCATCACTAGATAACAAAGACTTGTAACCGAGTCCTTGACCTATGTTTGCATGGGGAGTTCAGTTTGTTCCCATGCACATAAAGACTCTAGCTATTGTATTCTCGGATCGTACACTACCATTATTTTGTTTCAGGTGCTAGTGGGCGCCAGGGCCCGGAAGGCCGTCGGGGACGACGTGGTCGCCCAGGGTACATAGGAAAATCAGGAAAGAGGGGTCCCCCTGGGGAGAGGGGCCCGCAAGGACCGCGCGGCAGGCCGGGAAAAGCTTTTGCCGGAAACACGTCGAAACTGATCGAAGATATAGGTAAGGATAAGGCTGAATGATTATTTTACCGTTGTTATATGACACCTATAAAACGCTTCTTGATTGGAATCTTATATGGCTTTTTTATCTCTTACTAACAGAATTCGAGGTCCTTACTTTAAGCTGTGTCACCCTCAAAATAAAGTTAATTATCATCATTACTATAATTATTATTTGTATTATTATTATGTCTTTACTGTGTGTCTGATGGGTTCAGGAGACCTTTACAAGTCACGATGAACGACTTCAAATGACTGACGTACATCAAAAGCGAAACGAGTCAAGTGGAAATCGTTGAACGTTAAGTAAACCTTGGCAATAAATTACTACACCTTTTGGGTCCAAAACAAGTTTCAATTTTTGTGGGTCGTGTAGTGGAATACGGACTCTTACTTTGACCAATCACAGCGCGTAGTAGCTGAGGGATATAACATTTCTGGTTATTTTTGATCCAGCATGACTTTCTAGCCTGTCAGCACACCGTCACGGTCTGCTACTACAAGTGCAGTTGCGTTTGATTGGCTATAGCGAGAGAGCTAGCCAATCATATTACAAAAACAAGGCCATTCCTGCCAGAACCATATTTTTTATGCAAATGTAGTTACCTAAAAGTGACCAACAAGTGGTAAGCACTCTCGTAAAATACCATTATTTATTTCCTAGAGATTCCAAAGATCGGAAAGGGACCTCCATCCAGCTTTACGACAAAAGAAGAAAGGAAAGTCTCCTTACCCTGCTCCTCCAAGGGCTACCCCAAACCAGAGGTCACGTGGTACAAAAACGATCAAAAGCTTGACAGCAGCCTCTATAACGCAGTGACAGGAGAGTTGACATTTCCCAGTATCCAGTTCGGTGATCGAGGCTTGTACAGATGTGAGGCGAGAAACTTTTTGGGTTTCGACTCTACCACTGTCAAAATTGTAGTTGAAGGTATGGGAAACTAATTTTGAATTAAAATGAATTGTTCTTGAAGTAGTTTATGTTGTTTAATATAGAACCAATTTTTTCCCAGAAAAGTCCAACAAGAATTCTTAAGAAGAACTAGACCCACCACGTGGAACTTACCGGGTCCCAGTAGGACACGGGATTGCATTAATTTTGTTAATCTCTCCCACCCCTCCCCCCTCTTCTGTGGAGGCTAATACTGACGTAATTCACAATCAGAGTATTCAGAGACATTATTTCGCCATATTTTAAATACCACATCGTGGCTCGAATGCTGCTTTCGCCTGTTAAATTTGCGAATGTAGTTTCATTATCTTGCGATACTGTCTGCTAAAGAAAGACAACAAATACGTTTTCTTGGTTATAGCCCTTTTTATTTAAGTTGATTATTTTTGGATCGCGTTTTTTATTACATTTATATCGTTCATGAAAAAGGTTTCTCGCCTTATTAACATAGCAATGGAGCTTTGAAGACTTTGGTATCTCAATCGTTGAAATCTTTTTGAAGACAGACTTCTTAAACGTGCTATTCTTCTTGTTGAGACCTCTTAGAAATAGCAGCCGGTGGAATTCTGCTCGGTTCACGAACACGTCTAGATCGCCTTGTAGCACGTTTTTTAAGATGATATAAAGTTAGCTTTGATAAGTGTTCGCTTTGATTCTCGATAAATTTTACGATGGAAGGTTCACTCAATGTAGATAGCTTTGATAATTAGTCGCTCTTATTCTCGATAAGTTCGCTCTTATTCTCGATAAGTTTCACGATGGAAGGTTCACTCTTAAGTAATCGCTCGTAAATTTGTCTCTCCAAATATTCACTCTTAAATTTTCGCTCATAAACTAGTGCATCGTAAAGGTTGGGGAACGTGTCGTTCTCCAGAAAGCTATAATCTTTCTCTTGACTGTCCCCCATGCCTCGTGCTTTTCAAAATGGCGGATAAGATTTCAATGAGCCAGCGAGCACTCCCAAAAGTAACGAGCCAGGGATATATCTCAACTCAGCGATGTATCCCTAACAATGTAATGTCAACGGTTGAAAAAACGACAGAAATCGTCTGCATTTTATGACCGGTGTCCGCCTTCGGCTGGGCCCCGGTAATTATGAATTGTCCCAGTATGAAAACGTCTAACCCTGTGTGGAACGTTCTACTTTTGGAAAATTGATTGTACCATTTAAAGTGGATTACAGCGGTTTTCAATTGATTGTCCAAAGTAATCAGGCAGTTACTTTGGTTGGGGTTCTGTCTGAGATTGGCTTAGCCTGCGAGCAGACTCACTTGTTGTTGTAGGCCCACGGGAAAACGCGAAAGGGGGACGCAGGGCGGGGAGAATGGAGCAACAAGTGAGCCTGCTCGCAGGCTAAGATTGGCTATGTAGTCTAATTGCTAAGTAACTGGTTTGGTTTTGGTTTTACGAGACTCAATATAAGAAAATAAACGCTTACTGATTTTGTTTTACACATAACATCAACAGTTTCACGGTCTGCGAGATGAACTCATCGACTATAAAACAGTTAGGTAAAGACTGCTAAGGTGTTAAACCATTGACTGATGTCTGCTTTAACATGACTTTAACATTTCTCACAGTCCCTCCAAGATTCGTTAAAGCACCTGAGATCTACCACATGGGTTACGAAACCTGGGACACGACTTTGTCTTGCAAAATCTTCGCTTATCCCCTGCCAAAGATAGAATGGACTCGGTCATTCCAGCCATTACCCGTTGACCGTCACGTGATGGCTGGAAAAGATTTGGTGATCAAGGATACCCGACAGAAAGACAAAGGACCTTACATGTGCCGCGGAGAGAACCACTTGGGCAATGTCTATGCATTGATTGTGCTTGTAGTGAGCCCTGTTCGTAAGTGAAGAAAGTATTAATTGTTATTGGATTATGAGTTCGGGATTTCTAGGATGAGGTGATAATTGTTGAGATCACAGGCCGAATCGATTATCACTTTGTCGTAATTGGCCAATATACTGATCACGTGTAACGATCTCGGGCATTATCAGGCGATAGAACGCCCAAGGGCGACTATCGGACAGTAGTAGTACTAGCTCAGCGAAGTGGCTCATGAATGTAGCTTTCTAGTTCAGTTCTTTAGATCTAGACGTAAAGAATTCGCCCTCTTTTGTGGATTTTAGTTAGAAAATAGCACGGAGAAGTAGTTTTTAGGCTGAAAATTGCAATAAAGTACGGTAAGTAAAGCGTCAAGCGGTCTCAGATGGTGGAGAAAAGATAAGTTTTAATTTCTCGTTTTCCAAATTTTAGCAAGTCGACAGTTGACATAGAAAATTGTTTAATCACGTATAAATTTAAGTTCACCTAAAGAGGCTACCTCGATGGAAAATATGATAGCGGTTGTAGATTTTAAGAACTAAATTCATGTCATTTTTTCAGTTTTGAGGTACGCTGCTACGGTAAAATTTAGTGGTGACAAGCTAAGACAATAGGTTGTTTCATTCGAGCGTCTAAGGGCTGATAGTTGCCCTTAGAATTATTAGGTTCTAAAAAACTGCATGTAAGCTCTCGAAATTCGT
>OZ026604.1:16845857-16858357 GCA_964020085.1 Micromussa lordhowensis
GTTTTTTCAGGCTTTAATTTCACAGCCTTATATCTTTCTCCGCAGTTTAAATAGTTGTGTAGTAGTGTGTTGTAATATAAAATGCAGGTGTAAACTAGAGCCAAGTAGCATGTAATCGTAATTAAGGTTTCTGCTTTAATAAAACGAATGTAAAGTAATACAGAAATAATAGATTATAAAAACAAATTGCGCTCACAGAAACTTATTTTCAAAAATCTAGAACTTGTAGGATGTGGAGAGCCTGGTGTTCCTGTTCACGGTTACAAGATTGGAAAGAATTACTGGGCAGGAGAGATTGTTACCTTCGCTTGTGACACAGGATACCACTTGGAAGGACCTACAAACAGACTGTGCTTAGAAATTGGAAACTGGAGTAATGTTGTGCCAGCATGTAAGAGAGGAAAACTGAATTTTATGAATTCTAACTATTAGTAAGTAAGTTAGTAAGTAAGTAAATATTGACCTGTGACTAGATCCTTTAACATCATGGGAAATTACTTTCTTTCTTCAGGCCATCGTGCATGCGACGAGCCTGCTCCTCTTGTGAACGGTTACAGGATAGGAAATGAATTTTGGGAAGGTAAAAATGTCAAGTACAGGTGCAACAAAGGCTACTGGCTTCGAGGATCATTTGTCAGAGTCTGTAACGAAACCGGAAACTGGACAGAGGAAGAACCAACATGTGAAGGTAACAACACATACAAATACTCTGAACATTGATTCGCCAAATCTATTGTCTTTACTACGTACACTGGTATTGTGATGAACAGGCGATTTCAACTGGTATTACTTCTGTTTCAACAACCAGTCATTCCATCATATACCAGAGTTGAAAATGGGAAACGATTGTCTCAAACTCATTAATAATTCATCAAGTTTAAACAAAGGAAAAATGACCCTGACGGTGTTTGGATATCTGATCTTAATTAGCATAGATTTTACGATTTTATTTCTCCGTTTTCTTCTTAGTTTAAGTTTCGATTGACAAACACTCGATTATCAAACACTCAAGACAGTGTTTGACCACATAAATACTCCAATCTTCTTCTCGATCACTGTTGTTGGAGGTTTCTTGACATTCCGCCACAGGCATCCCAAGCTTAGTTAACGTTAAAAGGTCACGTGATCACATCTCAAACATTTTCTAGCACAGATTTGTTGCATGTGTTATTAATATACTAGTTCCGAATTAATTTTTGTACTCCGATGCTTATTTTAAAGCAATTTGATTCTCAGCCTCGTTTTCATGTTGGCAATTTCAGGACATGCGCAGTGCTCGAGTCCAGGGCTTAACTAAGCTTGGATCCATATCAGAAATTGTTTGTTACGTAGCTAGAAGTAATCATGCAAAGTTTCATGCTTTTATCACAAAAGTGAACAATTTTGGATGATAGCAGCTGGACTAACACCTCATGCATACCCCTTTTTTAACGCGCGTGGTTTCATTCTTACCGACGTCCAGGACCGGATTTTGAGCCATCAGAAATCCTCCTCAACAAAACTGAATATTGGGAGCTTCTTAAAGGTTGGCTGGGTCCTGTGTCCACACTACCCTCCAAGTGGAAACTATGTTACAGAGCTACTGATGATGGCTGGAGTGGCAGTGCGTTTCACTCCCGATGTAATAGCAGGGGACCCACGGTGACGTTTATTAGAGTAGGAGTGTATATATTTGGAGGATACACTGACAGAGACTGGCGTAAGTACAGTCTGATAAGCAGTAATGAACCGTTACTAACGGCTGCAGGGTTAAATATCAGTCATCCGACAAAGCACTGCATACTAGGTGCCAGATAAATAACCAACGAGGCACGGAATGAGTTGCCTATCACACAATTGTGGAATAGAGTGATTTCAACAGTGTCGTAAAACCAAAACCAAATTAATCACTCTAGCCAATCACAAAGCACGCAGGCAATCAAGTGAACCAATAAAAACTCAAAATATTTTCACGCGGCTGACGCAAAGCGCGGGAAACGTGTCACGAGTGGTCTTGGTTTTACCCCTTATTATTAAAGTGGCGCGAGTGTTTTTAAGCAAATCGCCGTATAGTAAGTATATCGTGATGCAAAGCCAATTACTTTTCAATACTCAAATAAAAAACCGCTCTTATTAAATAGTTACGAATAATTGTTAAATTAAACATTGCCTAGTATCTGTTGTGTCACTTTGGAATCTTACGAGAAATGGTTGGAGGTAGATTACTTTTCTAATGAAGAACATTTTTGTTATAGACTCTGGCAGTTCCTACTCAGACTCAACCGACAGCTTCATATTCTCATTTAAAAATTATCCTGGACTGGAACCATTCAAGCTTCACGTTAAACGCTCCGACAACGCCATATATGGAAACAGCGGCTACGGTCCAACATTCGGTGGCGGACACGATATCTACATCGCCAATTCTGCCGGCTCCAACAGGAATTCTTACAGCAACGTGGGACACACGTACGTGCAGTTAGCAGGCTACAGGTATGGCTCTAGTGATGCGAAAAGCGTGCTCGCAGGAAGTTATAATTTCCAGCCTCATGAAGTGGAAGTGTTTTATCAGCATCACAAGAACTGATATATTACTTGGATCTACTTGGACTTCTCTGAAATCGCAATGTTCTGGAACAGCTAAACATTTTTATAAAATAACTGAGCCACTACGCGCGCTCTTATTGGTCGATGGGTGTGTTTAGGTGAGAGTATGCAAACACGTTTGTAAAGTTTTAGATTCGCGCGTGTTTTTAAGAATTATTTTATTAAAGCAATAGAGCACTTTTTCCGTGTTCACATAGCCTCATCTAAACACTCGGAAGGTTGGGAGAATTCTCGAAAGTTATGCAAACCCGGAAAAAGTGCTCTATTGCTTTAACAGTAACTATTCATTGAACGCTGATATAAAAAAAAAAGCTTTTAAAGGCAAGAATTGTCAAATCAGTACGCGTGGTAAAACCACTTGTCATTAAGGTGTACGAAATGATCATTTTCGTATATTCCTGTGGACAAGTGAATGCTCCAATGTAAAGTTAAGTTGTGCTTTTGACTCTCGTAGTTTACCATGTTTCATAAAGAACAACGAAGTTACTTTTTCAAAATAATTTTGGTGAGGTGACATGTACACATGTAGGTTCTGAAACGAAATACATAAGCTTGTGCCGAACTCAGCGTATTCAGTAGACTACGAGAAGTCTCTCTTTCGCTTAGTCCGTCGAGTGAGACCGTAAATTAAACTGCGAGGAAAAAAATGGCCACGTGAAATCTTGGGGGCTAGTGGTTTTCTTTCGCTTCACGCATGACGGACTAAGCGAGAGGGACTACCTAATAGTAGGAAATTAACGCTCCATGAAATAAACGCGAAGCGTTAAAATTCGCGTTAATTTAAGTCGCGTTAATTTTGTTGAGCGCTAATTTCCGCGACGTTAATTAAGTGCAGTGTTTGTTTCCGCGTGAATTTCCAGTATTTTAACCCAATTTTGCAACCTGTCCAGACACTCTTGACACCTAAAAACATTAATTACAAGCCTTGTTTCTTTCCATTTACCCTTCATTTTTCATCTTTCACAAAAGCTAAGGCGAAGGTTTACAATATTTCGAGTTCATCTTCATCGTTGTCGCTGTCAGAAGTGATGTCAATATCTTCTCCTTTGATTTCGGCCAAGACAGATTTCGTCAACAGTCTTTCTCGACAGAATATGAGACTTTCTCTGTTCTCTCTTTGAAAATGGCCAGACTTCTCGCATTGTTCTACTAGGTAACCCCTACGTTTAGAATTTTGCGTACTGTTGTGTCGAGCACGTGGCTCAGTTTTGATTTTTTTTGCGTTCAGTGTTGAAATAAATTGTTCCAGTTGTTACCACCATGTCTTACTCGCGTTAATTTCCTTAATCATAAAAATTACAATTTCCTCGATTGTGATTGGTGTAAAAAACTCCTATTTTCCACTAAGTCACTTTGCCAAGTTGTTATTTGACAGTTTGTTATCGGCCAGTTTTTTTATCGGCCAGTTCAATAAGCCAATCACATTCAAAGTTGCAGTTTAAATCAACCAATCACATTCAAAGTTATAGTTTAAATCAATCAATCTCAATTTCAGAGTGACCTGAAACAATAGAACAGTTTCGATATATTAAAATTCAGCCTAAAACAAAAGACCTCGCACAATATTCCCCAGAGCCTCGTGCTGAATTTTAATATATCGAAATTGGTCTATTCACTTCTTCTTTGTCAATATTTTAATGCAAATTTTCCCTTTCTTTCATAACTTGGCTATTCTTCTTTTCTCGGAAATTGTAATTTTTATGATTAATTGGTAATAAGACTTCGTGTCGTCCAATTCGGTCTGTAATCATACTCGTGAAAAACAAATCGGACTCCCGCGCGATTTTGTTATCACTTGTATGATTACAGACCGAATTGGACTTCACTCAGTCCTCTAACCATTATTTATTGTGAAATAGTACCTCCTCTTTCGCGTTGATTTTCTTTATTCGGAAGTCGTTTTCCATTAAATTCGCGTTAATTTCCACCACCTTAATTTCAAGGAGCGTTAATTTCCTATAATAAGGTATTCGTAGTGTACGTATCGAGGGTCTTGTTGCAATTTTAGGCCATTTGTGAGCACTGTGCGGTCAACACATGATGACTGTCATGATCTATCGACCAAAGCTTTAAGCCATTGATTAGTTGTTGGTTGAAAATGTGGTAGTGCATCAGTTAAGGACGTTCGCGCCCATTGCTACTGCGCATCTCTAGTGCGCACGCTATTCATTGGTCACGCGCGTGCCACGTCATTTTCAAGCGCGCGCACCGAGTCGAAAACTTAACAAAATATAGAGCTGATGACCTTTGCGTTAACTTGGTGTGCGAATATTTTTGTTGCAAGCTCGGTGACCCCCACTTTTTTTTCGGCAGATCACTTCCTTTTTTAACTCTCTACATTATACTAAAAAAACAAAAAAATCTGTGTGTGGGAAGTTGTAATTATTTGTCATATACTATTAAAAAAGGGTCGAATTGGTACATGGAGACAGGTGTGCGTGACTTAGAAATTGTCTTCTTTAAGGCTAATTCTAGCAGATTTAATGACATATGTAGCAAAGATCTATCAATTAGGCCTATATAAGCCGTGTTAAACACTCATAGCTTAGAGATGATTCTTCAACTTAAGGTGGGGGTTTACCTGAATTAAAGTGAAATTTGAGGAAGTTTAAAGAGAGATTGAAAGGGGGAGAAAAGGTTATGGAACACCACCAGACAGTTGCCCGACCCCACAATGGCACTCGGGTTGTTAGGCAACTGTTTGGTGTGTATCTATCAATTTTTAACTTCAAACTCTAATTTTAAAACAACACCAAATCTTCAAAATTTCCTATTTCCATAAATTTTACTAATCCTTTGAGAAAAACTATCTGTCTCCAAATAAACCTAAAAATCACCAAAAAATTTACAAAACGGCGCAAAACATAGATGTGTGTAATGAGTGAACAGATTCTTGATTGCTTGAAACGTAAACGAGATATTTGCATTAAGAACAGAATACCAAGCCAAAATACGGCTTTCAGGTGGACCCCCGCCTTAAATATATGCCGATAGTAATGAATCCGGCCAGAATCGCCTCGAATGACTGAGAATCGTAGAAATGCTATGGTCTGAGCTACGCTTCATCTTGAAAACGAGTTCGGTGACCCCCGATTTTTTTTACGTTTTTTATCTAATCTTATCATTTTCTACCGTCAGTCAAAGTTTTAAAAAAATCTGTGCGTGGGAAGTTTTTGGGCGCGAACGTCCTTAAAGGGACACTATCGCAGCCATTTCTGCTGGATTTCGTTTAAAGGTGATTAAAATCTAACTAAATACCTTTTATATTGCCACGAAAGTATTAATTGAACTGTTGAAGGGACAGTTAAATATTATTATTATACATCAGACTCACTATGAAAAATCTGATTGGTCGAGAGCATTCAATCAATTTACAATAGCTTGTGAACTTGACATGATAAATGCAATATCTGCAGCAGATATTGCATTTATCATGTAATATATCAAACACGAGCGACAGTGTTTCATCGGGATATCCAAACACCGAGAAGAGAGTTGAAAATACGACGCGCAGCGGAGTATTTTTGACGAAATTCGAGGTGTTTGGATAGCCGATGAAACACTGTCTCGAGTGTTTGATATATCTTCTCAATCGAAGCAAAAACTAAGGAGAAAATCGAGAGGTAAAATCGTCAAAATCTATGCTAATTAAGACCGGGTATCAAAACCTCCTTCACGGTTGTGATTTTCTTTGTTTTAGCTTGATGAATTATTAATGAGTTTGAGAAGTCAAGTTCAACGTCTGCCTGGTTACTAAGCCCCTTGGAGTGTTCTCCTCAGAAACAAAATGGCTGAACGCTTCGCTTCTGTTTCTGAGTATGAATTATGTGAAAAAATGTATAATAAAACAATTATTGAATTCGGTTTTCGCATGATATCATGAATTATCAAAACCTCGTGTCTGTGTTATCTTTCGGCTTCGGCAGATAACACAGACCTCGGTTTTGATAATTCATGATATCATGCTCAACCTCATGCAATAATTGTTTATTATTAAATTCTCAATCTCGGATGAAAGGCTGAAAACTTTATGCTGAGCGACATTTGCCGCATTCATTTTCATATAAGGTCAAACGCAGGTATAATGGCTGGTAACCGAGATCTAGTGAACCAATCAGAAAACTAGAATTGCATTATCTGAGGTTGAAAATTTAATACAACCATTATACCTGCGTTTGACCTTCTATGGAAATGATGCGGCAAATGCCGCTCAGCATAAAATTTTCAGCATTTCGTTTTGGCGCCCGGAAGTCACATCACTTTCCGGTCATTTCTTAGACTTCAATAAAATTTAGCGAAACCGAAGGTTGAAAATTTAATAAAACAATTATTCCATTCGCGCTTGTTGGATATGAGATTGCTTTTAGCCAAACTTCGTTGGCTATCTACCATCTCATATCCAACGCGCGCTCATGGAATAATTGTTAAATAACCTTCTTCAGAGATCAAGGTATGAGGGCAGAATTTGAAAAAGTAAGCCAACGGGTTCAATACAACCTTTTGATTACATTTTTCATTAGAAAACCCCTTTTATAGTTTCATTGAACTTATATTATACTTTGTTACATAATTAAGGTTTCCATCAATGAAAAGAAACTCGTGATACTACCCAGGTTCTCATAAACTTTATAAACTCGGTCCCAGAGCCCGTGTCCCCCTTTAACAGCGCTCATTAAACGAAAGGGCTGTTGACAAGCAACTTCAACCGCAGACTCACAGCAAGTCGAGATTTTACCGACTTTTGACCGATAAGAGAAAATTGCAAATCGATATCAC
The DNA here is from genome assembly GCA_964020085.1 of Micromussa lordhowensis. Classification (NCBI taxonomy): domain Eukaryota; kingdom Metazoa; phylum Cnidaria; class Anthozoa; order Scleractinia; family Lobophylliidae; genus Micromussa; species Micromussa lordhowensis. The sequence continues at coordinate 16,853,220 of OZ026604.1, forward strand.
CCACCCCCCGCAGCCACTTGGTAGGCAAATTTTCGCTTGCCCACTACGAGCTTGGGGAACCCTTTACAACCTTGTCAGCTCCAGGGGCATGTGTGTGTGTGTTTGAAGGGGTTTTAGTTCTTTTTTCTCTGGACAAGATAAAAATTTAAAAAAAAATAACTTCTGACAATCGACGGGCCTGTTATTATTATTCTCTAAGGTAATCAACATCCTCTTTTCATTTAAAACGTCTACTCACGACGAGAATAATTATTACCCTGAAAATAGTATTAAAAGGAACGTGATGCGAAGACGGAAAAACTGTGCTATTTACAAGCATCTCTATCGCTTTACAGTACTTAAAAAAGTAGACAATCACTTCTACCTCCCAAAAGCTGAGAATGAGGTACTTGCGGAAACCGTGACAATTCCCATGGTTGTCACACTGTAAACCAGCAAATGCGATTGACAAGTTTGCTATCATCATGGCCAGGAAAAAAACGCTTATCACGCAACCCGTGTCCACAGAAGTGTTTTGCGACGACACCATGGACAACAGAACAATAAGCAAGGTGGCAATCAGACCTAAGACCTCCCAAAGATTCACGAAAAAAGTTTTAGACCTTGCTTCACTTTCCAGTTTTACAGATGAAGATATCAGAGGATGAGAATTAGGGGCCGATAACCCTATCAGACCCCATTTTTCTCCCTTCTGTTATCAGTACAGTAATACATGTACAAAGGTCAGATACAAGAGTTTAGATGTTACTCTCCAATGCGTTTGCTTTAACGACAGACATCACTTGTTTCGATGATTGTATAAAACAACTTCACCAGGTCAGAAGCTAATTATATCAATAAAATACTACAACTGCTTCCACAGATGAATTACCAAGAAAAAATTAAAAACTAATCACGGAATTGACAGAGGTTACCACAAAAGACCTTTTGATCGACCACGGAAACTATTACACACAGTCTCAAAAACTCGACATCCTGGTGGAATCACGTGCATTATGAACGTATTTTTCAATTCTTGCCCTCGCATTTTCTATTGTTCTTCTCTGACGTTGCATGCAGCACTCAAAAATGAGAACCTTGAAAAATTCAACAAGGAACTTATTCAACCCAACCCTTCTCAGACCCCGCACTCATTTTGGTTTGTGAGACGGGATCTGTAACTCAAAGGAAGGCGTGGGTTCTGGGAACGAAGTTGCTTTGTATTCCAACTAATTTCAGTCATCTACGAATCAGGTTTCCTGGGACCCGGGGTTGATGTCCCCACGTGAATAACTCTAGTTCCCTGCATTCTGGGCTGTCCACTTACAACCCGTTGACCAGGATGAGTCACGCCAGGGGTTTTATCTGGTGTTTGGGGTAAAAGTCGCCGAGGACGCGGACGAGAAGCTTGATCACTCCTTGAAGATGGAAGCGGTGCTTCTTTTCTCAATCCCTGCTGCTTCTTGGCGTTCCTCCTTCTAACAGCCGGGTTAGCATTAAAGGACACTCCACCAAATGGATCTTCTGAGTTGTCCATGAAATCTGCCGCAGGGTTTACCAAACCGGACGGATCCTCAAACGCAGAACCTTGAGCTGCGTCGCGCTCAACATTTCCAATAAATGGCGATGAAGCCAATACATTAGCAGTTCCTCCCATGGCGCCACCTGCATTTACTGCAGGATAAGGGCTTGAAAGGCCAAATGAATCTGCTACCTGTTCAGAAAGGTGACCGTCCGTAGGTCTCTTAGTCAATTGTTCATCGTTACTTTTTGATTGTGAAGGGGCAGGAACAGTAAATGGCGAAGAACCAAATGCATCTGGCGGAGGTGGTTGCACTTGTTTACCTTTATGGACAACAAATGGTGCAGCACCAAATGGATCAGAAATCCCCGGTGAGAGGGGTGGGTTAAAGTTGGAGACGTCTGCCAACTCACCACCCTCTGGTTCACTATCGCTTGACACCTGGTCCACCATATTCAAATGTTGCTCGATCTCAGAAGTGCGATAGCCTTGGAGAAAGGGGTTGTTGCCTTCCTGCACAACTTGGGTTACGTTTTGCTGTGGATCAACAATATTACCGTCTCTAAACTGGGTAGACGAATCTTCCTGATCTACAATTTCAAAGTTAGCATTTTGCTGGTAGGACTCTGGCATGTGGCTGCCAAATGCAGCAGCTCCAAACATGTCAGCCTCATGGTGCGCCTTAGATGTTTGTAGATTACCAACGTTGGTTTGATGATAAGTTGCATTATGGCCGCCACGAGACTTATCCATTTCACTCTCACGCAGTGAGGCAAAGTCGTCATCAGTAACATCGCTAGGGTTAGCTAAGAAATCTTGCTCCTTTGACTCGTAAAATGGACTAAACGGATTCCAGTGAGGTGTGGATACGTCGTTTGACTCAATGTCAACTAGAGGCATATCGGTGGGTTGAGTATCCTTGGTGAGGTTAAGAGAAGGGTCACTTGGACTTCGATAGTGCGAGTGATAAGACGTTTTCCCGTTTGTCACATTAGTTAACGATGCCGTTTGAACCTGGCCGTTCCTTTCACTGACACCCGCAAAGTTAGGATCAGACCTGGAGCGGCTGTGTGACATGTAGCGTGGACGTAACAATCTGGTATCGCTGATGTTCTCTGGCTTTGCTTCTTGTGACACGGCTGGTCTAGCTTCTTGAGAATGTTGAATAGACACATGCGGCTGAACAGGACAGTAGTCAGGCTGACCTGTCGGCTGGTAGGCCTGCTCACCTGGATACTGTTGGTAGTCATAAAATGGATTGAGCTGGCACTGGTCAGAGTCGTGAAACAACTGTTGGGTTAGACTTTGCTGCTGTTGTACGGGATGCGTCTGGGCGGCAGGCGGGTATTGTTGCCCTGGTTGAACCTCCCTGTGATAGTTCAACTGTTGCTGAGCCAGTTGTTGTTGTTGAAGCAGGTGTTGCTGTTGCTGCTGTTGAAGTAATTGTTGTTGCTGCTGCTGTCGAAGTAACATCTGCTGCTGTTGTTGTTGATGTTGTAAGTATTGCTGCTGAGCCAACTGCTGTTGTTGTAGATACTGCTGGTGCAAGTACTGATCCCTAGTTATTTGCTGCTGATACGCATATTGTGGACCCTGCTGGGCCTGACGGAAGACTGATGAAGCTGGTGCCACACCGATATACTGTCCAGTGACTAGGTCGGATCTCGCTGGAGCAGAAGCTTCAGGATAGGCTACTCTGGGATCCTGTTGTCTCACGTTGACCTGAGATTGCTGATTAGATGCATAATGTTCTGGGCCTCTCGGTTGCTGTTGCGAGATGTTCCTTCTGTTCTGTCTGGGACTAGCCATGTGGCTCAAGCCATGAGCCTGCTGAACATCTAACGTTCCTCTTTGTGCTTGAGTGTATTGCTTGCGGCTTTGCTGAGGGCTTGCAATGTGGCTTAGATGCGATGAGGCCTGAGCAGGAGCCAACTGCTGAGCACCTTGGCCCGCCCGTGGTCGCTGACGAGGAGCAAGAGATGTAGTGACTGGACCTTCAGGTCGCCTGCAACAAAGACCCAAAATTGAGTCAGACTCCTCAGACTTTATTATTGACCTCTTTATATGGTTGCCACCCGGCCACAAATAACACATTTTACTGATTGGAAAGCAATTGCTTTTACTTTTTGGAGGAAGCAATGTTCACCGGACCAAAGCTGATTGTGATTAAAACACTCACAATCAAAACCTGTGATTCCTTGCATTTGAGGCTGATAGCAAAAAGCTAAATAGCGTAAAGATCACTTTTAGCATAAACGTACTAACTTCAACTCACCTTGCTTTAGAAGTAGCACGGCCAGCGTTTTCTACTTTCTGCTGTCCTTCAGGGGACACTTCAGGAAGAGAGTCTGGTATTTTAACGCCCTATGACAAACAAGCAATAGCATTGAGCTTTCAAAGCACGTTATCTCACAATTCACTGACAGAAGAGCATGATGAATTGTTCCAAACAACTAGACTGAATTTTGTAAAAAATGTTCCTCTGCCCGTCGTATTTACAACTCTCTCGGTCAAACACGGTCTTTCGTGTTTGATACATTACTTGAAACATGGAGGCACAGTCGCCATGGCCATTGGATCACTTTCTGATCATGAGCTACTGGCAAGAGAAAAGCCACCACGCAACAAGAAACTTGAAATCACGGAGATTTTATACACTGTAATGTATGTTCTGTTAATGAATGAATGAATGAATGAATGTGAATTTATATACCGCACATATCACATCATGTCTCATGGCGGTTTACAATTCTATTGAGTGAGATCGGACGTCAGCTTGTGAAGGCGCCTCTGGCTGCCGCTATCAGTCCATATTTGATCTCACTCACCCACCCAACCCATACATGAAATGTGTGATGAAACTAGAGATAGACCACAACACCGGGAACTACGTGCCCTACTCTTTTCGATAAGTGTGTGGGTTCTTTAACGTCCCCTGCTAACCATGTAACACTGAAGATGTAGGAGACGGGGCCTACGGTTTATAGTCCTTATCCGAGAAGACTTGAATGTCTAGCCATTTGCAGATGTAATTACAAAGGCAGTACATTCTCCTCAGTTATTTTAAGAACCTGACTGTTGGTCCGGTCTGGGGCTCGAACCTTCGACCTCCCGCACAGCAGACTGGCGCTCTCGTTAAAGCACTCCTAATTAATGTAACCACATTACGCTTAACAAACCTTTGTGTTAACAACAGGACAGTCAAGACCTCTGAGTTTAAATGAGACAAAGGACACTTGGAAGATATCTGGTCTGCTGTCTGGGTCTGGGTTAAGCATGTAGCCTAAAACAAGCACATCAAATAAATCAATATTCACCAAGGTCTAACCCAGGATTAGCGATAATATTGATTTCAGTTTTGAAGCTTTTTGGTAAGGTTTTATGTTTATATTGTCCGTCCTTTGGTTGTGAAACTACACAAAACTCAAGTAGTGAAGAACATTTATACGCGGACAATTAATACCTCTGTTAACTTTTAATCCTGGGTTAGCGTTAACAGGCTTTCACATAACCCGGCCCAAATTGTTAAACTGAAAGGTAGCACTGTTATATTTTAGCATAATGACATACTGCAATTGCAAGACACCCCTAGACTAAGTGTACCAATATCCGGGGGAGACCAGGACCCTCCAAATTA
>OZ026604.1:16868357-16878357 GCA_964020085.1 Micromussa lordhowensis
TTGAGTACAGCCAACAATTTGTGAAAGGAAAAACACATTGGAACATTAATTGAAGGGGTGAGTGCAAAACAATGCTAAGTGACTATTTGGGTGAAAAAAAAAATTTCGCGAAAGGGCCTGAATTTTGGCGTGTGGGTTTCGTTTCACCTGAGAAACATTGCTCTGAAGTAACGCGTCAACGTGAAATCAACATGTTAACTTATTTAGGCTTGAAATCAACATTTCTTGAGCTTATACGTTGCGTGAAATTAAAATTTTGCTGTTTTCTAAGTGAAATCAAAGTCCTTGCGGTCGTGGCGGGCCGATCCTTTGTTATAATATACCGAGGCAAGACTTAATGACTTATAACAAAGGCTTGGCTTGTTTTCTTATAACAAAGGATACGCTTGGTTTATCATAACAAAGGCCTGGCTTCGTTTATCTGAAAGGCTCGACGGAAAAAGCGCATTAGCTATTTTAATCAAAAGTAAACTTTGTCAAAAACGCTCCAAATTTTGCATGCTTGCAGTTTGTTCAGGTATGGTAAGATATGTCCTGTAGTTTTTGCGCTTAAGTTCGCTTCATTTTCGAGATATTGCGTATGCAAAAAACACTCGGTTTTTCCAACCTGTATGCCTTGTTTGCAAACGTTATTTCTCGAAAACAAAGAGCAACCCAGCGAAAAAAAAACTTCGGAGCAATGTTTCTCAGGTGAAATGAAACCCACATGCCAAAATTCAGGCCCTTTCGTGAAAATTTTTTTTTCACCCAAATAGTCACTTAGCATTGTTTTGCACTCACCCCTTCCATTACATAACAGTTAAAGATTGGGCCCTTTTACTCTCTCAATGCTGTAGTAAGCAACCTTAAATATGACTTTCATAACTTTCCAGGATCTACCAGTGAGTACTACATGTTTGAACACAGTTTTGTCATGTTGGGAGAGGCTGATGTAAGAACATCCCACAAATGTAAAATAAAAGTATACCACACAAACTACATGTAACTTTTACAACAAGATCTTCAAAGAGATCTGTCAAGTACACCTGGCCTAAATAGCCATACATGTATATGTTTCTACATTTAATGAGGTTTAATGATTGCATTTTATTGACGAAGACGACGCATGAACATTGCACATTCAATGTACTTTTGCAATTTAAAAGTGCTATTTCTTGAAAGTCAATACCATCTTGTTTGTTCCACCTTGCTGGTTAAGTAGACTCACAGTACACATAACTATAATTAAATAAAGGTGTGAAATTTTGTACTTTGTACCTTGATGTGAAACTATTTGTAAGATTTATTGAGCAAGGAAGTAGGTCATTACCTTAAGGTCCCTATGAATGACAGGTGGGTCTGCTTGATGAAGCTTGGCGACAGCTTCACATGTGTCAGTGAATACCTTCAGCACTAATGATTCACTGAAACCTGAACTGATGTGTTCGTTCATAAGCTGAACAACATGGCCCTCTGTGGAGGAGAGGGAAAAGCAAAATGAAGCTGTAATAATACCATTACAATGCATGTACTGTGCATTTACTGTACATACATCACTTTCTTTACCCTCAAATTTTAGAGTAGCTTATGCAGCTAATATCTCCAAGCATTTAACTATCAGATGAGAGATAGACCATCACACCGGGAACTACATCCCCTACTCTTTTCGAACAGTGTGTGGGTTCTTTTACCTCAGAGGTGATGACGAAGTGGAACAAAGGCCAATGCTCATCATGGCCAGTTACGGGCAGCACTGGAGTCAATGGGTTAACAAAAAACCTAAAATCTCAATTTTGCAGAATATTTGGTGTTTTTGAGCTTGCTTTGAATTTATTTCAGAAACAAAATTATCACCAAAGGACTCATCTTTTGAAAACATTGGTCACTGATTAACCCATTGACTCTCAGAGCTTCTGGCCAAAAAATGCATTTTTTGGACGTTTTGGAGATTTTTGGCTTGGATATAAGCCAAATTAGCTCTAATCTGCTCAAAAAGGCATTTGTAAAATGATGGCATGCCTTTCTTTCCACTAGCACCATGTTTTATGACCTTTTTTCTCGGGCATGTGCAGAAATCAAAATTTGGAGATATTTTCCCTCCTGCAAAACTTGATTATGGATGAGGCCAGCTTTGGTCAAAGGTGATGACGTCAGAGGTGGAACAAAGGCCAATGCTCATCATGTTTTAACACATGCTTAATTTAAACAAGGAACACCATTATCAGTTCAACAATCTCCACTTTTTCTTGAGAAGAGCAGAGCACTATACACGGGCAACTACAGAACGTACCTCGGCAGTATTCCATCAGAATAAGCACTTCATAAATGCTAGGGGCAATCTGATTGATAGTACAACCAAGGTAGGAGATAGCATTCTTGTGGCCAGACAAAAGTTTCTGGAACATTTTTAACAAAGCAGAAGGTGGCAAATTGTAAGTTTTTTTTCTAAATGCATGGTTCTCAAAAATGGACAACTTGAAGACAAATAAGCAAAAAAGGAAAGCCTACAGCTGTACATGTGAAAGCAGTACAATGTTCTTTCATCAAAGTTTGCATTTTGTATACAATTACATGTGTACCCTACTGTAGTACAATCTAAGCGATATGCTTGTATTGGCCTCAATGTGAAAGGAAATGTTAGTTTCATTCTTCAAAAAAAAAAGAACTTTTGGTCCATCTTAGGAAATGGGCCAGAAATAGGCAAGTGAAAATAAATCCCTATTTTTGGGGGGACATTCCAGGGAGTCAGTCAATGTGAAATAATTAACAATTATTCCATGAGCGCGCGTTGGATATGAGATGATAGATAGCCAACGAGGCGCGTAGCACCAATTTGGCTATAATCATCTCATATCCAACAAGCGCGAGTGGAATAATTGTTTTATTAAAAACGCCCTCAAAATATGGAAAACTAGACTACAATTAAAATAAAAAGGCCCAAAAAATCATGCATATGCTCGCCATTTTTGTAGATCATGGTATAATGGCTCATATACCATGATGGCTAAGCCAATGAAAACTCTCGAATTGCATTATCCAATGATCCAAGTTATTATCATTATTAAAAACTGGGTCATTGTATAATGCAATTCAAGGAATTTGATTGGCTTAGTGGCCATGGTATATGAGCCATTATTCCATGCCCTACAAATATAGTAAGTGTATGTGTCAGCACAACAGCTGAAATTCTGAAACTTTTTCCGCGGAGAGAAACAATGGCGGCCGAAGAAAATCATTTTGTTACTTACATTATACCTCCTTTTCTGGTCCAGAGGATTTTGCGAAATAAAACGTGGCAAGATTTCAGCGAAATTTGGTAGTTGTTTTTCATAAAACAAACATTTCACTTGCGCTTGTTGGATATGAGATGATTATAGCCAATTCGGCGCTATGCGCCTCGTTGGCTATCTATCGTTTCATATCCAATGCGTGCTTGTGGAATAATTGTTAAATATGATCATCGTGTAACATAATATTATTATTGATATAACAAGGAAAAAATGACCAACCATTATGTCAATTTCTTGCTTGCAGATTGCCAAATCATGTGTGTTGTTGACTGAGATCCGCTTGAGAGCATGTCGTTTTCCACTAGGAACTCTCACCAGAAAAACCAGGGAAAATCCACCTAAATATTCATGTGAGACAGAGTTACATCATTAATTCGACATTACATGTACTGTAGCTAACTACATATACAATAAACAAGGCATTTCAGTAAACAAGGAGCAAGTTAACAACTGATCCCAGAAGTACTGTTGCTTTAGTCTGCCAACAGGCAGACCAACACAGACCAACAGTTGGTTGCCTCTCAGTGATCTATTGGTAAGTTGTTGCGGGCGACCAGCGGAGCCCGCAATCCTAATCTCAACATTGGTTTCAAACGCATGCGCGGCAGTTATATAGCCTTGCAGTGACTCGAATTTATAAAAAAAAGTCGTCCTTCCAAATATTTGTCCTTAGGGACACTAAGAACCAATGAAATGAAAGGACGTAATTTAAGCACAGGCGCTTTGACCACGCGAGACAAACACGAAGCAGCAGTAATTTGAGCACAGGCGTTCTGACCGCTAGAAACCAACACCAAGCAGAAGACAATTCTCACCAAAGCATAGCTCTTTCACCTTCCATAGTCAATGATCTTTAATGTAGTTGAAGGGTCAAATAATATGTAAATTTCGCCTTCTTCCATAAATTGGAATGCACACAACACAATTTTATCACGTGGACGACGTCTATTTCGTCGAAGAATCACGTGCAGCTCATGCATAGCTGGCGCGCCGTCCAATCAAAATCGAGTGTGTGAGATTGTGATCGGAACGTTTCCTGTCCGTGTCTGTTGTTGTCGGGTTACATCAAATGACCTTGACTAAATCAATATGTCCATTTTATAATCAACAGTGTTTTTATTTACAATGTGAAAAAATAACCATTTTGTCAAACCCAACACAAAATAGAACTAGTGTATAATCAAACTGGTGTTACTGTTTCACAAGGTCAGTAAAACCACTCTTAGGTCCCTATGTCTCGTTTTAGGGAAAACAATCACCCACACTATGCAACCCTTTATTGCCCTGCAAATATAGATGCCCAAAATGGAAAAAGAACACAACGCCACTGTTTTACAATGAATTCGTTAACCTCAGTGAAACAAATCATGCATAGCCCTCGCCCGCACTTCCTAACCTGTGGTTATTACTAGTTGGTAGTACATGTACGTAACACTTACATGTACCTCAATGCTGATTCTCTATACATGTACTGCGCTTGAGATATATAATAAATTGAATAGGAAAGTATGTACTTCTGAGTTTTGGTAATCACTACTTACAACTAACACTCAGTGCTGCAGAAAATGACTAGAGTATTTACATAAATTTTGCCGCCATATTGAAAAGTACCATTCCCCCTCAAATTATGTCAGAGTTCGAATTGCATTGTAGGGTGATTTGTACAAGAAAGAGTTATACAGTTGTTTTCGTTTTCACTTTCAAATGAAATCTGCTTTATACAGTTTCAATTTAAGACGTTTTTGTCTGCTAGTTACAGAGTAACAAATCTGATTTGAAGATCTGTGACGAGATGTATTGCTAATTGTTTTCGGGGTTTTAAAACCATTTTTGTTGATCAGGTATAATACTCCATTCCTGTCTATTCTACAGGAAACGTTTTGTTTTAGCAAAACTGTTGGTAACCTGTCCAAAACCTCTCGGTAGCCTGACGGTAACCTGTCAGCTGACAGCTTACTGACAGTAGGTTCTGAGACCTCTTCTTCACAATTACCAAAACGTCTGACACCAACAACAATTCTTCTGAAAAAATACTACTGGAGATCTTTTTTAACAAAAAAGGCTCAAAAGCTTGCTAGATCTCAAGCCTTAATCAAGTATTATCTGATTTTGTAAAACCTGTTTGTAACGTATGATAAAAGGTAAATAAAATGACAGAATTATAGATGAAGATGCGTTTTGACAACGATTATGCAACACAGCACATTGAATGATGAAGCACGCAGCAAATGTGTGTGATTATATGAAATTATACGAACAAGTCAAATGTAATAACAAGCAAACTAAATTATACCTTGTGATTTGTAATAGTATACAGATGATTTGAAAGTTTTTAATACATAATCACAGAAATGATTTGGCAAGTTATTATTAACAACATCATAAATGTGATTTTTGCGATTTTATGCTCAGATTAAATCGGGAAGCAATGCGTAAATGTACCATTCAAAGATCTTGCCGCAGAATGCAATCGAAATGTGAGTTAATAAAAATTTCCATACGCTTTAGCTGAGGCTCGGTCCATCTACAAATGACTCGATATCAAGCTTCAGTTAAGCAGCAGAAAGCAATCAGAGACTTCCATCTGTCATAGTTGAAATACTTCGAAAAAAGATCCACTCCTAGCAACTGACGTTACCTCAACACTGGCCAGCGACTCCACCAAGGTATAGGAAATGAAATGCTAACGACTGAAACACACAAGCTCACCTTCAGCAATAACATCTTCTACCACACATTGGCATCGTCCTACAACGAATGACTTGCCTACAAAGCTACTTTGATGGTCATTGCCTCCACCCGACGAGAAAAACTTCTTCATTATGCACCTGTATCAAAGCCCCCCAAGTCCAGAGCACGGTATTTTGATAAGATTACATGTTGAAGCATGAAGCCGTACTCATGAAATTATCAAACAGGAAAGATCTTCTTTGAAATATCGATCTTCTTCAATAATCACTTTCGACTGGAAAAACATGGCGGAAAATTCTACCCATGACCCTTTGCAAAGTTAGACTTCCGGTAAAGCTAATTCCGGTTGATCGAAAAGCAGAGAACTGGGAACTACTAATTGTCTCCTTCGATCTGAGTACGCAATTTTAATGCAGTCAGCGGTAACATTTAAACAGACGCCATCATGCCGGACAGGTCACAGAGATCAGGCGAAAGAACTGAAAGAAAAAGGATTTCTTCAACAGTTGTGGTGTCTAAATCATTCCAAAAAGCTCGAAATAAGCGGTAAGGAAACTTAGATAAACCTTTAACTGAGTTTTAGAGATGTAGAGGCCACATTCAGTTACAATTCGTGTTGATTGTTAGGCGAACATGTGCAGCTTTTGCTATGGTATCAGAGATGTGTGTTTTATACATCCTACTATTTCATATTTGAACCTTTTGAAGAGTTTTTCACTTATTATCCGGCTAACGAAATTGATTCTGATCGTGAATGAAATCACAGGAAAAAGTGTGTTTATGCGACCATGTTTTGCATAATAATTACCCCAAAGCTGTTCATTTGGCTGATTGTCCTGAACTTGTTTATAGTTTGTTTATATGTTGTATATACATGTATATGTTTAAGCTTAACAGCTAATTGAAGTTAATTGGTAAATTCCTACAGAATGGAAAATGTGTTCATGGACCTACACGACTCCTCCAGTACACAAATAAATTGGTTCTAAAGCCTTCACAGCTCAGCCTTAGCTTTACCAGGACATTTTTAGGGATTTCCCCTTGCGATATGAGATGAGGTGGGAAGGGAGAAGATTTTTCATAGTTGTGGTTGATTCTGTATAGGATGCATTTCCCCGTTAGTGTGTCCTTTAGGGTGCACAATACTGGTGGTATTATGTTACAAAGGGCAGTATTTTCTTTTTTGTGTGTGAGTGACACTTTTCTATATTTTCTTTGGTTGAAGCCAAAGAAAATATAGAAAACGTTGTCCAATAATTGTTGATTATTTGCAATGTATACGTAATATAAGGTGATATCTAACAACACAGGGACTCTTCTAAAGAGAGAAGAGAGCGGCGTTATAGGCAAAGATCCCCAGATGATGTCCGTGAATCCGACAGACTCAACCAAAAATTGCACATGGACCGCGATGAGATTAGTAGGGAGCATCGAAGACAGAGACTAAGTGAAAGGCTAGGTCATCGAAGCAGAAGGAGTGATGACCATGAGGAAAATGAAGGCAAAGATAATAACACCAGCAGATGGAGGGAAAGAAATCAGCGAATTAGTAAGAACACCAACAACTTGTCAGTTTATAAAATTGTTGATTTTGTTCAAGTAAATCCATGTGATTTGTGGTGCATGTAGATATGTATATGTTGCAGGTCAAAATGAAATTCAGGTTAAAATGATTTTATTTTTAACGTAGTTTGATCCTCAACCTTTGTCTTTTTAACCGTAATTATTCATGATCCATGACCAATAATTTTTAATAGACAAAGGAATTTCATTTTAACCTGAATTTCATCTTGACCTAACTGTAAAATTTGATTGTAAGCCCAATAGATTTTTGGAAGTTGGTATAGGAGTATTGAGGACTATTGGAACTCGAAATGAGCAGGTTCTATTAGTCATTAAATAAACATCTATTTCAAGTAATAAAGGATTGTAAAAGCACTTTAAAGTTTCAAATAGTTTGTGTAAACTAGAGGATTTGTGCTTTGCCCTTCTTTGAACAGTATGTTGAAGTGGGTGAGCCACCAAAGTCCAGTAAAGTCCGAATAACAGTGAAACAAAAAACACTTCAAAGTCTTACCCAAAATTTGTACTCTTTAATAGAATGTTCATCATTTCGCCAACTTTGACATACATGTATGCTTGATCTTTCTATGGTATTTGTTGGCAGTCATTTCTTCCTTTACACAGTTTTTCCATAGAATTAAATGGTTCATTTGCATGGTCATTTGTGTACAGTTTGTGGAATGTCCATAGCTTAGTAACCAGGCATTTTCCATGGAACTAATTTCCAGGCTCTTCGCCTAAATTAGGTTGCAACGACTGGAGGTTAAAAATTGGTCAGAAATGAAATGGCGTGTTTTCGTAGCTGTTTTAGGAGAAAAACTACTTCAGCATAATCAGTCTCTTCAGAACTTTTGCTTTTGGAGTTGTAAGGCAGCTGCTTTATCGCTAAGATGGAACAATTTTTCTGTTTTATGTGGAAAGAAGTTCTGATTATGCGGAGCAAATAATGTGGATCCGCAGCACTGCATCCTGTCAGATGCCCTGTAATCAAGTTATCATTTTTGTAATTACAGCTCAAGGAGTCAGAGGCCCTGCCCTCACCAACCAACAGAGACGTACTGTGTTCGACCGTCTGGATACAGGTCCACCCAGAGATAGAGGATTTGTTAGAAGTGTACAAGGTGGAGGGCCTAGGGACCAGAGAACAGTTGAAGTTGAAGTTAATCCACAGGATGTGCCTCGAGGAAAACGTTACTTTATGGTATGTGGATTGCAGTACACTACAACTTTGTCCCTAGACTAGTCTGTTACTAGAAAAGCTTGATTACATGTACATCTACTACATTTTATGTTCTTACCCTGTACATGTAGGTATTTTTTCATTTGCCAAGCTGCCCTGGCTTCAGACCAATCAGCTTCAGTACCTTAAAGTGAAACAAGTGTTTCAATTCTTCCATTGAAATGTACATGTATATTTGAAATTGTTGTAAAATTTAGGTTTAAAGAGATGTTGCATAATTATACAGATAACCAGAACTTTTTTTGGTACAGTTGTATTGCAGCTCTGTGAAATGTTTTGTAGTAATATGCAAAATGAAAGAAGTAGAAGGCAGCAGAGGCCATAGATGGATTTGTTAACAGTCAGGATTAGTGAATTCCTGTTTGAATAGGCCATTTTCAAGTTTCTTTAACCTCTGTTTTAAAACAAGTCTTAGTGCCCAACCTTTCTTATGGAAACAAGATTCTCTTGCATGTTTATTTTCTTGCAAATCAAACTCATTTCTATATGAAAGCTTGTGCAGCAGAACTCCTATGAGGTTTTGAATCAGATAGAAAAAGTAACTCAGAAATAGCTTATTACGTGTAGGCAGCAGATAGTAATTGAATGCAAATGGATAAAATGCCAACTGCTTGAACAACATAACAGCGCTTTACTGTATTAACTGTTTGTAATAATTCATTTTCACGAGCATGTGGACTAGACTTCAAAGTAAGATTCCAAGTAACTCATTTGACCATGTCATTTTATTAGCATGATGACCGGGAGCTACCTCGACGACAGAAGTTAGACAGATCAAGAGCTCGTTCAAGAAGTCCATTGTGGGTCCATGATAGGTTTGATGATGCTGAAGAAGAGCAGGATCAGGTGAGAGATTTACTTCACTGTTAGCTAATGATCCCTGCCTTAATATTGTAATGTTGTAAATATAATTATTTACAAATGGCACAGCACTCCTGTGTAAAGCAAATATGTTAATAAAAAACTTGAATTTCAGGTTTTGTGGTCCGTTCTAAATGTTTTGGCTTTTGTTTTAAAGGAAAATTCAAAATCTGTGTGAGTTGTTGGAAAAAGTGCAATTTTTAAGAAAACAAGGTTCTTTGTTTTGTGAATTATGCTCAATCAGTAGTTGTGTTTTTTGAAATTTATTTAAGCATATGATTTTATCACTCTTTAATTTATAATGGTTTTAGGAAGAGAAAGCTGTTCAAGATGATAACGAAACAACAAATAAACAAGACGGAGACAGGCAGTAGGA
>OZ026604.1:16885857-17010857 GCA_964020085.1 Micromussa lordhowensis
CTTCATCGTTTTCGACGGGCGGCGGCTCCGTTTTCAAAATGTTTTCACACGAAAACAGAAAGCCGACGTTTTCAAATTCCTGTTGATTGAAGGGCGATTTCGAAAAGCCCCGGTTTGATATCGGATTAGTGTGGACTGTATGCCTAACCGTAGAAATAAAGCTGCGTTTTCAGATTTCTCTGTCGTAGTGTGGACATTGCCTAACTGCTTTTGATGTAGCCTCCTACGCAGACGCTCTTTGGGCTCGTCACGCAGGGAGGAATATTGCGTGACGAGCCCAAAGAGCGTCTGCGTAGGAGGCTACTTTTGATGTAGCTGAATCACTTTATTTCTTAGTTCTTTTGCTTTTACAAAGGACTGACGTTCGAAATTCGTCAGCTTCACAAATTCGCTACGGCGGTTAATTTATTATTATTAACTTTAAGTCGATAAATAATCGAATAAAAATAATACTCCACTTAACTCAACTCTTTTTTTTACTAACATGGTCGGTACACCTGATTCCATTTAGGACAATTTTATGTGTCAAGAGCACAAGTTGGACTGGATTGTTCTTGAATTTTGTAGAAGTAGATATGAACGCGTGCATTAAAATTTTCTTGTTCAAAGAGGAAGTTAACTCCTAATAACATGCTGTACAATGTCGACTTAAAGCTAATAAAAGCTAAGCTAAATATTGCACATATTTTATATGTGGATATGCGGATGTTTTAACTTCGTAGGAGCAAGCATTTTTAAGGTCCTCTGCAAAGGAACGAACCGTGCCAAAAATTAGAGATAATTTTTTCTTGCTTTGGCCAAAAATAATTATATGCCTCTTTCTGTGTAATATACTCGAGGACCCTGTGATAATTAATTACTTAATTTGTTTTACTGTTTACTAATTCAAGGCAAAGGGAAAATGTTTTATTTTGTCTGCAAAAGAAAAACCGTGTCATTACTAGCACAGTGGTAATAAAGTACAGACCTCGTTTGATATCTTCTCACTAAAAATCTGGCCGTTTTCTCAGATTTCGCTTTATGTCCTGGGTATTCATCTTTCACTGGAATACAGCTTGAATTATTTGAATTATTTGTTTCAGCTGTTTGAGTGGCATGCCTGTAAACTAGCTTGTGTAGCTAAGTGCATGTTCCACTATAAACAAACATTTGACATTTGACATTTGACAGCTGAGGATTTCACGAGAAATCCGACATATTTTAATATTACTTTTATTGGTGGAGTAGAAAACCACACACGGAACAATTGTCTTTATCGATCCAGTTTATTTACTATTTAATAAAAGGCTAAGTTTTTTCTTTGTCTGGTTCTCTTGCTCTCTCAGGAATCCATCTCCTTAGCACAACTTCCTGTGAGTAACAATACAAAGAAATAAGTAATAGCCAAATGATTGACTGTTCAGATTTGGTCATACTTGTCCAATACTCCGACAAATTTATGCACACCATTGTATTGTATTCTATTGTATTGCGTCGTTCTCAATTGTATTGTATTGTTAATCTATTGTTATGTGGATATAATACAATACAATGGTGTGCATAAATTTGTCGGAGTATTGGACAACCCTCGATTTGGTTACCAAAACCCAACCGAAACCCAAATCGACCGCTATTGGCCAAGTCTAGACCAATGTCCAGCCATCTTGACCGAACAAGTTTTCATACGAGCCAAGTGGCCCATCAGGCCGGAGCTTATCCCGATTTCAGTAGCATGAAGCGACTAGGAGTATTTATACTCCCCCCTGGATGGGATGCTAGTCCATCGCAGGGCTCGAACCCGGAGCGCTCGCTCCGGAGTCGAGCGCACTAACCATGAGGCCACCGCACCTCCACACCGAACAAACTTGGTCATTAAAGGATTTATTATATGGCTTTCGGGGAAATTTTCCCTGTGGGACACAGCGGGTAAAATAGCGCGCGCCATCTTGCACGCTCGGTTAGCCAATCACAGCGCAGGATTTGGTTTATTTTGGCGCGCTCATGGAACTAGCCATATAATAAAGATGGCTTTCATTTGAGTGATGCAAAATGAAACCCAAGGCAAAACCAAATGAGCCAATCAAACATCGATGTAAACAAGCGTAGTCAGCACAAAACGCGAAAACTCACGTTAGTTTACCAAGGAAATCAATCTAGCCAATCACAAAGGGCACAGAAAGTCCAGTGAACCAATCAAAGTAAATGCACGTAGCGGACGCGAGGCCCGGGAAAACGCGTGCAAGTAATTCAGATTGGGTTTGGCTTTACTTTTGATTGGACGTGGCACAAGTGTTTTTTTTGGAGCCAACCGTGTAGTATCACATGCATAGTAATGTTAAACCAGTCACCTTTCGGTACACAAGCGAAAACCGCTCGAGCACAAGTTCTTAAACCATCCTTATTTAAGCACAGCAGTGCAAAAACCACAACAACTTGCTTTCGATACTCAATTTTCCATTTTAACGTAATTAAACCGCTTGGAATAATCAAAGGTATAAACGTTTTAAAACAGCCTCTCAGTCGGACCTAAGTGAAAACGTGTAGCCATTCCAGATATCATCATTGACAGCTATGTATTCGTAGTTTAAAAGCTTGCCTGTAATTTAAATCTTGAAATACATTTAGGGGAAGACATTTCTTCTTTTGTCATATCTGTAATAAAGAAAAAACATCAGAAATCATATAAGTGTATGAATTGAGTAAGTTCTTCATCGAAATATGAATTGCACAGATAGAAAAGAGGAAGAATTGGACAAGAGAGAAACCAAATTCAATAATACGGAATTCCACGAAAAACCGTTAACCATGGCCAGTCCTAGAAAGGTTCCAAAGTCAAAGTGTTCAAAGGACAGAATAAAGCTAAAGTGAAATCCGGGGAGGGGTGGGAGGGGTAAGAACCAAATTTTACTGGGAGTGGGGTAGGGGTATGGATATTTTCTCGAATCACTCAATAGGAAATAAAAAAAAAGTTACTACCTGGTGGCTTAATGACATAACATATCATCAATTCCTGAAATACAATAATAAATATTAAAAAAATTAAATGCTTTTTACTTCCATCAGAGTAACAAGACACAAATGGGGAATGTGGCTACAAGAGTAGAAAGGTAAATTGTAAAACTAAATTGAACAAGTTCTCCAGCTAAAACTCATTTTTCTTACACACTACGTGCAAATGACTACAGAAAGTGACTAAAACGTTACCAAGGAAGTGTTTTATTCTTTTTAAACAGTTTTATTCTTAAAGAATATTCCTTCTCGTTTTTCTCAAGTTCTTGACACATTCTGTTATGATTTTTTTGCTCACTCCACTTCTCTTACTATATATTCATGCAAGCATTTGTGCCATTCTTTATCATTTCTCAAAGACCGTTGTACACTAATGTCTGTTACTCGTCCATTTTCGCTAGAAAAGAAACGGTTGTAAATTTAATTTAAGATTACTCATGAACAGTCTCCTTAACTTATTAATTCCATTTCCTTATTTTCCTTGAGAGGTAGACTTGATATACACAAGTTTTACAAGACACAAAGACGAAATCTTACCTTAGCTGCGTGTTCATTAACACGACTAACTCCACACAGCTGAGGCCAGCTAAGCTGTCGACATGGCATGGTGTTGTCTTGTTTCTCTGTTCCCAGAGGTTGACATTCAACCAATTGAACAATTACTGAATAACTGAAACACACAATGACTACAAATAAACTAACATTTAACACTTACGACTGGTCCCGAGGGAAACAATGAATTTTGTTTCCTGAGAAGCTCAATGTTTCCCCGAGACAAGGATGCATATAATGCTCATTATATGGAACCAGGAAGTCAAATAATCATTATAATGTTTTTATGCAAGGTTTTGTAAGTAAGTAATGTCAAGTGTAGCAAGTGGAGTACTGTAAGTGGGTAATGTAAAATAATATTTTGTTAATATTGTTTTGTTACAAACTAATAATTTAGCAATTTAGGAATTATCAAAGTGAAAGTTGATTCAATATTGTGTTGTAAATCGTAATTTTTGTAACATATGTTTTCTGTAATTCTAATGTAATTGTTAATAAAAAAAGGGGAAAAAATTATAATGTTTTTATACTGGTCCAATATTATTTCCAACACCAGTTTGTTCATTCAGAAGTAGGGATTTCATAATACAATGGAACCCCGCCTTACAGCCACCTCCTTATTACGGACACTTTATTCTGGCCTCAACAAAAGCTTAGTCAGTCATTTTCTTGTTTAAAAAATCCCTTTAATACAGCCACCTCGTTAAAATGGCCACCTCGTTAAAATGGCCACCTCGTTAATACGGTCACCTCGTTAATACGGCCACCTCGTTAATACTGCCAGAGTTTTGTGGCAAGTTGGTGACCGGATTAATGGGGTTCCACTGCAAGTAAAAGAAGATCTATTGTCATTTTTATTAGAAGTAACTAATTAACTAATTATCAAAATTAGAAAGACATACAAGACATTGTGTAGTGTGTAACAAATTGTTCGTACCTTGAGTGATAAAAAGGCATACCTTCCTTGTAAAGAACTAATTAAAAAGCAAGAAAACAACATTACATTTTTTTTAGTTTTAATGGCCCCTCCTAAACATGTATCTTCTGGTTTGAGCATTTTTCAAACCAGTTTAATCTTGAGCTATTTTTTAGTTTCAGAAGTGAGTGACATGAGGAAAATTTAAAATCAAAGTCTGGTTTTGTAAATTTAAATTGCTGATGTACATGTATCAATGGTTTATATTGTCTTGTTAGCAAAAGAATACTTATTAGACATTGATGAGTTGTAATACAGTTGAAGGGGTTTTATTTTGTTACTACAAGAAAGATCTAGCAACTTACCCAGATCTGTTCCATATTTAATTCCCAGTTTGGGTACCCAGCCTTTAGATCTGAAGTAATGATATGCTATATAATTTGGGATGAATTCTTGTTTAGCTTCACAAAAGGTGCACCACATTTCACTCAAAGACATGGGTTTCTAAATAGAAAGAAACATAAAATACATGCAACTGTGTATGATACATCACTAAACACTTGCAGATCTTGACTTTGGTTACATCCCTTCTGTCAATAATTTTATTACAAAGAATATGATGTTTAATAAAATGTGCACAGAGCTAAATCATATATACATAATTGCTCATGGCAATTGAACTTTGTATGTATTATGTCATGGCCATAAAAAAACATTTTTTCAGAAGTATTAATATTAATTTGCATGGGTTCTGCTGCATTTGATATTCTTCAACTTCTTGACCTACCGGTAATAACATTACAAGGTAGCTCTAACACAACACACTGACCATAGGGAGAAAGTCAAAATGAAAACCTGGCAGAAGTGATGTTTGGAATATCAAGAACAGTATCAAAAAACTGTACCTGACAATCACTTAGCACAGAAAGACATCCAAGTCCATAAGAGAGGAAAAAAGCCTGAAAGACATATTAAGTAGGTCCATTTTTTATCTACATTTGGACAGACATGCATGTACATATAATGAACAACATATTAATAAATCTCCCTTTGTCAGAGTGAGAACTTCAAATTAATGAATTGTGAAGAGCGGCTCCAGAAACAACCTTTCGGCCACCCGTCAGCGGACTGTTGGCTGTTTGTTGGTCATCTGTGGTTTATTAACTATGAGTTCATGATTAAGCATAGCAAATTTGAATTGAATTCATGAATTTGAATTTCAAATTCACTAATCATGGTTGATAATTTACTGGTACTATCACTTATAAAAGATAACACAATGAATATTTTTCTTTCTGCACATAAATTGCTTAATTTGATGTTCTGCAATTGATACAACCATGATCTGAAAAAATCTGAAACTAAACTGTCTGATATATTGTACAAACCTCTTCAAGACTCAGATGTAAATGTTCATACACCTTATAAGGATCATCTTGCTTTGTAAACCTTGCTTTTCGCTTTGTTTGCTTAGTTTCCACATTTACCACATCAGAATCATCTTTCTCGCTGTCAAAAGATTACGGTGTAGTTATTAACAAGAAATTGAAAAAAGATTGCGTGATCAAAATATGAAAGGGACTAATTATTTAATGTACTTCAAATTTAAACATTGTCCTCTCTCTTCATATACTGTTCAACTTTATTTTAACCGTTATCCTTCTAAGCCAATTAAAGAAGAGCTGAAGTATCAGACTTAAGAGAATTTTAACTTTTTCAAACAAAAACTCTGTGTGGTAGAAACAACAGGAAAATGACACCTGATAATACTAAATTTTAATAAGTACCTAAATTAAATATGCCATCAACTCACAAAATGTCATATAATATTGCTAACTAAGGCAATTACAACTACTGGCACAAGTATTAATTAATTTGTTTATATCATGATCAGTATCTTACCAGTATGTGTTAGACGATCCACAGTTTTTTCTTGCAACATCTTGCATTACTTCTTCAACCTCTCTATTGGTACATGTAATTCCTGCCTCAGCATCATCTTCTGAATTGCTTTCGTCCTTTATTTCCTCCTCATCACTAGATGGTGTCCTAATCTCTGTGGCACATTTACTGTCATTATTAAACTCCGATTGATTCACACATTGATCTCTATCATTGCCAGTGATGTCCTCCTGTGAAAAACAACCAAAAAATTCACAAACAATAACTGTGTTACTAGCATCAAAACCAATCATGTAAAAGTTTAAGTCCATTAATATCAAATCTTGATTTTCTTGGTGATGCATTCTAAGCACTTAAACCATGAAATAGAGTGTGCATAGGATCAATATTCAGAGTGCAAGTAGTCTAGCTTGATCTAGCTGAATACACTATTAATACTAGATCTAGCTGAATACACTATTAATACTAGGCAGTACTCATTCACATAATAGTATAAGTGTTCTACAATATTTTTCTTTAGCTCAGTTCAGTTCCACAATTGATATTTTTCTCTTTGGTCAACAACTGCACAATTATTGACTACAGTCATGTCACTACACTACAGATGTCATTCCTGGAAGGTGCTGGTGGTAGAACACTGACAAAAAAGAGCCACTGATCATGAGTGCAGGTTTTCTAATCAAATCAAATCAAATCACTTTAATAGAATCATCCAGGTTATGGCAAAAGTTCGTGTACGCCATGAAACAGTTCCTACATATGTATAACTATTGTTCATCATGGTAGGATGCAACAATAATCAAAGTGTTTGCTCTTGTCTCATCGTGATGTTGTTAATAAGTTACTTGAAATGCAGTTTGTGACTTTTGGACTTCACAGTGTTTAAGTCTTTGCATCAATTTAAAGCCACTTAACGCTATTAACTTTTTAAATATTTATTTAGTATTATAATTGAGAAAGGAAAAGGTTCCAGATACCTTATAGACTTACTTTCCTTCTTTTAGCGGGGTGAGATGTATGTCTTTCTTTGTCAACAACAGGATCTTCAACAGATCTTCTACTTAGCTGCTCATTACATTTTTCACTTCCTACAACAATGCCCTTTTCATTCTCAGCTCTGCTAGTTCCGGCTTGATGCCACCATTGTTGATGATTTTTAAAACTAAAAAATAATAAATTTACAATGATTAAAAATAAAGCAATACTGTGAAACCATAACAGGACAATGGCCTTGTGCTCAGTAAGTCTGAAATGTTTCTCCCGTATTTTTGGTATTAAAAAATTATATGAACAAGGTCCAATGGGTGTGTACTTAACACAGCTGGTAACAACATTTCAAACCATTCCATTGTTAATACAGTCATGTACATGTACACAATGTATAAAAAAGGCTGTTTAACTAGTGAGAGCTCTTGTTGTATAATGTATAATAAACATTCAAATGCTACAACAACAGCAACAATGGCATTCACTTGTTGTGCAACGTATGCTGTAAGCTAACAACTTCTTACCGTTCCTTTCTTATAACTCGAAACTTTGATTGTCTGATTTCTCTCTCTTTAGGTGGTACTACCCAAGATAAAAATACAAAATCTCTAAATTAACTTCACATCAGTAAATTATATGTCTTGTATCAGTAATATGTATGAGTCATATAATGTACAACTGGAACATCACTGTTGGTAGATTGAAATATTAGAACTGTGAACATCTCTTGAACCTAGTAAAAGCAAATGACTTTTTGTGAAGAACCATTCAAAAGTACACAGCATATATATGTTGCAGGTCAAAATGAAATTCAGGTCAAAATTATTTTAACCTAGTTTGATTCTCAATTTCCTTTGTCCTCTAACCCTAATTATTCATGATCCATGAATAATCAGGGTAAAGAACAAAGGAATTTCATTTTAACCTGAATTTCATTTTGGCCTGCAACATATATATGTATATAGCAAAAGGTATCACTTGCTGCCATCTCATGCCACTCCTATCAGAAAAGAGGTCATGCATCATAGTTGTATCATGGTGAGATGAACTACTAGAATATGGTTTTCTAGCAGGATTATTTATATTTTATTTTGCTAAATAAGATCCTTTAGTGTTGATTACTTTACAAGTTTAAATGAACAACTGTACTTACATCTTCTGAGTTTTTCAGACTTTGAAAAGGCCTTTTGGGAGATGTTTGAAATTAACTCATATTCAGGTTTACTTCTTGAGAGAGATCCTTTCCCAAAGAAACCCTGCAAAAAAAAGGGTCCTTTGAGGTAAGCAACACGGCATGATGTCATATCATATGGTAATTACATCATCAACATGATATTGAAACTGCTGCAGGTCATCTTGGATTTCTCACTTGTGATGCTCCAGAAAATATCCATACCATTTCTGGTATGAATGCCCCACCCATCTGGAAATTGTAGTTTAACATTCATATATAAGCACCCTCCTTTAAAATGTTTGGCTTAAACTGAAATCCCAAACCCCAACACTACCCCCTGAAATTCATGTTGTTCTTCCATGTGGGAGAAAATCCAGGCCAGAACGGAGTATGGTGTGGGCCGTTGATGAAGACAAAAGGGCCTAGAAGGATTACAGTGCGTTTATTGAAGCCAGGGCCACCCAGACAATGAAAACCAATCAGATAGAAGAACTGAGAAAATAGATTCCAACATTTTCAAATTCAGGCAATCAACTCTACATATATTTTCAAAACAGGCAGAAAAACACCAAATGAAGAACATTCCAAATTGATCTTTTGTTCTCGTTTTTCTGTATTTTGGACCCAAAACTCTGGAAGTCTAAAGAATTTTATAGTTGAATGCAGTGGGTAAGTCTCAAAGGGAATCGTTTAGGCTATTGTTTACTAGATAAACAAAGAACCGTATGCATAAATGAATGGGGTTAAACGCAAATCTTATTGTGTCCTGATGTAACAGTAGACTGATCCAGGGTTCTGAAAGACTACCACGCCAAAGATAATTGCCAAGGATATTTAAATTCCATACCATGGGCCTGGTAAGAGGCCAAAGTCCCACGCTGAAGAATGCTGTTTTAAAAATGCAAACTCAATGCGGGTAGGGAAATATAAACTCAAATGGATGGTAAGATGCCCGTTATCCATATCAGCCAGGATATGAGGGATAAAGAGAAGCCATAGTTATCACGCCAATTCGCCTTGTGTGGTTAAGCATTTATACGCCACCACCAGCAAACAATAATTATATAGATTTAGCCAAGCCTAACAGCGGAGCTCCTGTTCAAAGCCTGATTAAACTAACCCAGGATAAGTGGAAATTTTAATTTGAGTTTTGAAACTTTGCGGCGAGGTTTCCTGTTTACCTTGTTTGGATTTTGAGTTTGAATAATCTCAAGCTACACACAAAAAAGAGCAAAAAAATATTTGCATGACAAAAAATATGTACTTCAGTAAACTTTTTATCATGGGTTAACGTTAACCGGCTTCAGAACAACCCGGCCCTGAATCAAAAAGTTAAGCTGACATTAGCCCACGATCCAACTGAAAAACCAGCACTTGGTCAGCGGTCAACTTTGAAAAAACATGTGACCTCGACGAGCTCTAAATTTGAGCCCACAGTATGGTCATGTGATACTGGTCAGCGGATACAATTGTTTTGACAGGTGTTAATTGACCATAACATGGATGTCTAATATCAAAGAAGGATGCTATACATGTCTGTGTCAACCTAATAGCTGGAGTGTATGCGCCCATGAGCAATAACGCTAGCCATGTTAACCATTGGAAAATCAATTCACGGGTTTTCGTTACTTTCCTAGATATGGGTATGGGGCTGTCACAGTGATATGTGTACCCCGGTGATATGATTGTGTATCCCCGCACACATATCACTATATAGTGATATGTGTATTCGTGGTTTGATTTTTTTTTTTGGTTTAATTTTTTTTAAAACCAGTTTTAAATTTTTCAAACTGGTTCATATTTTTCAAACCAGTTTTTTTTTGTCAACTATCTATAAAAAGGGAAAATATCTCTTAACATTCCTCTAACCTATTCTTTAACCTATTCTCTCCTTTTCTTGCTGCGTTTCTCCTGATTTATTCTCCCCTACCCTACCCTACCCTACCCTACCCGTTCCCCCCAATCCCCATTACGAATACTAATTAGCAGCAGGTTTTAATTTTTTTTCCTTTTTACCTCGTACTCACCAGGATTTGAACCGCCAACCTCTAGGTGGAACTGCTTCCCACTTGCATTACCACTTGACCACGAAAGCACTGGATGCAAAGGCTCTCATATTTCTTTTAATTATCAGTTTATCACCCCAGTCTCCTCTCATAAAACTTTAATTTATTCATAGATAAATATAAATTTTAATTTATTCCAACCTTATTATTTATTCTAACCCTAACCCTAATCTTTATTGCTAAGAAGCTATCAGTTCCAAATAAGTGGTAAGTTCTAATCAGTAACCCAGAGAAAACATTTTGACTGAAAGATACAATACAGGGAAAAACAAAACCGCTGGGTTTTTTAATGATAAATGGCAGTGTTTCATTATAAAAGATTTCGTGTCAGCAATTTAGCCACTACCATCGCCGCCCCTTTTTAAAGAAAGTCATTACTTTCATTTACTGTGTTCCAGTATATTCATTTACTAAGCAATTATACAAACAGTTTGTAACATCCGTGCTAGTTTTAGTTTTATATTGTTTTAGAGTAGTTTGTTTATTAATTATATTGTCAACATTTTGTTATATTTTTAATTTATGCGTATGTTTTCTTCAATTTGTCTGTAAAATATTTATATTTAATTTGTCTGCAAACTAAATAAAAAAAAATCAGTAACCTGGGAGCTCAACCCAAACCACGAAGTAACATGCACAGCTGACCCAGCCTAACATCAAAGCTAACCATTCTAAATAAGTGCTTAGGCCTAATCACTAACCTGAGCGCTTAACCCAAATTACTAAGGCACATGCTCACATCTTGCTCCAAATTAAAAATTAAACTGGTTTGAAAAAAATGAACCAGTTTAAAACATTTTGTACTGGTTCAGAAACAAATTGTACCAAAGGTAAAACTGAACTACAACATATCCACAGTAAGGATACACAAAACACTGAAGCTTTGTACCCGGGCCTCCAAAGGCTTCAAGGAAAACATGGCGGCTACGAGGGACAGATTTTGTGGGTTTACATTTTTAAGTTTCAACCGATCTAAAATATAAACGGAAGAAAGATCAGAATGCAACTGAATAACAAGGTGTTGTTATTCTGCCAAAACCTTGAAAATAGTTTCATGGATTTATTTTTAAGTAGAGGGGAGGGGGTGGGGGATATATATATCACTGGCTGTCATTTTGGAGGGGATACATATGATCGGCAGGTATGTTTTGCAGGTTGCAGGTTGCAGGTTGCAGGTTGAAACAACTTGTTTATTTGAGTCAAAGTCGAGTAAATCCCAGTATAGAGGCTAACCGCAAGCAACCTAAGCTAATTTAGGCTAACCGGAGTGATATTCAGGCTAACCGAAGTGCTAAGTAGACTCACTCAGACTTAAAAGTCCATTTTTCAACCTGCAACCTGCAACCTGCAACCTGCAAAACATACCTGCCCACATATGATATGATATGTGTGCGGGGGACATATCACGGGAGTACATTACTGTATCACTGCGACAGGGCCCCTCTTGGCGGCCCTTTGGACCGCTGAAGCTCCGCTGTAAGAGTGCACGCCACTGTAAAACAAAAGCTCTAATCGTACATCCAGTACGCTGCAATATTAAATTGAAAGGCGCGTCGAGGATCTTCGGCGTAAACCTACACTGAATGAACCCTGGACACTGAGGGAATAACCATTGTACTGCCTTTCTTTACGAGCCTTTGTTTAGCTAATATATAATGGTATATTGTTCGGTCTTTGTATCGATTCTTGTCTACCGGTACACGATGAAAGAACCGAAATCTTGCCATGCTTTTTTAGCTACTTTTAACTGCTTTACAAATTTTTTTAGATCCTTAAGCACTGCAGCTTACCATCTTGTACAGAAAAGTAAGGTCGCCTAAATCTTCTATCACCACGCAGTTGTCTCTGAAATAACCAGTGTAACAGTACCACCTGTCATTGCATGATTGTTTTCCTGTAATACTTTGAATAGGAATTGGAAATGGAGCTTCCTTGGGGTGGAATTTTGCCCCTTTCTTTCGACGCGGAATGCGAACTGCGTCCGCCATTTTGATTGTTGTTTACATCCGCTGCATGATTGCGTGCTCACAAAATTTGCGCGGGTCAATGAGGAAATTTAAAATGGCGGTCACAACGGATTGACTTGTGTACAGAAAATTTGGCAAAAAAACAAATATCTTTAGTTAAGAAAAAGCTAGGATTACTACAGCAGTACAGTTTCTTTGGTCATGACTACAGGAGACCTGAAAAATAACCTTAGAAAGCTTGTTTCCGAATTAAAACAAATTCACTATCCTCAAAGTGAGCTCGATATCAAAGGAGTAGCTCAAGGGATTCCCAAGGCGTTTCTTCCCATTGTTCATCATGTTTTCCTTGATTATTCCATCTCACTGGCTCAATACTTTGCGTCTAAAGAATACGAATTGTATGGGAAAACAGATTTGCGATTCATGGAAACTGTGTACAAAGTCCTCCGTGACGAGTTTGGTTACAAGCCTCAGCTAACCAGAGAACAGTTTCTAACAATTGGATTCGCAGAAAGAAAGATTATTGTCCTTTGTGAAGTGGTAAAACTTCTGAGAGAGAAACACGATGAGCTTACTCCTAAAGGTGGCAAGTCGGAAAAGAAGAAAGCAAAGCTGGTGAGTGATAATAATGGCACTACTAAGGAATGCTCGGACAAAGTAATTTCGACACACTCTGATCGTTTTCCTGGACCCCTTCCAAAGGACACTGACATGAAGAGTTTCCGGTGTAACGAGGAAGCAATGAAAGCTGGCTTGGGATTAAAGGAGCCTCTTGTAACTCGTATGTTTGTTGATGGTGACCCCAGCATATGCACTGGTCCATCAGGGAAAGCTGGCAGTTCTGTGAACAATTTGGTTCCATCAAATTTAGTCAGTTTCCCAGTTTCTCAGAACTCGGAAATTCGACCATATCTGTCTAGACAGTACCATGTTAAAAGAGTCACTTGGGGAGATCAATTAAATGAACCCCAGATCAGACAATCTGAACAAAGTGAAAAAGTTTCTGTTGCTCATCCAGTCTGCAACGAGGCAGTGAAACCCATCTCAGTACCAGCAACAATTCACTCAATCCCTTTTGCAAAGACATCACCAGCGTATTTTCCCCTACAAACAGAAACCACATCCAGTGCAGGAGTGATACAGCCACATACAATTCCTTCCCCAGTTTCCATGACAGCAGCTCCTATGCCCAGTGCTGATCTGATGCTTACACCTACTGTCAAGAATACTCATCATCAAGCCATTCCACTTTCCATCTCTCGCAACGAGAATGATTTGCAAGGCAATTCATTTTCAAATGGTACACTTCCATGTACAAGAGTTGTGAGACATTCAAATCTGATTGAACCATCAGATTCCCATGTGACTGATTCAAGCTCAAGTGCAGAGGCTCAGGTTTATGTTCTAAAACAGCAGGTTCAAGAGTTACAGGAGAAGTTTGATAGCATGGTGTTGTCAAACAATGAAATGTCAGCCAGGGTTGTGCTTCTGGAGAGCAAAATGAAGTTGGTAGAGGAAGCGTCTGAGAATAAATCTTGTTGTAATTGTGGAAGTCCTTTGCCCAAAGAGGACAAAAAGAATGAGTCACAACCTGACAAAATTGTTGTGTCTGGTTTTAATGTACACAGTGAAAAAAATTCAGGCAAGGAATCTTTTGGAAATAGTTTGAAATGCATATCAACCAAACATATTGGAGAGACTGGCAATAATTATGACAAGGGTCCTAAATCTATGCTAAAGAACAATTCAACCAGTAGAAAACTGTTCACAAAGACAGCAACCTCTGTTGGCCATGATCACACAGTTAAAGATTCATCATGTCATGTCTCACCTACTTACTCAGAAAAGTCTGATGGTCCAAGTGATGATGATGGTAGTGATGGCAAAAGTAAAAGTACCTCATCAAGTGAACAAGATGCAAGTGTTGTCATAAGCCCATTTCCTTCAGTTTCCAAGCTTTCAAGAGTATTTGCAAACTCTGCAACCAAGAATACTGTGGTGAATGTTCACAAACGGCTTCAAGAGACCAGAGAGCTGCTAGCAAGAACCAACAGAGACTTTGCTACAAAATTTAACCACTACCAAGATGAATAGTAATGTTATCATTGTTTTAAAAGTGTACAGATTATGTGTACCATATAAACCTACTGCCAGCTTACCTTGGCTGTGGAATTTTTTTTTGCAAATTTGAAGACTGACGTTTCACCATGTGATCATTAAACAATAACAGCCGAGGACATTTTTTTGACGGAATCCTGAAGGACAAAAACTGCATTTTTTTAACAGGTTTACTTACTAAACGGTTTGAACCCAGGAGTATCAGTAGTTTGTATAGTATGATTGTCCAGGTGAGGGTAGCTCTGAGAAGAACTGTTGTTGGTGACTGGCATTTCGACAACCTGAGCCGAAGTCATCTTCAGAGTCAAATGAATAGTGTTTGTCAGTCGACTCTGAAGATGACTTCCGTTCAGGTTGTCGAAATGTCAGTCACCAACAACAGTTCTCAGAACTACCCTCACCCGAACAATCAGACTATTAGTATATGAATACAGGTTTACTGTTGGATGTATTTTGTGGCTCCTCAAAGGCTGGTCAACATCTGATTTAGCTTTAGATCAAATTATTTGATGGAGTCTTTTTCACTAGCAAAATGAAAAGAAACTGTTTGACGCTCTGTATTGAACTTAAATGTAACATCTGATTTGCTGATTTGGTTTGTAAAACTGCAAGTGATATTACTGGTAATGGTTCATATGCTGTACATATAATATACATTCATTAAAGCTGCAAACCATTACAGACTCTTAGCTGATTCTTGTCTGGTTGAAAGACAGGTAAATTGGGTTCCAAGCCCAATGCGATTAGTCATGCAGGACTGTCATTAGTTTTGAGTCACCTGACATATTGATCTTCACATGCGTAACAAACTTGTTACTTTGCGAGTGAATTGTCACTATCAACAACAGGCAAGGTCACCTAGAACATCAAGGGCCCACCAAGAATACTCTGCCATAACATGTCTTGTGGGTTACAGCCGTTAATGCCAGCCCTGATTGTGTATTTATATGTACATGTACAGTCATGTCAGGTTATACAAATTTGCCCACAAGTTTATCAGTGATACCTAGGAATGAGTATTACCAGTAGTTGGAGTTTGAGGAAAAAATGAGGACTCCTTCAGAACTGGAGGGAACCTGCTAAAAGGTGTAACAGTAAGGGAACAACTTAAAGATATGCAGAAGTGCTTTACATGTATTTCAGAACATTTTTGGGAGAGTAGGTTGGGGTGGGGTAGCAGATGCCAGCCTCCAGTTAGAAACTTTAAACAGAAAAAACAATTTCAATTTTGCAAATATTGCATGATTCCCTTGCCATAATGGGCCATTTCCGAGTTCCCTTTTGCCTCCATGTCAAAACGAGTCTAAGTGTGAAACCATTCATATGAAAATGAGTTCCGCCTACAGGATCATTTTCATGCAAAACAAACTCATTTTCATTTGAATGGTTTCGCACTTAGACTCGTTTTGAAACAGAGAGGCACAAGGGAACTCGGAAATGGCCTATTATCTGGCCTCTAGCCTCTAACAGTGAGGTAAACTTGAATTACATGTAAGCCCAGCTTGTAAACAAGATATCTGTGACATCTTCTTTTGCAGGTTTTGAGTTATGTCTGGTGTAACCTGACGGAGATCATGGTGAACAAACTACATGTAAGTTGAGTGCTGTGTGCTGGCAATAACGACAAGTTGCATGATAAGCTAACAGTACCAAGGACTCTAAAGGTATGCAAACTTTAATATCACACTTGACACAGAAGTTTTAAAAAGGTGTTTAGAAGGTGTAAGAAATACAGAGATGCCTCTCAACTTTTCCATATTATATATATGCAACTTGTGTGTACATCTGTCTGGGATTTAAAAGAATCTACCATACATTCTGTTTTTAAACCGCTCCTAAAAGTGAAATTCTTACTTCTTTCTATTGTTTTTATACATTTTTTTGCTTTCATTGTTTACATTGTCAAAACAGTAAACTTAAATCTAGAACATATTACCAGTAAGCACCACTGTATTCAAAAATTTGTCTAAAAAATGTACACCTCTGATCTGTGGGCTCTGACTGCGCATATAACTAGGTGTTTTGTTTGAGGCCAATACGTACATGGTTATGTCTTGTTACATTTCATGTAACCTTTATGTTTACTAAAAGATTGATACAAAATCAGTATGCTTGGGAGTATGCAAACGGTCCTTGACCGTTTTAGGTGAGGGCATCGCTATACTTGATAGTTTTTCCAAACTCTCTTTCATCTTTGCACCAGGTTACAGGTATACACACAAGCACATTTTTGTACACAAATTATTGCTCACTTCTAGTTAAAAAAAAGAAAAGCTTAGAAAATGTCCCATTTGACTGTAAATTAAATATTAAATATTTTAACAATTGTAACTATAGTATCATGATTTTTGTTTAGCTCTTGCTATGTTCACAGAGTTTATGATTGGTTTTCATCCTAGCACACCTTGAAGTTCAATGAGAATATCTGCTGGTTGTGAGTTTCTGAATCTTACACTATCAGGTCAGTCTTGCAGCATCAGTTATTTTAATTTATATATACACAAAGAGTGTGTATACCAAAATACTGTACAGTTTACATTTGTACTGTACTTAACTATGATGTCAAACTAATTAGAAGTCTTGCATTGTTTTTTTCTAAAGGCAAATGGAGTGCTTGAATGTGATATGTAAAGGTCAGCTTGGTAGATAAAAAAGTGCAAATAGATTTGCAATTAATTATAAAAAGGTTTCCTTCAGAATTTATAAATAAAATATTTTATCCTATGATACAATATACATAGGCCAGTTGTTAACTGAATTTCTCGTGAGGAGTTAATTCAGTAATACTCTTAAGTTTAAGTGGCTCTTCATTTTCATCTTTTGGCGTATAGCCTTTTGGTATATAGCTCTGAGCTTGAATGGTCTCGCCCATCTTCATTATGGCATCCATAGGCACCTCAGGAATAGCAGGATATAGCACTGCTGGTCTACAACAAGTAAAAACATGACCCAAACAAAACATTCAGTCACATCTCTGTACTAAGGAGGTTTCTGATATGAGAACTCTACGACATCACAGATGAATGCTACATATATCTTATTAACCAGGCATGAGGACCAAAATAGGAGAGTATCGGCTTGACATTAGTTGTGTGATGAAGTAATGTTGCAATCTGGGAAAGAGGGAACATGTTGCTGCAGGAGTGTAGCTAGGGAGTCGTGGGGTACCCATGACCCCCCCTTTTTTGTAATCCTTTTTAAGCAAACAACCTAGAAAAGGTGGCAAAATGGACATGACAATTTGATGAGTACTTTCACTTTGACACAGTGTGACCCCCCCCCCCCCCCTTTGAAAAATCCTGGCTATGCCCCTGATATTCTATGCTGTAGTTTGTACTTACCCTATCCGATTCTTCTTCATCCTTCTTATTATTTTGTAATGACTTAATTCTGGATGTCTGTTTTTCCGTGTTATTCTAGAAAAGAGGAAGAGAGTTGTGAAAAATTATTTAGATAACAGCTCTGACTACATGTAGCTGCTTTGAAACTTCACGTGGTCCTGTGTTTTTTTTAATAGACAGTCTTCACCTGATTAATCAGACATTAATTTTGTATCATTTGTTGTATACCAAAAAGTCTTCAATTTGGAAGCACTTGTTCAGTTGAACATCACTTTGGCAGCCATTTTGTTTCTTCATGATACAAGTTTACAGATGATCAAGCAACTTCTTATTTCCATAAATCTGATCACTCCTATAACTCCCTCCAGCTAGGCTATGACTCATCAAAAATGATTACAATTTAGTGCCAAACTAAATAGATAAAATGTAAATTTTGTCTTTTTGGGTGCTGAATTGTCAAATGAAATAACCAACATTTTGGCATTGCTGCCCTCTTAAGAGTAGAAGAAAACTTGTAAACTCTTTTGAACCCTGAAGACAGGCAACAATGCCTAAACGTCAGTCATTTCAAACAAACTTTCTATATCTGTACAATTTTTAGTGCCTCTTTGTTTTCTGTATAGCTAACTTTAAGCTTTCATCACACTGCACTCAGTAACCAAGCCATTACACTGTTGTTACCTGCGCCATAATTTTTGCCAGGTCTGTAATGTGTTTGAAGTCCAGGTCCAGCTGCTCATTGCAATTCCTGTTCCAAATAACGAGGCTAGTTCTAGCTCAATGACGCCTAAATCAGGACGTTCATTTACTGAACACACCGTTTTCCATGGCTGCCCTTGTGCTGACTTCTCTGCTATACATCTTTTAGTAAAAAGTATCCAGTTAATGTA
The DNA here is from genome assembly GCA_964020085.1 of Micromussa lordhowensis. NCBI lineage: Eukaryota > Metazoa > Cnidaria > Anthozoa > Scleractinia > Lobophylliidae > Micromussa > Micromussa lordhowensis. The sequence goes on from OZ026604.1 coordinate 16,904,759, forward strand.
ATTCAGTCTTCTTTGCATTCACTGCAATTCTTTCACTTTTTTGTTTATACCCTAGTCTGTGTGATTGGTCAAATGAAAGTTGTAGACCAAGGAATGTGCAGTACTTCAAGGGTAGTCACAATCTTTTTTCATTTTTTATTTGAGAAAATAATTATAACTAATATACATGTAGTAATGAAATAGAAGCGTGTTGTGGTGTCTTTGTATAACTCGTGTCAAACTCAACTGACAACAGTAACAAAGTTCATTATCAAATACACTGATATGTGTCTGCCAATATAGGCTTTGTAATGCCAAGCTTGCAGCAGAATTAAACTAAACTCCTGGCCATTGTGGAGGAGTACCATATTTACCATTTCTATATTTTTAATTAATACTTACTTAATAAAATTCCTGTAGCTTTCTTCCCAAATTGCTTGGTTATGATATTCATAAACATGGCAGGCAAAGGTTGTAAATACTGTCAGAAATGAAGTGAAGGAGAATATACCTGCAAAGTATTGTTAACCAATTAGCAGACAGCTTTAAAAGGATGAAGTGAATAGGAAGGACAACAGAGATCAACAGCAACTTACCCACTCTTATTATAGTCTCTTTTATTTTATGTGCTGCTCTGTTACTTAGAAAATTAGGATTTGATCTGCGTAGCCTACACAGAGTTACAAGTCCTATGAACAGAAAAAAGACAAACATGATTACTAGCCAACATGGTAAAATAAATTCTAACACAATCTGATCATGCCATAAATAAAAAAAAGTATGTTCACAATTTTGCCATTAAGCTTAATGTGAAATGTCTCATCTACAAGGGAAAGTAATGTTCATGCTTCAGAAAAACTTAGGATGGTATGTTTGCAAAACATAATAGCCAAAGTTAAACTAAAAGATAAATGACAATCTTCCAGAGATGTCAAAGGTTTTGTGGGCATAAAGGGTTGTCAAAGCCAGTTACCCACTGTGAACTTGTCGGGTAACCCGAAAACACTGATCCCTGGTCTGCGGGTCCACGAACTACCCTACGGACCCCCTCTACGAACCACCCCCAAAGTATAATAAAAATAATAAATGAATATTTCCCTTACAAGTTGTCTAATAGATTACTCGTGTTGGTGAAATTTCGAAAGTTACATTGTGCAAATGTAACAGACTTAGTTTGGGTTCAGCCTCGTGCGCAAGTTATATCATTTACACATTGCCATTTCCTTTGCTGTGGCTATATATGAAAGACATACTGGGAAGCCTCCTAGAGGCCTCAAAAATTGTGTTTCTTGCCTGCTGCAATTTTGTTCAGCCCATTTCCTGTGGGTTCGTGAACTTGCTCCAGGCTTCACAATTTGCTCAGTGGAATTACAGATATAAACAAGCTTAAACAACCTAAAAATACATCTTCCATAGCCAGATTGAGCCACCAATGGAAGGTAAGAACTTCCCATTTTTTGCCAAGCTTTTAGACATCATTTTGGGACCCAAGTCTGTTACATCTGAACAGCGTATAACACCAACTTTCACCAACACGAGTAATCTATAAGTAAAGTAAAGTAAAGTCTGCATACGAGCCTAGTGGCTCATCAGGTTGGAGCTTATCGCGGTTTCAGTAGCATGGAGCGACTAGGAGTATTTCTACTCCCCCCTGGATGGGATGCTAGTCCATCGCAGGGTTAACCCCAGCATCAAATTCACCGGTACCCATTTATACACCTGGGTGGAGAGAGGCACTGTGAGGGTGAAGTGTCTTGCCCAAGAACACAACACAATGTCCCCAGCCAGGGCTCGAACCTGGAGCGCTCGCTCCGGAGTCGAGCGCACTAACCATGAGGCCACCGCGCCCCCACTTCGAGTAATCTATAAGACAGCCCATAAATGAAATAATTATTTATCATTTTTATTATATTTTGGGGTGGTCTGTAGTGGTAGTCCGCAGACCTGGTCTGAAGGGTAGTCCGTGGACCAGGTCCGTAGTGGGGGTCAGTGTTTTCAAGTTACCCTACTTGGTCACCTTGGTCAGCTATACATTTTGCTGGGCTTTTTCTAATTTTTTAAAGATGACAAAATCTGTCCCAAACAAAAGAGTCCCCTTCATGTACCAGAATGACATACTGTTACTCACTGTGCTGTAGTATCCATACCTTGTGTTAAGAAGATCCCTCCTACAAGTAAGTCAAGGCTTAAAGGTACCAACAAGAAAATGGCTCTCATGCTAGGGTTCTTGTACCCCACAAAACAGATTCCACTTAATGAGTTAGCATCAACCTGCAGTTTAAATATCAGAAGTGAACTGATGTGTAATAAATTAGTAATAAATTGTATTTTATAACTTATTTTTATTGATTAATTTATGGTTTTTAATGATATGATTATAGTTTCTGACAAATCAGAACATTCATTTTGTATCGACATTAGATTATGCTACATCAATACTATGTCACTAACAGCAATTATAGAAATGTAGAGATGTTAAGCCAGTAATATACAAGAAACAAACTTTAGAGCAGACTGGGGCATGCTAAAGGTCCTCTTACTGGGTCTGGATTTTTTTGTCATGTTTTGGAAAATGTTCATATTCCTTTCTCAAACTCATTAATAATTCATCAAGTTAAAACAAAGAAAATCAAATCCCGGAAGGAGGTTTGGATACCTGGTCTTAATTAGCATAGATTTTGACGATTTTACTACGCTGTTTATTCGTTAGGTTTTGTTTCGATTGAGAACAGATATCAAACACTCGAGACAGTGTTTCATCGGCTATCCAAACACCTCGAATTTCGTCAAAAATACTCCTCTGCGCAACATATTTTCAACTCTCTTCTCGGTGTTTGGATATCCCGATGAAACACTGTCACTTGTGTTTGATATATTACGTCAAAGACCTCTTACAAAATTCTAAACATGGTTCCCTAATCATTGTGCATTGTACTCAAAACTATTTGAACTCTGCCATTCTTGTTAAAATAGCATTTATTTATTTTATTTATACTAAGTGTAAAGTTCATGGGATTTAGTGATTATCAAATTACCTGTTTTAGAGCAAGAACACTGATTGCCAGGGTAAGAGGATAGGCCCAGGCTATGATGTGAAAGTATACCACTTTCCCAGCAAAATTATCTCTTGTGCTGCCAAGAGACTTGAAGCAGATGGACCAGGAAAAGGCCAGAATAACGAACCATACAGCACCCACCATTGAGAAGTAGTAAACCAAGACAAAGGTTAGAACACAGAGAAAGCAGTCATTCTCACTGGAGAGAAGAAACAGTCAGGTATAAATAAGATCAACAGAGACTGTGATTGATTATACACATAGTACAGATAAAATTATTGTGATGGCTATACATGTATACATTTTTATAAGGGACTGGTTATTATTTATTGCAAGAGGATTGGAGGATTTCTTTTGCGGGGGGATCATTTGATTTTAAGGATAACACAAGGGGGGACAGTCATAACTGAGATCCCAAAAGGGGGTACCGCTAAATGTCACATGCCCAGACAGACTTGGTGGACGGCTATTTGGCACTCTAAGAGGAAGCTGTGCAGTTTCCAAGCACTTGGGATGGTTCAGTTAGATTGCTGGTACGTCAACTGGCATCAGATATTGGGATCCAGACTAATGATAGACATTGATTAAGAGACTGCATCATGGTGGCTTTATTATACTGTAAGTACATCATAATTAGAAATATTACTTGTATTTATGAATGTTGAAAGCGCTAATTAATATCCACATTGAGAGGTGGACATGTGTGCGAAGACATGAGGGGGATTACAAAATTTATTGATCATTATGTGGGGGGATCACTTCAATGAAATAACATTTTAAGAGGGATCAGCTAAATGTTACTGAAAATCCTCTGACTTCCCCCCCCCCTCCCCTCCCCTCCCCCTCCTGGAGGCGATAAACAATGGTGATAGTATAAAGCGGTTTTGATTGCTGGGTTCCCGGTCTTAGCAACATTCAGTGGTCTAGCTCTAATGTTCAGGTTTGTGTTGCATCATCAGTGGCTGGTTTAGTTTAAAAAGTGTTGACAAAAAGGAATTCACCTTGGTTCCTGAAGCCTCATCGTATCATCCTGCCGGCAAACAGTCCGATTTCTGGCCCCATCAGCAAATTGAACAAGAAAGCCCATTGAGGCAGCACAGAAACAAATGTTCATGTAAAAGAGGATCACTGATGGATAGCGATTCTGTGATTTCCAGCCAATCAGAAATGTTATCTGTCAAAAGTAAAGCACTTCCATTATTTTGAGGACTATGCATGAATACCAGAGTGACTTCTTATTAGTACAAGAGATTCGAAAGTTGACGTTTCGAGGGTTAGCCCTTGGTCATAGTGAATTGCGTCGGAGTGATTCGCTCCGACAACAGGCTTAACGCTTGAAACGTCAGCTTTTGAATCTCTTTAGAGTGGCCAATCACAATATCAACTCAGTTGATAAAACCAAATTATCTTGTAATACTCCCCACTGCCCAGCACCGCAGTTTCTTTAGAAACTTACCCCCTTTATACTTATTAGTACAAGATTCCCTATTTACCATGGCATTATATCATTTGCAAGGACTGTGAAAAAAGTACTAGATCCATTAACTGGTGACAGTGAAAAATGCAGCCACCACTTGAGCAGAGTTCCTATGTTATTGAAAAGCACTGCAATAGCCACGCATTCTTTATAACACATGCATGACTAGTTTACAAAGATCACAATAATTCAAAGAAGGAACTTAAATGACAAATAGAGTAGTCATACCATTGTAAAAAGACTACATGTAAATGAAAGACTTCCAAATGCTCCAACAAATCTGTGAATTCTTGTGTGGTCTTCGCTGGTGAAGATAGGATTTTCACATTGTATTCCACACCCTTCTATTCCCTCATACCAGCTGGATGTGTGGTTTGTTTCAACCAAGGGCCTCTTGCAAGCAGATTCATTGAGGTGAATTTCAGTTATCTAAAAATATATTTCATAGTAAAAAAATTAACATTTACTCCTCTCTCTGAGGCCTAGCATATTATTTTCTTTTAATTTGAGGATGGAGAGGGGTGTATAAATAGTGAGAGTGCAATGTATATATAGAGCCAGAGAATGTTCTTTTGTGCTGTCATTTTACCATGAGAGATGATGTAAACTAATAGAAATCCCCACCCCTTGAATTCCAAACAATTAGAAAGCTGTTGTCAGATTCTAGATACCTAGAAATTTTCAAGTTTGCTGAATGTATTCATGCATTAAAGAAAGTAGAAAACTGATTTCAGTGAAACATTGGTTTAGCTACTTAAGTCAATAATTAAGTTTTGTTTCAATTCACTCTATAAAGCCACAGATCACTTTGTATTCTTCATAACTTTAACTTTTGTATTCTTCATAACCTTAACTTTTGGCCCTATTTATCAATATTCTCCTACAAAACTGTATCGAACATTGCCAGAAAAATAGATGAAAAGGCTCAGGCCAAGTTGGCTAAAATCAAGTGACATTCCACAAGTTTTAACGGGATAGAATTCTGCAAATTGTAGATGAAACGCATTTTACAGCCAGCTAGACAGTGGTTTAACCTCTGCGATTTCGACAAACTATGTGTATGCAGGATATCTGTTATGTAATAGATAACACTTACAGTGTGGCTATGCCAACCAAGGCCACCCATTCAAAATTCTGCACAAATTGATCCGAGAAAAAAATTGATGTTCACAATATATTTCCAACAAATTATCAATCAGAGCAAGCTAGACGCTATTATTGTGTATAGAACCAACAAATTTGTAAACTTTTTAATTTTTTGAACATGGAAATGCCATTGATCAGTTTGCAAAAAAACTTGCTTGGGTAGCCTTGGTTGGAGTAGTTGCACTGTAACTAAAACCTCCAAAAAATCACATAATGACTTAGGTCCCCCTGAAAAAAACAGTTCATTTTGTTTCCATTAGGTCCAGCTTCAGAAACATTAAGATTTTAACTCTTTCCCTCAGGAATAATCCTAAAATGTTAATGTTGAGATTGATTTATTGATTTGCAAATGACAAACTTGAAAAAGACTTGAAAAAGCTAAGTTAGCCATAAGCTTCTAAATACATGGAGATTTTGTTGTAAATATGCAACTTTGTTTCCATGTAAACCATGCCTTAACTTTCTTTTCATAAATTATCAATATCTCTTCTTGCTCGTTTAGTTTTTCATTCTCCTTACCTATTTGCTTGATATTGTATTAAAATGGTAACAAGAAATTAAATGTTGATCAAGTGGGAATTTGACAACGCCACTGTGCCGGGATCGAATGGGGAAGGATGCAAGTCATTCATTGGAGCGATTATTTTTACCTTTGAAAAGATCGCTAAAATAATTTCCTTCGACCTTATTAGACACCCCCAAGACCACACTAGCCGAGATGAGTAGAAGAACAATACTGACGATCTGAGGGGGCTCTGTGCTTCAATATATACCTATCAATATTGTTTACACTACAGCAGATTAGAAAGCCAACCGTAAATGATCCCTGGTGTATTTAGCAGGCAGTCACGTTATAATCTTTCTGTTAATACACTCTGTTTCTCTGGCTTTAAAGATGTTATTTACTTTGAAAGCCACACCGTTTACAGAGCCTGTCGAAATCAAATGTACCGTAACATGTTTTAGAAACGCGACATACACGCATCCGTTTCTCTGTTTGGTCTACAAGTTATCCGTCTGCCGGCCATGGGTCGTGAAGAATATTCCTTTTTTTTTGGCTTCGCATTCTCTATGATACTTATTTTTAGTGATTACACAGTTCAATTATCTACTCACCGAGCCACCTTTGCAGCGCCCTAAAGGAAAACTTTCGCATTTTAAAAACTCTGGCCATTCTTCGTTGTACCGTTTGACAACAGAGCAAGGAGTCCTTGTAGCAAGACACTGTTCCCGACAAGGCAACTGAACGCTACTGTTGTGGCAACGCGGCTTATAAACTTGACATAAAAGTGGCTGAAGAACCGACCAACACCTCGACAAGAATTTCAAGCCTTCCCACTTTTTTAAATTGTCCCTGATTTCTAGTTGTGTTTGAGAATCGGTGACCAAGGCTGTTGTTGTGAAGTTGTAGTCCAAGCTTGATCCGAAGCACGTTCGTTCCTCAAGCAATTCACACCGATAGTTCACACCGCAAGTTCCTTTTAGCGACGAATATAGAACAACGAAAGCGTACAGGCATGATTTAGCCATACGAAAACAAGAACACAGGCATTAGAGTACCGTCTTCTTCATTGCATTAAATTCTCGAAACTAGGATGCTCGCAGTTCACATTCCTTTGCTCTCACACAGGTTATTAAGTTTCATGTAAAGTGATCTTTGTTTGTTTTGTGATTAACTTGTTAACTAATTAAACCACAGTGTATTAAACATTTACTAGAGGCGGTTCTTTCTGTTCTTTTACCGTTCTCCATACCGCATCATTTTTTTTTTTCTCGACAGAAGCAGACAACGATACCTATCAAGTCAATACATGGGCCGCCTGTAATTACAGTTAACAAAATATGTTCACTGTTCATTTACCTTTGTTGTGTGCTGTTCAGTCTACAAATACCCAAGAGATCATTAAACCATCAAATATAAAATTAGGTTTCGGCGTTTTATGATCTTTTGTTGTCTTTGATTGAGAGAACGTTATGCCGTTAGGTACAGACGTGTATGGCTTTATTGGCAGTAAATTATCGTTGCAAATGTGAAGAGTACTTTCTGTTTACTTCCTTGCTCATTCTTAGGCCTTTGACGCAAACATTTTGCTTTTTTTTCCTTTTTTTTTTGGTTTTTCCGGCCTGACTCTGGCCTCAATAATTTAGGTATTCCTTAGTGAGGCGTCGAATGCCATTCTATCAGATCACGGTACGTGATTAGCCTGAAGAACGTGAGCGAAAACGATTTTTCAGGAAGATATCTAGTGTTGAATTAGAGGAAATCTATTATTCTAATCACTCGCTCTTAACTCATCCCAATTACGCGGACTGGCGTGAAGCGCAGAAACCCGCATCTGCCGGGCCTTTCCAATGACTGGAATGCTGCTGCTTCATCCTTACTCTGATAATCTGGAGAAAATCTCTCTCCAGAGCAACCTTTCCCTCTTCAATTCCAAGGAAAAACGACTACGCACCAACAGTAGGGAACCCAGATTCAACTCTTCACGACTATGCATCTTTCACCCCACTGTTCATCATTCAACATCATCACTATACATCATACACGATCACTATACATCATACACCATTACTAGACATCATAAACCATCACTAGACATCATACACCATCACTAGACATCATACACCATTACTAGACATCATACACCATCACTAGACATCATACACCATCACTAGACATCATACAGCATAAATAGACATCATACACCATCACTATACATCATAAACCATCACTAGACATCATACACCATCACTAGACATCATACACCATCACTAGACATCATACACCATTACTAGACATCATACACCATCACTAGACATCATACACCATCACTAGACATCATACAGCATAAATAGACATCATACACCATCACTATACGTCATAAACCATCACTAGACATCATACACCATCAGTAGACATCATACACCATCACTAGACATCATACACCAACACTAAACATCATTCACCATCACTAGACATCATTCACCATCACTAGACATCATAAACCATCACTAGACATCATACACCATCAGTATACATCATACACCATCACTAGACATCATTCACCATCACTAGACATCATATACCATCACTAGACATCATACACCAACACTATACATCATACACCATCACTAGACATCATAAACCATCACTAGACATCATAAACCATCACTAGACATCATACACCATCAGTATACATCATGCACCATCACTAGACATCATACACCATCACTAGACATCATAAACCAACACTATACATCATAAACCATCACTAGACATCATACACCATCACTAGACATCATACACCATCACTATACATCATACAATCACTATACATCATACACCATTACTAGACATCATTCACCATCACTAGACATCATACACCATCACTAGACATCATACAGCATAAATAGGCACCATCACTATACATCATAAACCATCACTAGACATCATACACCATCACTATACATCATACACCATCACTAGACATCATACACCATCACTAGACATCATACACCATTACTAGACATCATACACCATCACTAGACATCATACACCATCACTAGACATCATACACCATCACTAGACATCATACACCATCACTAGACATCATACACCATCAATAGACATCATATACCATCACTATACATCATACACCATCACTATACATCATAAACCATCACTAGACATCATACACCATCACTAGACATCATACACCATCACTAGACATCATACACCATCACTAGACATCATAAACCATCACTAGACATCATACACCATTACTAGACATCATACACCATCACTAGACATCATACACCATCACTATACATCATACACCATCACTATACATCATAAACCATCACTAGACATCATACACCATCACTATACATCATACACCATCACTAGACATCATACACCATCACTAGACATCATAAACCATCACTAGACATCATACACCATTACTAGACATCATACACCATCACTAGACATCATACACCACCACTAGACATCATACACCATCACTAGACATCACACACCATTACTAGACATCATACACCATCACTAGACATCATAAACCATTTCTAGACATCATACACCATCACTAGACATCATACACCATCACTAGACATTATAAACCATCACTAGACATCATACACCATCACTATACATCATACACCATTACTAGACATCATACACCATCACTAGACATCATAAACCATCACTAGACATCATAAACCATCACTAGACATCATACACCATCACTAAACATCATACACCATCACTAGACATCATACACCATCAATAGACATCATACACCATCACTATACATCATACACCATCACTATACATCATAAACCATCACTAGACATCATACACCATCACTAGACATCATACACCATTACTATACATCATACACCATCACTAGACATCATACACCATTACTAGACATCATACACCATCACTAGACATCATACACCATCACTAGACATCATACAGCATAAATAGACATCATACACCATCACTAGACATCATACACCATCACTATACATCGTAAACCATCACTAGACATCATACACCATCACTATACATCATACACCATCACTAGACATCATACACCATCACTATACATCATACACCATCACTAGACATCATACACCGTCACTAGACATCATACACCATCAAAAGACATCATATACTATCACTAGACATCACTAGTCATCAGTCATCATACACCATCACTGGACATCATACACCATCACTAGGCATCATACACCATCACTAGACATCACACACCATCACTAGACACCATACGCCATCCCTATACATCATACGCCATCACTAGACATTATACACCATCACTAGACGACATACACCATCATTACACATCCTACACCATCACTAGAAATCATACACCATCACTAGACATCATACACCATCACAAGGCATCATACACCATCACTAGACATCATACACCATCACTAGACATCATACACCATCACTAGACATCATACACCATCACTAGACATCCTACACCATCACTAGACATTATACACCATCACTAGACATCCTACACCATCACTAGACATCATACACCATCACTAGACATCATACACCATCACTAGACATCATACACCATCACTAGACATTATACACCATCACTAGACATCCTACACCATCACTAGACATCATACACCATCACTAGACATCATACACCATCACTAGACATCATACACCATCACTAGACATCATACACCATCACTAGACATCATACACCATCAATAGACATCATATACTATCACTAGACATCACTAGTCATCAGTCATCATACACCATCACTGGACATCATACACCATCACTAGACATCATACGCCATCACTAGACATCATACACCATCACTAGACATCATACGCCATCACTAGACATCATACACCATCACTAGACATCATACACCATCACTAGACATCCTACACCATCACTAGACATCATACACCATCACTAGACATCATACACCATCACAAGGCATCATACACCATCACTAGACATCATACACCATCACTAGGCATTATACACCATCACTAGACATCATACACCATCACTAGACATCATACACCATCACTAGACATCCTACACCATCACTAGACATCATACACCATCACTAGACATCATACACCATCACTAGACATCATACACCATCACTAGACATCATACACCATCACTAGACATTATACACCATCACTAGACATCCTACACCATCACTAGACATCATACACCATCACTAGACATCATACACCATCACTAGACATTATACACCATCACTAGACATCGTACACCATCACTAGACATCATACACCATCACTAGACATCCTACACCATCACTAGACATCATACACCATCACTAGACATCATACACCATCACTAGACATCATACACCATCACTAGACATCATACACCATCACTAGAAATCATACACCATCACTAGAAATCATACACCATCACTAGACATCATACACCATCACTACGCATCATACACCATCACTAGAAATCATGCACCATCACTCTAATATGACATCCTACACCATCACTAGACATCATACACCATCACTAGACATCATACACCATCACTAGACATCATACACCATCACTAGACATCATACACCATCACTAGACATCCTACACCATCACTAGACATCATACACCATCACTAGACATCCTACACCATCACTAGACATCATACACCATCACTAGACATCATACACCATCACTAGACATCATACACCATCACTAGACATCATACACCATCACTAGACATCATACACCATCACTAGACATCCTACACCATCACTAGACATCCTACACCATCACTAGACATCATACACCATCACTAGAAATCATACACCATCACTAGAAATCATACACCATCACTAGACATCATACACCATCACTAGACATCATACACCATCACTAGACATCCTACACCATCACTAGACATCCTACACCATCACTAGACATCATACACCATCACTAGAAATCATACACCATCACTAGACATCATAAACCATCACTAGACATCCTACACCATCACTAGACATCCTACACCATCACTAGACATCCTACACCATCACTAGACATCCTACACCATCACTAGACATCATACACCATCACTAGACATCATACACCATCACTAGACATCATACACCATCACTAGACATCCTACACCATCACTAGACATCATACACCATCACTAGACATCATACACCATCACTAGACATCCTACACCATCACTAGACATCATACACCATCACTATACATCATACACCATCACTAGACATCATAAACCATCACTAGACATCATACACCATCACTAGACATCATACACCATCACTAGACATCATACACCATCACTAGAAATCATACACCATCACTAGACATCATAAACCATCACTAGACATCATACACCATCACTAGACATCCTACACCATCACTAGACATCCTACACCATCACTAGATATCCTACACCATCACTAGACATCATACACCATCACTAGAAATCATACACCATCACTAGAAATCATACACCATCACTAGACATCCTACACCATCACTAGACATCATACACCATCACTAGACATCATACACCATCACTAGACATCATACACCATCACTAGACATCCTACACCATCACTAGACATCCTACACCATCACTAGACATCCTACACCATCACTAGACATCATACACCATCACTAGAAATCATACACCATCACTAGACATCCTACACCATCACTAGGCATCATATACCATCACTAGACATCCTACACCATCACTAGACATCCTACACCATCACTAGACATCATACACCATCACTAGAAATCATACACCATCACTAGACATCCTACACCATCACTAGACATCATACACCATCACTAGACATCCTACACCATCACTAGACATCATACACCATCACTAGACATCATACACCATCACTAGACATCATACACCATCACTAGACATCCTACACCATCACTAGACATCATACACCATCACTAGAAATCATACACCATCACTAGACATCCTACACCATCACTAGACATCCTACACCATCACTAGACATCATACACCATCACTAGAAATCATACACCATCACTAGACATCCTACACCATCACTAGACATCCTACACCATCACTAGACATCATACACCATCACTAGAAATCATACACCATCACTAGACATCCTACACCATCACTAGACATCCTACACCATCACTAGACATCATACACCATCACTAGAAATCATACACCATCACTAGACATCCTACACCATCACTAGACATCATACACCATCACTAGACATCCTACACCATCACTAGACATCATACACCATCACTAGACATCATACACCATCACTAGACATCATACACCATCACTAGACATCCTACACCATCACTAGACATCCTACACCATCACTAGACATCCTACACCATCACTAGACATCATACACCATCACTAGAAATCATACACCATCACTAGAAATCATACACCATCACTAGACATCCTACACCATCACTAGACATCATACACCATCACTAGACATCATACACCATCACTAGACATCATACACCATCACTAGACATCCTACACCATCACTAGACATCCTACACCATCACTAGACATCCTACACCATCACTAGACATCATACACCATCACTAGACATCATACACCATCACTAGAAATCATACACCATCACTAGACATCCTACACCATCACTAGACATCCTACACCATCACTAGACATCATACACCATCACTAGAAATCATAAACCATCACTAGACATCATACACCATCACTAGACATCATACACCATCACTAGACATCCTACACCATCACTAGACATCCTACACCATCACTAGACATCCTACACCATCACTAGACATCCTACACCATCACTAGACACCCTACACCATCACTAGACATCATACACCATCACTAGACATCCTACACCATCACTAGACATCCTACACCATCACTAGACATCCTACACCATCACTAGACACCCTACACCATCACTAGACATCCTACACCATCACTAGACATCCTACACCATCACTAGACATCCTACACCATCACTAGACATCCTACACCATCACTAGACATCATACACCATCACTAGACATCCTACACCATCACTAGACATCATACACCATCACTAGACATCATGCACCATCACTAGACATCATGCACCATCACTAGACATCCTACACCATCACTAGACATCATACACCATCACTAGACATCTTACACCATCACTAGACATCATGCACCATCACTAGACATCATGCATTATCACTAGACATCCTACACCATCACTAGACATCATACACCATCACTAGACATCATGCACCATCACTAGACATCATGCACCATCACTAGACATCCTACACCATCAGTAGACATCATACACCATCACTAGACATCCTACACCATCACTAGACATCCTACACCATCACTAGACATCTTACACCATCACTAGACATCATACACCATCACTAGACATCATACACCATCACTAGACATCATACACCATCACTAGACATCCTACACCATCACTAGACATCATACACCATCACTAGACATCATACACCATCACTAGACATCCTACACCATCACTAGACATCCTACACCATCACTAGACATCCTACACCATCACTAGACATCCTACACCATCACTAGACATCATACACCATCACTAGACATCATACACCATCACTAGACATCCTACACCATCACTAGACATCCTACACCATCACTAGACATCCTACACCATCACTAGACATCATACACCATCACTAGACATCCTACACCATCACTAGACATCCTACACCATCACTAGACATCCTACACCATCACTAGACATCCTACACCATCACTAGACATCATACACCATCACTAGACATCATGCACCATCACTAGACATCCTACACCATCACTAGACATCATACACCATCACTATACATCATACACCATCACTAGACATCATAAACCATCACTAGACATCATACACCATCACTAGACATCATACACCATCACTAGACATCATACACCATCACTAGACATCCTACACCATCACTAGACATCCTACACCATCACTAGACATCATACACCATCACTAGAAATCATACACCATCACTAGAAATCATACACCATCACTAGACATCATACACCATCACTAGGCATCATACACCATCACTAGAAATCATACACCATCACTAGAAATCATACACCATCACTAGAAATCATACACCATCACTAGAAATCATACACCATCACTAGACATCATACACCATCACTAGACATCATGCACCATCACTAGAAATCATACACCATCACTAGAAATCATACACCATCACTAGACATCATACACCATCACTAGGCATCATACACCATCACTAGAAATCATACACCATCACTAGACATCATACACCATCATTAGACATCATACACCATCACTAGACATCCTACACCATCACTAGAAATCATACACCATCACTAGAAATCATACACCATCACTAGACATCATACACCATCACTAGACATCATACACCATCACTAGACATCATACACCATCACTAGAAATCATACACCATCACCAGAAATCATACACCATCACTAGACATCATACACCATCACTAGGCATCATACACCATCACTAGAAATCATACACCATCACTAGACATCATACACCATCACTAGACATCATACACCATCACTAGACATCCTACACCATCACTAGAAATCATACACCATCACTAGAAATCATACACCATCACTAGACATCCTACACCATCACTAGACATCATACACCATCACTAGAAATCATACACCATCACTAGAAATCATACACCATCACTAGAAATCATACACCATCACTAGACATCATACACCATCACTAGACATCATACACCATCACTAGAAATCATACACCATCACTAGACATCCTACACCATCACTAGACATCCTACACCATCACTAGACATCCTACACCATCACTAGACATCCTACACCATCACTAGACATCATACACCATCACTAGAAATCATACACCATCACTAGACATCATACACCATCACTAGACATCCTACACCATCACTAGACATCATACACCATCACTAGACATCATACACCATCACTAGACATCCTACACCATCACTAGACATCCTACACCATCACTAGACATCCTACACCATCACTAGACATCCTACACCATCACTAGACATCATACACCATCACTAGAAATCATACACCATCACTAGAAATCATACACCATCACTAGACATCCTACACCATCACTAGACATCATACACCATCACTAGACATCATACACCATCACTAGACATCATACACCATCACTAGACATCCTACACCATCACTAGACATCCTACACCATCACTAGACATCCTACACCATCACTAGACATCATACACCATCACTAGACATCATACACCATCACTAGAAATCATACACCATCACTAGACATCCTACACCATCACTAGACATCCTACACCATCACTAGACATCATACACCATCACTAGAAATCATAAACCATCACTAGACATCATACACCATCACTAGACATCCTACACCATCACTAGACATCCTACACCATCACTAGACATCCTACACCATCACTAGACATCCTATACCATCACTAGACATCCTACACCATCACTAGACATCCTACACCATCACTAGACATCATACACCATCACTAGACATCCTACACCATCACTAGACATCATACACCATCACTAGACATCCTACACCATCACTAGACATCCTACACCATCACTAGACATCATACACCATCACTAGACATCATACACCATCACTAGACATCCTACACCATCACTAGACATCCTACACCATCACTAGACATCCTACACCATCACTAGACATCCTACACCATCACTAGACATCCTACACCATCACTAGACATCATACACCATCACTAGACATCATGCACCATCACTAGACATCATGCACCATCACTAGACATCCTACACCATCACTAGACATCATACACCATCACTAGACATCCTACACCATCACTAGACATCATACACCATCACTAGACATCATACACCATCACTAGACATCCTACACCATCACTAGACATCATACACCATCACTAGACATCATACACCATCACTAGACATCATACACCATCACTAGACATCCTACACCATCACTAGACATCATACACCATCACTAGACATCCTACACCATCACTAGACATCATACACCATCACTAGACATCATACACCATCACTAGACATCATACACCATCACTAGACATCCTACACCATCACTAGACATCATACACCATCACTAGACATCCTACACCATCACTAGACATCATACACCATCACTAGACATCATACACCATCACTAGACATCATACACCATCACTAGACATCATACACCATCACTAGACATCATACACCATCACTAGACATCATACACCATCACTAGACATCCTACACCATCACTAGACATCATAC
Source organism: Micromussa lordhowensis (assembly GCA_964020085.1). Taxonomy (NCBI): domain Eukaryota; kingdom Metazoa; phylum Cnidaria; class Anthozoa; order Scleractinia; family Lobophylliidae; genus Micromussa; species Micromussa lordhowensis. The sequence continues at coordinate 16,922,473 of OZ026604.1, forward strand.
ACCATCACTAGACATCATACACCATCACTAGACATCCTACACCATCACTAGACATCATACACCATCACTAGACATCATACACCATCACTAGACATCATACACCATCACTAGACATCATACACCATCACTAGACATCATACACCATCACTAGACATTATACACCATCACTAGAAATCATACACCATCACTAGACATCCTACACCATCACTAGACATCCTACACCATCACTAGACATCCTACACCATCACTAGACATCCTACACCATCACTAGACATCCTACACCATCACTAGACATCATACACCATCACTAGACATCCTATACCATCACTAGACATCATACACCATCACTAGACATCATGCACCATCACTAGACATCATGCACCATCACTAGACATCATGCACCATCACTAGACATCCTACACCATCACTAGACATCATACACCATCACTAGACATCATACACCATCACTAGACATCCTACACCATCACTAGACATCATACACCATCACTAGACATCATACACCATCACTAGACATCATACACCATCACTAGACATCATACACCATCACTAGACATCATACACCATCACTAGACATCATACACCATCACTAGACATCATACACCATCACTAGACATCATACACCATCACTAGACATCCTACACCATCACTAGACATCATACACCATCACTAGACATCCTACACCATCACTAGACATCATACACCATCACTAGACATCATACACCATCACTAGACATCATACACCATCACTAGACATCATACACCATCACTAGACATCATACACCATCACTAGACATCCTACACCATCACTAGACATCCTACACCATCACTAGACATCATACACCATCACTAGACATCATACACCATCACTAGACATCATACACCATCACTAGACATCCTACACCATCACTAGACATCATACACCATCACTAGAAATCATACACCATCACTAGACATCCTACACCATCACTAGACATCATACACCATCACTAGACATCCTACACCATCACTAGACATCATACACCATCACTAGACATCATACACCATCACTAGACATCCTACACCATCACTAGACATCCTACACCATCACTAGACATCCTACACCATCACTAGACATCCTACACCATCACTAGACATCCTACACCATCACTAGAAATCATACACCATCACTAGACATCCTACACCATCACTAGACATCATACACCATCACTAGACATCCTACACCATCACTAGACATCCTACACCATCACTAGACATCATACACCATCACTAGACATCATACACCATCACTGGACATCATACACCATCACTAGACATCATACACCATCACTAGACATCCTACACCATCACTAGACATCATACACCATCACTAGACATCCTACACCATCACTAGACATCCTACACCATCACTAGACATCCTACACCATCACTAGACATCATACACCATCACTAGACATCCTACACCATCACTATACATCATACACCATCACTAGACATCCTACACCATCACTAGACATCATACACCATCACTAGACATCCTACACCATCACTAGACATCCTACACCATCACTAGACATCCTACACCATCACTAGACATCCTACACCATCACTAGACATCCTACACCATCACTAGACATCCTACACCATCACTAGACATCCTACACCATCACTAGACATCATACACCATCACTAGACATCATACACCATCACTAGACATCCTACACCATCACTAGACATCCTACACCATCACTAGACATCCTACACCATCACTAGACATCCTACACCATCACTAGACATCATACACCATCACTAGACATCATACACCATCACTAGACATCCTACACCATCACTAGACATCCTACACCATCACTAGACATCCTACACCATCACTAGACATCATACACCATCACTAGACATCATACACCATCACTAGACATCATACACCATCACTAGACATCCTACACCATCACTAGACATCATACACCATCACTAGACATCATACACCATCACTAGACATCCTACACCATCACTAGACATCCTACACCATCACTAGACATCATACACCATCACTAGACATCATACACCATCACTAGACATCATACACCATCACTAGACATCATACACCATCACTAGACATTATACACCATCACTAGACATCGTACACCATCACTAGACATCGTACACCATCACTAGACATCGTACACCATCACTAGACATCATACACCATCACTAGACATCCTACACCATCACTAGACATCCTACACCATCACTAGACATCCTACACCATCACTAGACATCATACACCATCACTAGACATCCTACACCATCACTAGACATCATACACCATCACTAGACATCATACACCATCACTAGACATCATACACCATCACTAGACATCATACACCATCACTAGACATCATACACCATCACTAGACATTATACACCATCACTAGACATCGTACACCATCACTAGACATCATACACCATCACTAGACATCATACACCATCACTAGACATCCTACACCATCACTAGACATCCTACACCATCACTAGACATCCTACACCATCACTAGACATCCTACACCATCACTAGACATCCTACACCATCACTAGACATCCTACACCATCACTAGACATCATACACCATCACTAGACATCATACACCATCACTAGACATCATACACCATCACTAGACATCATACACCATCACTAGACATCATACACCATCACTAGACATTATACACCATCACTAGACATCATACACCATCACTAGACATCATACACCATCACTAGACATCATACACCATCACTAGACATCCTACACCATCACTAGACATCCTACACCATCACTAGACATCCTACACCATCACTAGACATCCTACACCATCACTAGACATCATACACCATCACTAGACATCATACACCATCACTAGACATCATACACCATCACTAGACATCATACACCATCAGTAGACATTATACACCATCACTAGACATCCTACACCATCACTAGACATCATACACCATCACTAGACATCATACACCATCACTAGACATCATACACCATCACTAGACATTATACACCATCACTAGACATCATACACCATCACTAGACATCATACACCATCACTAGACATCATACACCATCACTAGACATCCTACACCATCACTAGACATCCTACACCATCACTAGACATCCTACACCATCACTAGACATCCTACACCATCACTAGACATCATACACCATCACTAGACATCATACACCATCACTAGACATCATACACCATCACTAGACATCCTACACCATCACTAGACATCCTACACCATCACTAGACATCCTACACCATCACTAGACATCCTACACCATCACTAGACATCATACACCATCACTAGACATCATACACCATCACTAGACATCATACACCATCACTAGACATCATACACCATCACTAGACATCATACACCATCACTAGACATTATACACCATCACTAGACATCATACACCATCACTAGACATCATACACCATCACTAGACATCATACACCATCACTAGACATCCTACACCATCACTAGACATCCTACACCATCACTAGACATCCTACACCATCACTAGACATCCTACACCATCACTAGACATCCTACACCATCACTAGAAATCATACACCATCACTAGACATCATACACCATCACTAGACATCATACACCATCACTAGAAATCCTACACCATCACTAGACATCCTACACCATCACTAGACATCCTACACCATCACTAGACATCCTACACCATCACTAGACATCCTACACCATCACTAGGCATCATACACCATCACTAGACATCCTACACCATCACTAGACATTATACACCATCACTAGACATCCTACACCATCACTAGACATCCTACACCATCACTAGACATCCTACACCATCACTAGACATCATACACCATCACTAGACATCATACACCATCACTAGACATCATACACCATCACTAGACATCATACACCATCACTAGACATCCTACACCATCACTAGACATCCTACACCATCACTAGACATCATACACCATCACTAGACATCCTACACCATCACTAGACATCCTACACCATCACTAGACATCATACACCATCACTAGACATCCTACACCATCACTAGACATCCTACACCATCACTAGACATCCTACACCATCACTAGACATCCTACACCATCACTAGACATCCTACACCATCACTAGACATCATACACCATCACTAGACATCATACACCATCACTAGACATCCTACACCATCACTAGACATCCTACACCATCACTAGACATCCTACACCATCACTAGACATCCTACACCATCACTAGACATCCTACACCATCACTAGACATCATACACCATCACTAGACATCATACACCATCACTAGACATTAAACACCATCACTAGACATCATACACCATCACTAGACATCATACACCATCACTAGACATCATACACCATCACTAGACATCCTACACCATCACTAGACATCCTACACCATCACTAGACATCCTACACCATCACTAGACATCCTACACCATCACTAGACATCATACACCATCACTAGACATCATACACCATCACTAGACATCATACACCATCACTAGACATCATACACCATCACTAGACATCCTACACCATCACTAGACATCCTACACCATCACTAGACATCCTACACCATCACTAGACATCCTACACCATCACTAGACATCCTACACCATCACTAGACATCCTACACCATCACTAGACATCATACACCATTACTAGACATCATACACCATCACTAGACATCCTACACCATCACTAGACATCCTACACCATCACTAGACATCCTACACCATCACTAGACATCCTACACCATCACTAGACATCCTACACCATCACTAGACATCATACACCATCACTAGACATCATACACCATCACTAGACATTATACACCATCACTAGACATTATACACCATCACTAGACATCATACACCATCACTAGACATCATACACCATCACTAGACATCATACACCATCACTAGACATCATACACCATCACTAGACATCCTACACCATCACTAGGCATCCTACACCATCACTAGGCATCATACACCATCACTAGACATCATACACCATCACTAGACATCATACACCATCACTAGACATCATACACCATCACTAGACATCCTACACCATCACTAGACATCCTACACCATCACTAGACATCCTACACCATCACTAGACATCCTACACCATCACTAGACATCCTACACCATCACTAGACATCATACACCATCACTAGACATCATACACCATCACTAGACATTATACACCATCACTAGACATCATACACCATCACTAGACATCATACACCATCACTAGACATCATACACCATCACTAGACATCATACACCATCACTAGACATCCTACACCATCACTAGACATCCTACACCATCACTAGACATCCTACACCATCACTAGACATCCTACACCATCACTAGACATCCTACACCATCACTAGACATCATACACCATCACTAGACATCATACACCATCACTAGACATTATACACCATGACTAGACATCATACACCATCACTAGACATCATACACCATCACTAGACATCCTACACCATCACTAGACATCCTACACCATCACTAGACATCATACACCATCACTAGACATCCTACACCATCACTAGACATCCTACACCATCACTAGACATCCTACACCATCACTAGACATCATACACCATCACTAGACATCATACACCATCACTAGACATCATACACCATCACTAGACATCATACACCATCACTAGACATCATACACCATCACTAGACATCATACACCATCACTAGACATCCTACACCATCACGAGACATCCTACACCATCACTAGACATCCTACACCATCACTAGACATCCTACACCATCACTAGACATCATACACCATCACTAGACATCCTACACCATCACTAGACATCATACACCATCACTAGACATCATACACCATCACTAGACATCATACACCATCACTAGACATCCTACACCATCACTAGACATCCTACACCATCACTAGACATCATACACCATCACTAGACATCCTACACCATCACTAGACATCATACACCATCACTAGACATCATACACCATCACTAGACATCATACACCATCACTAGACATCCTACACCATCACTAGACATCCTACACCATCACTAGACATCATACACCATCACTAGACATCATACACCATCACTAGACATCCTACACCATCACTAGACATCATACACCATCACTAGACATCATACACCATCACTAGACATCATACACCATCACTAGACATCATACACCATCACTAGACATCATACACCATCACTAGACATCATTCACCATCACTAGACATCATACACCATCACTAGACGACATACATCATCACCAGACATCATACACCATCAGTAGACATCATACACCATCACTATACATCATACACCATCACTATACATCATACACCATCACTATACATCATGCACCATCACTAGACATCATACACCATCACTAGACATCATACACCATTACTAGACATCATACACCATCACTAGACATCATACACCATCACTAGACGACATACATCATCACTAGACGACATACATCATCACTAGACATCATACACCATCACTAGACATCATACACCATCACTAGACATCATACACCATCACTAGACGACATACATCATCACTAGACGACATACACCATCACTAGACATCATACACCATTACTAGACATCATACACCATCACTAGACATCATACACCATCACTATACATCATACACCATCAGTAGACATCATACACCATCACTAGACGACATACATCATCGCTAGACGACATACACCATCACTAGACATCATACGCCATCACTAGACATCATACACCATCACTAGAAATCATACGCCATCACTAGACATCATACACCATCACTAGACATCATACACCATCACTAGACATCATACACCATCACTAGACATCATACACCATCACTATACATCATACACCATCGCTAGACATCCTACACCATCACTAGACATCCTACACCATCACTAGACATCATACACCATCACTAGACATCATACACCATCACTAGACATCATACACCATCACTAGACATCATACACCATCACTAGACATCATACACCATCACTAGACATCATACACCATCACTAGACATCCTACACCATCACGAGACATCCTACACCATCACTAGACATCCTACACCATCACTAGACATCCTACACCATCACTAGACATCATACACCATCACTAGACATCATACACCATCACTAGACATCATACACCATCACTAGACATCATACACCATCACTAGACATCATACACCATCACTAGACATTATACACCATCACTAGACATCATACACCATCACTAGACATCATACACCATCACTAGGCATCATACACCATCACTAGACATCATACACCATCACTAGACATCATACACCATCACTAGACATCATACACCATCACTAGACATCATACACCATTACTAGAAATCATACACCATCACTAGACATCATACACCATCACTAGACATCATACACCATCACTAGACATCATACACCATCACTAGAAATCATACACCATCACTAGAAATCATACACCATCACTAGACATCATACACCATCACTAGACATCCTACACCATCACTAGGCATCATACACCATCACTAGACATCATACACCATCACTAGACATCATACACCATCACTAGACATCCTACACCATCACTAGACATCATACACCATCACTAGACATCATACACCATCACTAGACATCATACACCATCACTAGACATCATACACCATCACTAGACATCCTACACCATCACTAGACATCATACACCATCTCTAGAAATCATACACCATCACTAGACATCCTACACCATCACTAGACATCATACACCATCACTAGACATCATACACCATCACTAGAAATCATACACCATCACTAGAAATCATACACCATCACTAGACATCATACACCATCACTAGACATCCTACACCATCACTAGGCATCATACACCATCACTATACATCATACACCATCACTAGAAATCATACACCATCACTAGACATCCTACACCATCACTAGACATCATACACCATCACTAGACATCATACACCATCACTAGACATCATACACCATCACTAGACATCATACACCATCACTAGACATCCTACACCATCACTAGACATCCTACACCATCACTAGACATCATACACCATCACTAGACATCATACACCATCACTAGACATCATACACCATCACTAGACATCATACACCATCACTAGACATCATACACCATCACTAGACATCATACACCATCACTAGACATCATACACCATCACTAGACATCATACACTATCACTAGACATCATACACCATCACTAGAAATCATACACCATCACTAGAAATCATACACCATCACTAGACATCATACACCATCACTAGGCATCATACACCATCACTAGAAATCATACACCATCACTCTAATATGACATCCTACACCATCACTAGACATCATACACCATCACTAGACATCATACACCATCACTAGGCATCATACACCATCACTAGACATCATACACCATCACTAGACATCATACACCATCACTAGACATCATACACCATCACTAGACATCATACACCATCACTAGACATCCTACACCATCACTAGACATCATACACCATCACTAGACATCATACACCATCACTAGACATCATACACCATCACTAGACATCATACACCATCACTATACATCATACACCATCACTAGAAATCATACACCATCACTAGACATCATACACCATCACTAGACATCATACACCATCACTATACATCATACACCATCACTAGACATCCTACACCATCACTAGGCATCATACACCATCACTAGACATCATACACCATCACTAGACATCATACACCATCACTAGACATCCTACACCATCACTAGGCATCATACACCATCACTAGACATCCTACACCATCACTAGACATCATACACCATCACTAGAAATCATACACCATCACTAGACATCCTACACCATCACTAGACATCATACACCATCACTAGACATCATACACCATCACTAGACATCCTACACCATTACTAGACATCCTACACCATCACTAGAAATCATACACCATCACTAGACATCATACACCATCACTAGACATCATACACCATCACTAGACATCATACACCATCACTAGACATCCTACACCATCACTAGACATCCTACACCATCACTAGAAATCATACACCATCACTAGACATCCTACACCATCACTAGACATCATACACCACCACTAGAAATCATACACCATCACTAGAAATCATACACCATCACTAGAAATCATACACCATCACTAGACATCATACACCATCACTAGACATCCTACACCATCACTAGACATCATACACCATCACTAGACATCATACACCATCACTAGACATCATACACCATCACTAGACATCATACACCATCACTAGACATCATACACCATTACTAGAAATCATACACCATCACTAGAAATCATACACCATCACTAGACATCATACACCATCACTAGGCATCATACACCATCACTAGAAATCATACACCATCACTCTAATATGACATCCTACACCATCACTAGACATCATACACCATCACTAGACATCATACACCATAGGCATCATACACCATCACTAGACATCATACACCATCACTATACATCATACACCATCACTAGACATCATACACCATCACTAGACATCATACACCATCACTAGACATCCTACACCATCACTAGGCATCATACACCATCACTAGACATCATACACCATCACTATACATCATACGCCATCACTAGACATCATACACCATCACTAGACATCATACACCATCACTATACATCATACGCCATTATTAGACATCATACACCATCACTAGACATCATACACCATCACTAGACATCATACACCATCACTAGACATCATACACCATCACTAGACATCATACACCATCACTATACATCATACGCCATTACTAGACATCATACACCATCACTAGACATCATACACCATCACTATAAATCATACGCCATCACTAGACATCATACACCATCACTAGACATCCTACACCATCACTAGGCATCATACACCATCACTAGACATCATACACCATCACTATACATCATACGCCATCACTAGACATCATACACCATCACTATACATCATACACCATCACTAGACATCATACACCATCACTAGACATCCTACACCATCACTAGGCATCATACACCATCACTATACATCATACGCCATCACTAGACATCATACACCATCACTATACATCATACGCCATCACTAGACATCATACACCATCACTAGAAATCCTACACCATCACTAGGCATCATACACCATCACTATACATCATACGCCATCACTAGACATCATACACCATCACTAGACGACATACATCATCGCTAGACGACATACACCATCAGTAGACATCATACACCATCACTAGACATCATACACCATCACTAGACGACATACATCATCACTAGACGACATACACCATCACTAGACATCATACACCATTACTAGACATCATACACCATCACTAGACATCATACACCATCACTAGACATCATGCACCATCATTAGATATCATACACCATCACTATACATCATACACCATCAGTAGACATCATACACCATCACAAGACATCATGCACCATCACTATACATCATACACCATCACTAGACAACATACACCATCACTAGACATCATACACCATCACTAGACGACATACATCATCGCTAGACGACATACACCATCAGTAGACATCATACACCATCACTAGACATCATACACCATCACTAGACGACATACATCATCACTAGACGACATACACCATCACTAGACATCATACACCATTACTAGACATCATACACCATCACTAGACATCATACACCATCACTAGACATCATGCACCATCATTAGATATCATACACCATCACTATACATCATACACCATCAGTAGACATCATACACCATCACAAGACATCATGCACCATCACTATACATCATACACCATCACTAGACAACATACACCATCACTAGACATCATACACCATCACTAGACGACATACATCATCGCTAGACGACATACACCATCACTAGACATCATACACCATCACTAGACATCATACACCATCACTAGACGACATACATCATCACTAGACGACATACACCATCACTAGACATCATACACCATTACTAGACATCATACACCATCACTAGACATCATACACCATCACTATACATCATACACCATCAGTAGACATCATACACCATCACTAGACGACATACATCATCGCTAGACGACATACACCATCACTAGACATCATACACCATCACTAGACATCATACACCATCACTAGACGACATACATCATCACTAGACGACATACACCATCACTAGACATCATGCACCATCACTAGACATCATACACCATCACTAGACATCATACACCATCACTATACATCATACACCATCAGTAGACATCATACACCATCACTAGACATCATTCACCATCACTAGACATCATACACCATCACTAGACGACATACATCATCACTAGACGACATACATCATCACTAGACATCATACACCATTACTAGACATCATACACCATCACTAGACATCATACACCATTACTAGACTGATCATACACCATTACTAGACGACATACATCATCACTAGACGACATACACCATCACTAGACATCATACACCATTACTAGACATCATACACCATCACTAGACATCATACACCATCACTAGACATCATACACCATCACTAGACATCATACACCATCAGTAGACATCATACACCATCACAAGACATCATGCACCATCACTATACATCATACACCATCACTAGACATCATACACCATCACTAGACGACATACATCATCACTAGACGACATACACCATCACTAGACATCATACACCATCACTAGACATCATACACCATCACTAGACGACATACATAATCACTAGACGACATACACCATCACTAGACATCATACGCCATTACTAGACATCATACACCATCACTAGACATCATACACCATCACTAGACATCATACACCATCACTAGACATCATACACCATCACTAGACATCATACACCATCACTATACATCATACACCATCAGTAGACATCATACACCATCACTAGACATCATTCACCATCACTAGACATCATACACCATCACTAGACGACATACATCATCACCAGACATCATACACCATCAGTAGACATCATACACCATCACTATACATCATACACCATCACTATACATCATACACCATCACTATACATCATGCACCATCACTAGACATCATACACCATCACTAGACATCATACACCATTACTAGACATCATACACCATCACTAGACATCATACACCATCACTAGACGACATACATCATCACTAGACGACATACATCATCACTAGACATCATACACCATCACTAGACATCATACACCATCACTAGACATCATACACCATCACTAGACGACATACATCATCACTAGACGACATACACCATCACTAGACATCATACACCATTACTAGACATCATACACCATCACTAGACATCATACACCATCACTATACATCATACACCATCAGTAGACATCATACACCATCACTAGACGACATACATCATCGCTAGACGACATACACCATCACTAGACATCATACGCCATCACTAGACATCATACACCATCACTAGAAATCATACGCCATCACTAGACATCATACACCATCACTAGACATCATACACCATCACTAGACATCATACACCATCACTAGACATCATACACCATCACTATACATCATACACCATCGCTATACATCATACACCATCAGTAGACATCATAAACCATCACTAGACATCATTCACCATCACTAGACATCCTACACCATCGCTAGACATCATACACCATCACTAGACATCATACACCATCACTACACATCATTCGCCATTACTAGAGACCATACACCATCACTAGACATCATACACCATCACTAGAAATCATACGCCATCACTAGACATCATACACCATCACTAGAAATCATACGCCATCACTAGACATCATACACCATCACTAGACATCATACACCATCACTAGACATCATACACCATCACTAGACATCATACACCATCACTATACATCATACACCATCGCTATACATCATACACCATCAGTAGACATCATAAACCATCACTAGACATCATTCACCATCACTAGACATCCTACACCATCGCTAGACATCATACACCATCACTAGACATCATACACCATCACTACACATCATTCGCCATTACTAGAGACCATACACCATCACTAGACATCATACACCATCACTAGAAATCATACGCCATCACTAGACATCATACACCATCACTAGAAATCATACGCCATCACTAGACATCATACACCATCACTAGACATCATACACCATCACTAGACATCATACACCATCACTAGACATCATACACCATCACTAGACATCATACACCATCACTAGACATCATTCACCATCACTAGACATCCTACACCATCAGTAGACATCATACACCATCACTAGACATCATACACCATCAGTACACATCATTCGCCATCACTAGAGATCATACACCATTACTAGACATCATACACCATCACTAGAAATCATACGCCATCACTAGACATCATACACCATCACTAGAAATCATACGCCATCACTAGACATCCTACACCATCACTAGACATCATACACCATCACTAGACATCATACACCATCACTAGACATCATACACCATCACTAGACATCATACACCATCACTAGACATCGTACACCATCACTAGAGATCATTCGCCATCACTAGAGATCATACACCATCACTAGAAATCATACACCATCACTAGACATCATACACCATCACTACACATCATTCGCCATCACTGGAGATCATACACCATCACTAGAAATCATACGCCATCACTAGACATCATACACCATCACTAGAAATCATACGCCATCACTAGACCGCATCATACGCCATCACTAGAGATCATACACCATCACTAGAAATCATACACCATCACTACACATCATTCGCCATCACTAGAGATCATACACCATCACTAGACATCATACACCATCACTAGAAATCATACGCCATCACTAGACCGCATCATACGCCATCACTAGACATCGTACACCATCACTAGACATCATACACCATCACTAGAAATCATACACCATCACTAGACATCATACGCCATCACTAGACAGTCATACACCATCGGTAGACATTATAAAGCATCACTAGACATCGTACACCATCACTAGACATCATACACCATCACTAGACATCATACACCATCACTAGACATCATTCACCATCACTAGTCATTATACACCATCACTAGACATCATACACCATCACTAGACATCATACACCATCACTATACATCATACACCATAACTAGACATCCTACACCATCACTAGACATCATACACCATCACTATACATCATACACCATCACTATACATCATACACCATCACTAGACATCATTCACCATCACTAGTCATTATACACCATCACTAGACATCATACACCATCACTAGACATCATACACCATCACTAGACATCATACGCCATCACTAGACATCATACACCATAATTAGACATCCTACACCATCACTAGACATCATAGACCATCACTAGACATCATACACCATCACTAGACATCATACACCATCACTACACATCATACACCATCACTAGACATCCTACACCATCACTAGACATCATACACCATAATTAGACATCCTACACCATCACTAGACATCATACACCATCACTAGACATCATACGCCATCACTAGACATCATACACCATAATTAGACATCCTACACCATCACTAGACATCATACACCATCACTAGACATCATACACCATCACTAGACATCATACACCATCACTAGACGACATACATCATCACTAGACGACATACACCATCACTAGACATCATACACCATTACTAGACATCATACACCATCACTAGACATCATACACCATCACTATACATCATACACCATCAGTAGACATCATACACCATCACTAGACGACATACATCATCGCTAGACGACATACACCATCACTAGACATTATACACCATCACTAGACATCATACACCATCACTAGACGACATACATCATCACTAGACGACATACACCATCACTAGACATCATGCACCATCACTAGACATCATACACCATCACTAGACATCATACACCATCACTATACATCATACACCATCAGTAGACATCATACACCATCACTAGACATCATTCACCATCACTAGACATCATACACCATCACTAGACGACATACATCATCACTAGACGACATACATCATCACTAGACATCATACACCATTACTAGACATCATACACCATCACTAGACATCATACACCATTACTAGACTGATCATACACCATTACTAGACGACATACATCATCACTAGACGACATACACCATCACTAGACATCATACACCATTACTAGACATCATACACCATCACTAGACATCATACACCATCACTAGACATCATACACCATCACTAGACATCATACACCATCAGTAGACATCATACACCATCACAAGACATCATGCACCATCACTATACATCATACACCATCACTAGACATCATACACCATCACTAGACGACATACATCATCACTAGACGACATACACCATCACTAGACATCATACATAATCACTAGACATCATACACCATCACTAGACGACATACATAATCACTAGACGACATACACCATCACTAGACATCATACGCCATTACTAGACATCATACACCATCACTAGACATCATACACCATCACTAGACATCATACACCATCACTAGACATCATACACCATCACTAGACATCATACACCATCACTATACATCATACACCATCAGTAGACATCATACACCATCACTAGACATCATTCACCATCACTAGACATCATACACCATCACTAGACGACATACATCATCACCAGACATCATACACCATCAGTAGACATCATACACCATCACTATACATCATACACCATCACTATACATCATACACCATCACTATACATCATGCACCATCACTAGACATCATACACCATCACTAGACATCATACACCATTACTAGACATCATACACCATCACTAGACATCATACACCATCACTAGACGACATACATCATCACTAGACGACATACATCATCACTAGACATCATACACCATCACTAGACATCATACACCATCACTAGACGACATACATCATCACTAGACGACATACACCATCACTAGACATCATACACCATTACTAGACATCATACACCATCACTAGACATCATACACCATCACTAGACATCATACACCATCACTAGACATCATACACCATCACTAGACGACATACATCATCACTAGACGACATACACCATCACTAGACATCATACACCATCACTAGACATCATACACCATCACTACACATCATACACCATCACTACACATCATACACCATCACTAGACATCATACACCATCACTAGACGACATACACCATCACAAGACATCATACACCATCACTAGAGATCATACACCATCACTACACATCATACACCATCACTAGACATCATACACCATCACTAGACATCACACACCATCACTAGACATCATACGCCATCACTAGACATCATACACCATCACTAGACATCATATACTATCACTAGACATCATACACCATCACTAGACATCATACGCCATCACTAGACATCATACACCATCACTAGACATCATACACCATCACTAGACGACATACATCATCATTAGACGACATACACCATCACTAGACATCATACACCATTACTAGACATCATACACCATCACTAGACATCATACACCATCACTAGACATCATGCACCATCACTAAACATCATACACCATCACTAGACATCATACACCATCACTAGACATCATACACCATCAGTAGACATCATACACCATCACTAGACATCATTCACCATCACTAGACATCCTACACCATCACTAGACATCATTCGCCATTACAAGAGATCATACACCATCACTAGACATCATACACCATCACTAGAAATCATACGCCATCACTAGACATCATACACCATCACTAGAAATCATACGCCATCACTAGACATCATACACCATCACTAGACATCCTACACCATCACTAGACATCATACACCATCACTAGACATCATACACCATCACTATACATCATACACCATCGCTATACATCATACACCATCAGTAGACATCATAAACCATCACTAGACATCATTCACCATCACTAGACATCCTACACCATCGCTAGACATCATACACCATCACTAGACATCATACACCATCACTACACATCATTCGCCATTACTAGAGACCATACACCATCACTAGACATCATACACCATCACTAGAAATCATACGCCATCACTAGACATCATACACCATCACTAGAAATCATACGCCATCACTAGACATTATACACCATCACTAGACATCATACACCATCACTAGACATCATACACCATCACTAGACATCATACACCATCACTAGACATCATACACCATCACTAGACATCATTCACCATCACTAGACATCCTACACCATCAGTAGACATCATACACCATCACTAGACATCATACACCATCAGTACACATCATTCGCCATCACTAGAGATCATACACCATTACTAGACATCATACACCATCACTAGAAATCATACGCCATCACTAGACATCATACACCATCACTAGAAATCATACGCCATCACTAGACATCCTACACCATCACTAGACATCATACACCATCACTAGACATCATACACCATCACTAGACATCATACACCATCACTAGACATCGTACACCATCACTAGAGATCATTCGCCATCACTAGAGATCATACACCATCACTAGAAATCATACACCATCACTAGACATCATACACCATCACTACACATCATTCGCCATCACTGGAGATCATACACCATCACTAGAAATCATACGCCATCACTAGACATCATACACCATCACTAGAAATCATACGCCATCACTAGACCGCATCATACGCCATCACTAGAGATCATACACCATCACTAGAAATCATACACCATCACTACACATCATTCGCCATCACTAGAGATCATACACCATCACTAGACATCATACACCATCACTAGAAATCATACGCCATCACTAGACCGCATCATACGCCATCACTAGACATCGTACACCATCACTAGACATCATACACCATCACTAGAAATCATACACCATCACTAGACATCATACGCCATCACTAGACAGTCATACACCATCGGTAGACATTATAAAGCATCACTAGACATCGTACACCATCACTAGACATCATACACCATCACTAGACATCATACACCATCACTAGACATCATTCACCATCACTAGTCATTATACACCATCACTAGACATCATACACCATCACTAGACATCATACACCATCACTATACATCATACACCATAACTAGACATCCTACACCATCACTAGACATCATACACCATCACTATACATCATACACCATCACTATACATCATACACCATCACTAGACATCATTCACCATCACTAGTCATTATACACCATCACTAGACATCATACACCATCACTAGACATCATACACCATCACTAGACATCATACGCCATCACTAGACATCATACACCATAATTAGACATCCTACACCATCACTAGACATCATAGACCATCACTAGACATCATACACCATCACTAGACATCATACACCATCACTACACATCATACACCATCACTAGACATCCTACACCATCACTAGACATCATACACCATAATTAGACATCCTACACCATCACTAGACATCATACACCATCACTAGACATCATACGCCATCACTAGACATCATACACCATAATTAGACATCCTACACCATCACTAGACATCATAGACCATCACTAGACATCATACACCATCAGTAGACATCATACACCATAATTAGACATCATACACCATCACTAGACATCATACACCATCACTAGACATCATACGCCATCACTAGACATCATACACCATAATTAGACATCCTACACCATCACTAGACATCATAGACCATCACTAGACATCATACACCATCAGTAGACATCCTACACCATTACTAGACATCATACACCATCACTAGACATCATACACCATAACTAGACATCCTACACCATCACTAGACATCATTCACCATCACTAGACATCATACACCATCACTAGACATCCTACACCATTACTAGACATCATACACCATCACTAGACATCATAGACCATAACTAGACATCCTACACCATCACTAGACATCATTCACCATCACTAGACATCATACACCATCACTAGACATCATACACCATCACTAGACATCATACACCATCACTAGACATCATACACCATCACTAGACATCCTACACCATCACTAGACATCCTACACCATCACTAGACATCCTACACCATCACTAGACATCCTACACCATCACTAGACATCATTCACCATCACTAGACATCATACACCATCACTAGACATCATACACCATCACTAGACATCATACACCATCACTAGACATCATACACCATCACTAGACATCCTACACCATCACTAGACATCCTACACCATCACTACACATCATGCACCATCACTATACATCATACACCATCACTAGACATCATACACCATCACTATACATCATACACCATCACTAGACATCATACACCATCACTAGACATCATACACCATCACTAGACATCATACACCATCACTAGACATCATACACCATCACTAGACATCATACACCATCACTAGACATCCTACACCATCACTAGACATCGTACACCATCACTAGACATCATACACCATCACTAGACATCATACACCATCACTAGACATCCTACACCATCACTAGACATCCTACACCATCACTACACATCATACACCATCACTAGACATCGTACACCATCACTAGACATCATTCACCATCACTAGACATCATACACCATCACTAGACATCATACACCATCACTAGACATCATACACCATCACTATACATCATACACCATCACTAGACATCATACACCATCACTATACATCATACACCATCACTAGACATCATTCACCATCACTAGACATCATACACCATCACTAGACATCATACACCATCACTATACATCATACACCATCACTAGACATCATACACCATCACTATACATCATACACCATCACTAGACATCATTCACCATCACTAGACATCATACACCATCACTAGACATCCTACACCATCACTAGACATCATACACCATCACTACACATCATACACCATCACTAGACATCGTACACCATCACTAGACATCATTCATTATCACTAGACATCATACACCATCACTAGACATCATACACCATCACTAGACATCCTACACCATCACTAGACATCATACACCATCACTAGACATCATACACCATCACTAGACATCATACACCATCACTAGACATCATACACCATCACTAGACATCATTCACCATCACTAGACATCATACACCATCACTAGACATCCTACACCATCACTAGACATCATACACCATCACTATACATCATACACCATCACTAGACATCCTACACCATCACTAGACATCATACACCATCACTAGACATCATACACCATCACTAGACATCATACACCATCACTAGACATCATACACCATCACTAGACATCATACACCATCACTAGACATCATAAACCATCACTAGACATCCTACACCATCACTAGACATCATACACCATCACTAGACATCATACACCATCACTAGACATCGTACACCATCATTAGACATCATTCACCATCACTAGACATCATACACCATCACTAGACATCATACACCATCACTAGACATCCTACACCATCACTAGACATCATACACCATCACTACACATCATACACCATCACTAGACATCGTACACCATCACTAGACATCATACACCATCACTAGACATCATACACCATCACTAGACATCATACACCATCACTAGACATCCTACACCATCACTAGACATCATACACCATCACTAGACATCATACACCATCACTAGACATCATTCACCATCACTAGACATCATACACCATCACTAGACATCATTCACCATCACTAGACATCATACACCATCACTAGACATCCTACACCATCACTATACATCATTCACCATCACTAGACATCATACACCATCACTAGACATCATACACCATCACTAGACATCCTACACCATCACTATACATTATACACCATCACTAGACATCATACACCATCACTAGACATCCTACACCATCACTAGACATCATACACCATCACTATACATCATACACCATCACTAGACATCATACACCATCACTAGACATCCTACACCATCACTAGACATCATTCACCATCACTAGACATCATACACCATCACTAGACATCCTACACCATCACTAGACATCATACACCATCACTAGACATCCTACACCATCACTAGACATCATACACCATCACTAGGCATCCTACACCATCACTAGACATCATACACCATCACTAGACATCATACACCATCACTATACATCATACACCATCACTAGACATCCTACACCATCACTAGACATCATTCACCATCACTAGACATCATACACCATCACTAGACATCATACACCATCACTAGACATCATACACCATCACTATACATCATACACCATCACTAGACATCATACACCATCACTAGACATCATACACCATCACTAGACATCCTACACCATCACTAGACATCATACACCATCACTAGACATCATACACCATCACTAGACATCATACACCATCACTAGACATCATACACCATCACTATACATCATACACCATCACTAGACATCATACACCATCACTAGACATCATACACCATCACTAGACATCATACACCATCACTATACATCATACACCATCACTAGACATCCTACACCATCACTAGACATCATTCACCATCACTAGACATCATACACCATCACTAGACATCATACACCATCACTAGACATCATACACCATCACTATACATCATACACCATCACTATACATCCTACACCATCACTAGACATCCTACACCATCACTAGACATCATTCACCATCACTAGACATCATACACCATCACTAGACATCCTACACCATCACTAGACATCATACACCATCACTAGACATCATACACCATCACTAGACATCCTACACCATCACTAGACATCATACACCATCACTAGACATCATACACCATCACTAGACATCATACACCATCACTAGACATTATACACCATCACTAGACATCATACACCATCACTAGACATCATACACCATCACTAGACATCCTACACCATCACTAGACATTATACACCATCACTAGACATCATACACCATCACTAGACATCCTACACCATCACTAGACATCATACACCATCACTAGACATCATACACCATCACTAGACATCATACACCATCACTAGACATCATACACCATCACTAGACATCATACACCATCACTAGACATCATACACCATCACTAGACATCCTACACCATCACTAGACATCATACACCATCACTAGACATCATACACCATCACTAGACATCATACACCATCAATAGACATCATTCACCATCACTAGACATCATACACCATCACTAGACATCCTACACCATCACTAGACATCATTCACCATCACTAGACATCATACACCATCACTAGACATCCTACACCATTACTAGACATCATACACCATCACTAGACATCATAGACCATAACTAGACATCCTACACCATCACTAGACATCATTCACCATCACTAGACATCATAGACCATAACTAGACATCCTACACCATCACTAGACATCATACACCATCACTAGATATCATACACCATCACTAGACATCCTACACCATCACTAGACATCATACACCATCACTAGACATCATACACCATCACTAGACATCCTACACCATCACTAGACATCCTACACCATCACTATACATCATACACCATCACTAGACATCATACACCATCACTATACATCATACACCATCACTAGACATCATACACCATCACTAGACATCATACACCATCACTAGACATCCTACACCATCACTAGACATCATACACCATCACTAGACATCATACACCATCACTATACATCATACACCATCACTAGACATCCTACACCATTACTAGACATCATACACCATCACTAGACATCATACACCATCACTATACATCATACACCATCACTAGACATCCTACACCATCACTAGTCATCATACACCATCACTAGACATCATTCACCATCACTAGACATCATACGCCATCACTAGACATCATACACCATCACTAGACATCATACACCATCACTATACATCATACACCATCACTAGACATCATACACCATCACTAGACATCCTACACCATCACTAGACATCATTCACCATCACTAGACATCATACACCATCACTATACATCATACACCATCACTAGACATCATACACCATCACTAGACATCCTACACCATCACTAGACATCATACACCATCACTAGACATCATACACCATCACTAGGCATCATACACCATCACTAGAAATCATACACCAACACTAGACAACATGCACCATCACTAGACATACACCATCACTAGACATCATACACCATCACTAGACATCATACACCATCACTAGACACCATACACCATAACTAGACATCATACACCATCACTAGACATCATACACCATCACTAGACATCATTCATCATCACTAGACATCATACACCATCACTAGACATCATACACCATCACTAGACATCATACACCATCACTAGACATCATACACCATCACTAGACACCATACACCATAACTAGACATCATACACCATCACTAGACATCATACACCATCACTAGACATCATACACCATCACTAGACATCATTCACCATCACTAGTCATTATACACCATCACTAGACATCATACACCATCACTAGACATCATACACCATCACTAGACACCATACACCATAACTAGACATCCTACACCATCACTAGACATCATACAACATCACTAGACATCATACACCATCACTAGACATTATCCATTGTCACTAGACATCAGTGGATGGATGCAATCTTTTATTTAAACACGGAGCTTTATCAAATTAAAACGCACAAGTTAAACTTTGGTTTCCATAAAATCCGTACAATTCCTAATTACGTGCACCACTATTTAATTACAACAAAGTAGATTGAAATATGTTTAAAAATAGAGTAGTTGTAGATTGAAATATAAGTAAACTTTTTGAAGCAATTACAGAGAGGTGAAACTAACTATTTAGTTGTCTAACTGATGCCGGAAGTAAAACTGCCGTTTGATATTACGAGCCGCCCTGTTTTGAAGCCTTTGGAGTGTCACCCATTGAATCCCATACTATACAACAGTAAGTGAAATAAGGTTAAATAATTGACCTATATAAGACAACAAGGAAATGTTTAACCTCAGAATTCTTAAATTAGAGGTCACTTAATGCCTTATGCTTTGCAAGTGGCCATCCCACGTCAGGTTCTTATCAATGCTAAAACAGGCCTTTACATCTATATAAAAATAAAAAGTAATCCATATGGGACAAGGAAAGTTCTATATTATCTTCAAGAGCCGCAATTCTCTGCCTAGACCCGATTAGCATGAAATCTGTCTTTAACAAATTAAGAGTAAGTTTGTTCACATTGAGCCAGATGGCAATTCCTTTAAGATCCCTAATCATTCTATCTTGCAAAACTGGCAGACTCAGTGCAACTGGAGAATGTTAGGTTCGTGTCGTCGCCAAACAATCTCGCCATTCCGTAATCTAAGCATTTGGGCATATCATTAACGTAAATCAAAAAGAGCAAAGGTCGCGAAATGGACGCTTGAGGCACCCCATGACAGCTGATCATTTTAGCAGTGGAGGTGAATCCGTTGACACAAAACACTTGCCGCCTGTTTGCAAGATATGAATACATCCATACATACATTACTTTATTTACCCTCGGATTTAAGAGTAGCTTATGCAGCTAGTATCTCCTAGTATTTAACCATAAAACCAGTTAAGAGTACGACCCTCAAACCCAAAAAATTCTAATTTCTTGAGTAGAATTTTGTGATCCACGGTATCGAAGGCCTTCTTAAGGTCAAGCATAAAACTCCATGAACCATACCCCTATCAATATTGAAACACCAATCATTTGTCATGTCAAGAAGGGCGGACAAGGTTGAATAAAGCGACCTAAACCCAGACTGGCGAGAATAACTAGCAACGTATTATCCCTGAGATGGCAATAAGTTTGCTCGAAAAGCAGTCTTTCAAAAACACGAGCAATGCTTGGTAAAATCGAAATAGGTCTGTAGTTATTGGCATTGTTTCTTAAACCGGATTTAAAGAGCGGACAGTCCTTTGCAATTTTCCAATTCCCGGGAAATATACACCCGGGGCAATCGAAAAATTAAAGAGTTCCTATAAATACTAGGTGCAAAATCTTACCGGACATTTTATCAAGACCGGTAGCCTTCGCAATTTTGACTGAATTCAATAACTTCAAGACCTTGGAGGGAGTGATTTTCTTGAATTGGAATCTCGCAGAACTGGCATTTAGTAAGGAAATCTTCTGGCTTACTGCCAATAAGATCAGATGGAATTTCAGAAGCAAGCCTGGGACGAGATAATCTAATCGGCGCGTGTCGCGTGTCGCGGGTAAATTGTCGCGTGTCGCGGGTAAATTGTCGCGTGTCGCGGGTAAATTGTCGCGGGTCGCGGGTAAATTGTCACGGGTCCGGAAAATTGTCGCGGGTCCGAAAAATTCTAAAAGATATATATTTCGTATTTTCAGTAGCTTGAAAATAAGCGGATATTAAAGTTAAAATTGTTGTTTATGTCTGTCCTTTTCCGCTCAGTGGGTTTTTGAGTGGGGCGCTTAAATGCGAAAATTGATTTGAAGTCCTATGAAATGACTGGAAATGAATCTAAAACTAACAAACGTAATAATAATTTTGATAATAATTTTAATTGCTCCTTGTTTCTGATATCTATTCGTCATATGATAAAAACGAAACCACCACGAATATCTGAGACTAAATTGCGAATGACATAATTTGAATCTCATAAAAAGTGGGGGCAAAAGCCCTCTCAGCCCCTCCCCCTGCGCGGTGCCTGCCTTATACCTTTTACTGGACAAACGTCAGTCTGTCACTCTGCGACAGATGCGAGTGAAGGATACGTTCTAGTGTCGAAGCGTTCGATTTTTAGAACTCTGTTCCTCGTCTTTTAAAACTTTATACAGTTGCCTATATTTCGTGGTGTTGGTCAGTCTTACGTTGATCATCTGATTCAAGAATCTGGCCTTTAGTGAAAGAAACAGCAAAGCCGGAGCTCAATTGTGTTTAAACGGCGTCTGCGTCACAGGTCAGTTGAATCTTTACTTTACTTTACTTTAATAATTTTACAGCAAATAAATATCTTTGCAATGAACTCGAAGCTAAATCGATCAAGTTTGTACTACTGCCAACGAAATATGTAAAATGTCTTATTTATTTGTGCTGTTTTTCACGGAGCCCCATCGATGAGCAATTCTCAAACTTTGCTACTGAGGTTTAAAAATAATATACGATGCAGCGTACACTCCCGCGATACCTGAAGATACGGACACATGAATTTAGTGCCAAGCGATGGCTATTGATGAAATTCGGGACCACTTAAGTTTGATTATCGATTGATCATCGCTTGATTTTTCGATCATCGAGTTTCATCGGTTGTTCAGGTCCTAAAACATAGCAATTGTCTATCTAGCAACGGTATTAACCAGGGCAATTCACAGTATAGATATTAAACTTCCGAATTTTCCTCTCAAAAGGTTACCGTATGCCTTCAGGGTGTCTTGCGTCCAAGAGATCTTATACTGATCAAAGTAAAGCATATAGGGCTGGCTATCAAACTGTGCCAAGAATTTTGAAATGAAATGAATTGCCGAATTTTTGACGACCACTAATTGCCAGAGCCCTAATCACCTTTTGAAAGCTACAGGTCAAAACGAATTATTTTAATCACCAATTGACTTTTTTTCCTGAGTTTGAGGATCAGAAGCGCTAAACACGTGTCTGCGTTTTGCCATATTCAATTGCAGTGAAAAATTACAGAACATTTTCGAAATAGGATTAAACAAATATGAAGTGGTCGTGCAAAAATATTTCGAAATAAACAATTGCAGACAGGTTTTTTATTCGAGAAAACAGCCCTAAGAAAAATATCTTGCATCGCAAACAAACTCCGCTCACAAACGCCTTCAAGTGGGTTCTTAGATAACCGAGCCAATCAGAAATTCACGTTCGAATCTCGAAAACCCCTCGTGTTTCGCAATGCG
Source organism: Micromussa lordhowensis (assembly GCA_964020085.1). NCBI lineage: Eukaryota > Metazoa > Cnidaria > Anthozoa > Scleractinia > Lobophylliidae > Micromussa > Micromussa lordhowensis. The sequence continues at coordinate 16,950,189 of OZ026604.1, forward strand.
CACAAGGCGGACAGTTTTTCCCGTAGCCCGGTTTTTCTTTAATAAGCTGGTCTGGCAAAATGGGGAAGACAAGAAAAACGATACTAACGCCCTGGAACTTTACTTAGATTGGCTGAATGAAGAATTCAAACAAAAGAATACGCGACGGAGCAAATGTGCATGAATACTACTTCAATGGGTCTCAATGAGTTCGACGTTTCATCGTATAGGACCCATCAGATGGAAAAGTCTCTTTCAAATTGCTGTTATCGTTGTCAAGTTCCCAAAATTTTACAGAACCTTCCTCTTCTCTTGACACGATCTTTTTGCCCGTTTGAACCGACAGCCAGAGCTTCATTCGTGAGGCCAGCTTTCGCTTCTTCACTCATTAATGTATTTTCATTCGTTTTTTGCTGTTTTGGCTTTTTCGAATTTTTCCACGATGTTTTCTGTGGTCCATGTTTACTTATCACCTAATACGAAAACTGCATGGCAGCTGGAACAACATTAACAATGCTGTTCAACTGAGTAGGCTTTTAAGTATACATTGTGCTAGCTTTTTTCGAGTATTTTAGTGAGGAAAAAGCGCTAACCAATATTCGATTATTTTTAATCTTTTTCCACAGAAAATAGAAATAAAAAAAAAATTTTTTACGAGAAAATGAAGACTTAACCTCTTCACTTAAGTATAACCGCGAGAGTATCGTAACAGAACAACAGATCATTTAGGTAATTATCTTTTGGTGAATTCTCGGTTAATTGCATAAACTCAGTTTAGGGTAGCGAAAAACTCATTCATTGGTTGAGCTTTGAGTTTTGGAGTCCGCTTGTAGTTGGAAGGTGAAGTAAACTGCTGTTCCAATTTCCTGTATAGTTATTTAATTTGCGCACGAAATCTAGCATCATTACCAATTTGCTTGTACGTGATTGTTGGTGTCTATGCAAAAGGAATGGCATGTAGTCAGTCTGATTCAAATAGTGATAACGACCCGGGGAACGGATGCGTAGGTTAAAAACACTGATGAAGTTTCATAAATTTATTTTTCAGTATCGTATAATTAATGGCGTCGAATGATAAGCCCAGTTTGTTGGAAAGAAAGAGAGGAGAAGGTTTTGAGGTGGACTTCGATCCGCCAGGAAATGGTATGTGTTTTTGTGCTGCCGCTGGCCACCAGCTTGGCATGAGTGCAAGTGCAGTGCAGGAATTAGTTTTTAACTATCTTCATCATCATAGATATGAAGTATATATATGCTCTTATTATCAATAGTGTGCTCGTCATGCGCAGTCGTTACTATGGGCGACGTTCCGCCATTCTCGATTGTGGGTAACTATACATTATTGTTATTGTCCAAGTTTGGTAAAATAACAAAGTTATAATTAATTATGACCAAATTAAGGTCTGGGTCTGCCAATGTTACTGACTGTCTGTCTAGTTTTGGATTAAATGCAACGTATTTTATTTGTGGTTGTTGTTGTCATTGAAAATAGGAGAACGGCGACGATCGGCTGGACTTCCTATGCAGCGTTGACATCGGTGGAAAGAAGGTTCCCAATTCAGTCGTGGAGTAAAGCACTGGATCTCCTAAAACAAAACTACGCAAATGCGATGGTCATCCACTCTATTCCTGAGATTTTGCACCATAAAGTGGTTATTGTGACAGTGCATGGGGTACGTCAAGCTTTAGTTTCCCATTTTATGCATATTTTATGATTCAAAACGTTTATTGGTAATTCTTTTGTTTCAGTCATCTCCTGGCGAATATGTCAAGGTATTTGTACCCAAGAAGGGGCCGTACATTGGGACGCTGTATTTTGGTCACACAGGCGAGCATTACATCGCTCTAAAGCCGTTAAGGGCTGAGGTAATCCCAGGCCCTTCATGATTGGTATTATGTTGCTTTTGGTATATAAAATAACGTATGTCCGCTTCGCGAAAAAAGAAAACTGATTTTCTATTTTAAAATGTGCGGAAGTTAGCGACACTAACACAATATTCAAATGCAAATAGTATGTTATTTGTGTTTTAGTTAATCTGCATGGTCTATAAATAGGTGAGCGAACTATAAATTGGGGGCTCGTGAGACTCGTAGGAACTAAGCGGGGAGGGGGAAAGAGGGCGGGTTTTTTTTCGCATAGCCACCGGCTTTTCTTCCCCAGCAGGTCTAGGGCCCCTCCTCTAGACCCGCCACTGATATCTTGATGCCGCCTGCATAGCTCGTCGCAAACAAATGCCAACTAGGCTCCGAGACTAATTCTTAGACGTGGTCATCAAATGCGCAATTCTGGCAACAACCAGATAAGATCAAAACTTGTCATGCCTATTCACCCACTTCCCCCGAAAATTCTCGAAAACTTCATCTTTGCAGCAATCTGACGATCACGCGAAGTCTACCCCAACACTGGATCTGACATATGAATCGGATCAAGACTCAGATGTCATCATTATATCCCCTCAAAAAGGAAACATTAACAAAGAGGTAAGTATGACAGAAGTCGCTTGGCTCCATTATTGACTCAAAATCAGTCTGATTTGAGCCTTTTGACAGAATACCGCCAAACAGTTGCACCTTTCCCCTTCAATCTTACTGGTCCCAATTTCAATTATTTCTGGTGATGACGTCATTCAAACACTACTGGGTTGCGTTATAGTGGAATGTTCATTACTTAGTGGGCTATCTATCGACGTAAAATGATAAGTGAAGTATAGAGTAAAAACGGAAGCATTGAGGAGTCCCCGACCATGGCTAACTTCCTAGCGCGCGTTTTGTACACTGGTAGGAATTAGCTTGTAAATCCTTGTATTCATAAAAAACGACTGCACGCGTCTTTACAGAGGTCTGACGACAACCACGGAAAGACTCCTCAAAAGGTCCCTCAAACAGTTTAAAATTGTTTTAAAAATATTTTGTTATGGATATGTTAATATAAAGGCCAAGCGAAGAGCTCCGTTGGTTATGGACTGGTGGGAAGATGAGGAGACTTACCAACCAGGGATATCCGTATTTCAGGGTATAACATTGGACCCTGTTGATGTTACCAAAGACCGCATCCCAATGGCCAAAAAAACACTCCTATTCAACAGGTCAGTGTGATTCATTAGCAACTACTAAATCGTCAAACAAGCAGTGCAAATACGACCAAATCTCCCGCTGTTAAATACGCGTTAATTAAAATATAAAACGTTTCAAACACGGAGCAACGAAATGAAAGAGCAATTTGTTGTCATCAATCGATTAGAAATGGAAGAATAAATAACGGTAGTCAAATGATTGTGAACGTTTAAGGTTTTTTTTTGTTGACTCAATTCGAAAGAAGTGGTTCTCTTGCTATAAAATGAAATGAAAGCTTCAATTTTGAGAGAGAACTATTTAGCGATCTCAACCTAAAAGTACAAATTGATCTTACTAAGGCGGGGAATGAGGAATGCGGAATGGGCAATGTGCAATGAGGAATGGAAAATGGAAAATGAAAAGGGAAGAATTTTGAATGAGGAATGGGGAATGGGGACTGGTAAATTGAAAATGGGAAATTGATTTTTTTTTTTGCATTAACTTTTTAAAACGAGGATTAATTTTTTTTCAGCAGTTATTAGCGATATCCACGCGGAGCCAACAAAAAACAGAAAATCAAACCAGACGAAGTGGTGGACATAGACATCGAGGTGATTGATGGCAAAGAAAGATCTCGAGCCACCAAAAAGCAAAAAAAGATCGGACCAGACTTATGGGCAGGTATAGTCGCTGAGGAGGTTGACAAAGTCCCAGAAGATATAGATGGCTTAAAAGCTTACAAGATCAAGTTGAGTACATCAAACGAAACGTTGACCGATATGTCTGTTGCCAAAGACGGTAGACCCTGGAAGAAAGACTCACAGACAGAGTGGAAGACCTTTGGGAAAGTAAGGTATTCCGATTGCAAGGGTTCTTACACTTGCATCAGCCCAAAGTGCGAGTTCAAAAAGAAATTCGCCGTAGTCAACTGTACACAGTTCGACTACAAAAGCAAGTTGTGTGAAGTGTGCGGTAGCAAAGGAAGGTATGTGCCTTGCTTTGCCCGGCGATATATAGTGAGGAAAAAAATCATCCGTATTCGTGTATCACTGCGGTGATCATACCTGCCCTTTGAAGCCCGTTATATCTAAACCGGTCGAGGATGTACACTGGGCTTCAATTGAAAAGGCGGCCATTGAAACCCTTGACAAGTGTTTTATTTGTAAGTACTACGGGTATACTTTAGAAGAGCTTACGATCTTATTTCATAGCCTTATTATGTCTGTATTTACTTATGCAATTGAAGTATGGGCATGTGCTTATGGTAGTAAATACCTCTCTAAGATTGACAAATTCTATAAGCGAGCATGGAAATATGGTTACACTAAGCATCGCATAGTTATTGACAATGTAATCCTAACTAGGGATAAACAACTATGGGAAAAAATCACACATACAGATACTCATTGTTTAACAGATCTTCTACCGAGCAAACGTACATATCAATCTTTACGACAACGTGGTCATGATTATACGTTACCACGCATTCGCACAGAGCGCTTTAAGCGCTGTTTTATAAATAGATCTCTTTTTAACTTTATTTAGTTTTAATGTTTGTAGTTATGCATTGTAAACTTGCATTGTAAACTTGCACGTATGTCTGCAAGTGTTTAGTTGGATCAATAAAGATTTAATCAATCAATCAATCAATCAATGTAAGGCGGACAGTATCTGAAAACCCAACTCTGACTCCCTCTCAAATTCAAAGTAATATTATACTGTCGATGATGAAACAAAGAAGAGACTGGGCTTCAATTGAAAAGGCGGCCATTGAAACACTTGACAAAAAATGGATCTCAAATGAGAAACAAAAAACGAGAAAGAACAACGAACCCCATGGACACAACTTTGAGGCTATAGCGCACTTTAAACAGTTTTCTGATTCTCGTGATCCATATTACATTTATAAACTAAACGACAGACGCGGCAACCCAGATAAACCATCTTTCGTTTTTAAAACAAGTAAACTGAAAGCTTTATTTGCTCTCAATATGGACGAGACAAAAGATCACATCTTAAGTAAGGAATTTTGCTTTTTCGACGGAAAAGTGAAAAGGTGCAACGGCTTTGTATCGCTTACCGCAAGTGTATATCACCCCATTTTACGAAAGCTGGTATCACTCGCAACAATGGAATGTGAAACAGAGGACGCCTGCAACGTAGAACTGTTTTGGAACTGTTTTAACGAAGTGTTAAGGAAAGAAAAGAAAGACGAAAAGTACTTCTTTAACCCAAGAGGTTGGGTAACAGACATGGCTGGATCAAATATGGAAGGCCTAAAAAGAGCTATTGGTCCAGATGCGCTCAACAAATTGAAGACATGCGAATTTCACTTCAAAGAGTGTAGAAATAGGCAAGCAAGAAAGTTAAATGAACACAATAGACGAAATTTTAAAGACCTGTGCAATGCTTGGCTCGAAGCAGTAAGTCCCACAGCTTACGAAAAATCAAGGGAAGACTTAGAAAACTTTGTCGCAGAAAGCGAGGCCTAGGAGAGGAAGTATCTCCAGAGTTTCATCGAGTGGGGGCACAAACGACGGAATTACATCTTTCGTGCTTTCGTGCAATTTAAAAGTGCACCAAAAATGAACCACGCAGAGCTTATCCATGCAAGTTGGGTAAAGAGGGACAGAATGAACATGTCCTTGCTGGATGCGGCATATGCAGATTCTCGAGACAGTATTCAACTTGAAGCGGCATATAAAGCATTCCAAGATGGTACAGGGAAGGGTGGAACAGGCCCATCCCTTCAAGAAAAACAAAATAAAGCTACAAGAGATCAGATCCGCAGGGCTCAACGGCTCGGAGAGGACCTGATCGGAGAGGATCTTTGTGACGAAGAAGATATTTCAGCCTCTCAAGAACATGATACGCCTGGAAGCCCCAATCCCTACGATCGGCACAATGCTAGTGTCAGTCAAACGACAAAGTCTGCCGGAACACGAGAAGGAAGGTACCGACCTACTCGTAGTAAAACCTTTATCGATAGGCTACAAAAGGCAAAACGAGAGAAGGAAGAGCTCAAGATAAAATCAGTGGACTTCTCCACAGCCCATCAAAGAGCCTACATCGTAGTAAACCTAACAAAAAATTCTAATCATAAAGTAGAAATAGGTAAAAGTCCCTCCTGTGGTTGTGCAGATTTCGTGAAGAATTCTGGAAAAGAATTATATAAACATATAATATGGACATTACTTAACATATGTCGACTGCCGGAGAACAGTAATCTGTTGCATCAGCTGTTTCTAACTGATAACGAGGCCTTGTCTGTTGTTGGAAATCCTACTCAGTCATTTCACAAAACCTGATGTATAAAAAGGGCACCAACAAAACTAGAAAAGAAATAATACAGGAACTTCTTTCAAATGACCCTCGTAGTAAAAACCAACAAGTCTGAACTCTAGTATTAAAGAACAAGAAAAAAGGACCAACCCTCAAGATGCCGGGCTTGTAGAAGAACACAAAATGAGGATGAATTAACCGCTAACGTTACAGGGCTTTATGTCCCTTATGAACAGAATTTCGTTACAGAGACAATGTTTTATTTTTGTCCGAAACAACAATGCATAAGCAATATTCCCTATTGGACTAATTTAAAGCCACCGGTTGGAATCAGAGCGGACAGATCAATTAGTGGCGTCACAATAGCAGCTTTGAAAGATAATGGTTTAGTAGTGTAGTAATTAGCGTTTTTGGCGCATTTCCGGATTTTACACTAATTTAGCGTAGTTAGCGTAAGATGCGTAGTTAGCGTTGGTAGCGTTGGTAGCGTAGGATGCGTAGGATGCGTAGGATGCGTAGGATGCGTAGGATGCGTTGTTAGCGTAAGATGCGTAGTTAGCGTAAGATGCGTAGTTAGTGTTGTGTGCGTTGTAGCGTAGGATATAGTAAAAATTAGAGTGTACTATATCTTACACTAAATTAGCGTAAGATGCGTTGTTAGCGTTGGTAGCGTAAAATGCGTAAAATGCGTAAGATGTGTAGGATGCGTTGTGAGCGTAGGATATAGTAAAAATTAGATAAGTATATGTACGCTAGAAAAATGTGTAGTATGCGTAGTTAGTGTAAAATGCGTAGTTAGTGTAAAGTGCGTTGTGTGCGTTAGGATATAGTAAAAATTAGTTAGCGTAAGATGTGTGGGCAGTGTACGCATTTTAGTCGTACTAGCGTGACTGACTATCATACATCTTTAAATATTTATCAATAATTGGGCTATTATCAATGACAAAATTGTCAACGCTTGTCATTTGATTAATTAAACTTTCTCGGTTAAGATCACCTGAGCGCATCGCTTCTCGAATCATTATTAACAAATGCTGGTAACTTTGGTAGGCATAGATGCAATTTTGAATTTTTAAGTCTAAACCTTTGTGTTCCATGTATCCTTTAACTAATAATGCCACTGTACTAATCGCTATTAGACTAATACCTCCTGTTGCAATAGCGCTAGCAATTCCGCCTGAAGCAGTGAGTACAGAGAGTGAATTACCAATGAATTTGAACAATTTGTATCTTTTGTAAGCCCTTTTATAAGCCCAACATTTCCTATGATAGCCTAGATAATAAGATTTTAGTTCCTCTACTTCATCAACTGATAATTTGTCTGAAATATGATTCCAATCGAAAATATTATTTTTAGCCACCATTATATTATTTAATTATATTTTTATCCACTATCATCCACCCATGCGCATCAGGCAAGCCTGAGTTAATGTAAGATGCGTGAGTTGTATTGTCTAGATGAAACGCGTTTCCGGGAATCCCCTTTAGACATGAGTCATTAATTATTTTAGCTAACGGTAGCTGGATGAAACGCGTTTCCGGGAATCCCCTGTAGACATATGTCATCAATTATTTTAGCTAACAGTAGCTGGATGAAACGCGTTTCCGGGAATCCCCTGTAGACATATGTCATCAATTATTTTAATCAACCGTAGCTTTTATTGTCTGGATGAAACGCGTTTCCTAAACTCATTTGCATATTATCTAGACAGCTATATCAATTTCGATCAATAAGTTTACCATCGCGTGTGTTACGGATGAATTCGATGTTTTGCTTCGAAAATTGATTCTGTCACCAGCTTTTATCGTAATCGGATCGCTGAAAATAGTGTGATTTGACCATTCATCCGCAGGTTTGGTAATTTTTACACCTTTATCAGCACCATTGAGAACTAACCCGACTATCACTTCAGATGCTTGCCTATTACCAGCGCAAGCACAAATGCTGCCACGAACTATTTTACCGTCTACAGGACTAGGCTAACCATATTGCTTGTTTTTTTCACTTCCATTACCGAAACTCCATTGGAGACTACTTTTAATCAGTGGTCCATTTTCTTCTGCGTAGACGGTGATGAACGGGTACGTATTAGCTGCTAAATTATTATCTTGCGGCTTAGCCTTTTAATGCATCATTGAATTCGATTGCTAAGGTTCCTAAATTAGTAATTAAAGCGTAATCCTTTAAAGCAGATGAGTTGGCTTTTTTAGTTAGTTCATTATTAACGTATGTAGTAGCCGCTTTTGTCTTTAATAAATCAGCGACGAATCGTTTAGTGGTTGCATCATGGTCATCCATTGGAGCAGAAAGGTTAGTTAATCTCTTGTTTTGTAAATCGAAATGGTTTTCTGGAGTTGATTTGAAGCCTATTCCTATTTTAACCTTTTCTCTTCTTGATGGTTTTTCAAGTAGTCCATTACTATGACCCATATATATTTATTTATATTTTTATATTTTTATATAATAGTTCCTTCGCTCTTTTCAAATTCTTTCACATTTTCAAATGCAATACTATTATTATCCCAAACATTCTTTGTTAATAATCCTCTCTTTTTAGTGAAAGGATTATCTTCCACATTTACTCTTAATAGTCCCAGAGGACTACTAAAATTAATAATAATAATTGGTTCACTTATTCCACTAAAAATTAGGTTCATATGACGGTCTTTTACCCAAATCCAAAACCAAACTTGCTTTCCTAAAGAATTATTTGGAATATTAAATGATCTATAAGATAGTTCATCTATTGTAGGATTACCTGAAATTACGACTTTGCTTTTATCAACAAAAATATTTTCATTTAATGTTGCTAATATAAACCTAATTGAAAATCTCATAGCCATTACATTATTTGTAGTTGCACTATGCTGGAAGGTATAATAAAAAGTGAATTCACCTTTGTTATCACCAGTAGTTACAAACGCATATGTATTTGGTGTTCTACCTTCAACATTATCAGAAAAATACAAATCTTTTATTAAAGAAATCTTTGAATCATTACTTAATATATATTTTACTATTAATTCTATTAAATTTTCATTCTCATTAATAGCACTATTTTCTTTTGCTATTTCAGTATTTACTTTTACAATTTCTCCATCAACATATTTTACCATATTATCTTCTGTTTCATTCAGTTGTTTCACATTAACAGCATCACTGTTTTCATTTCCATCAAGTAATCCTTTTATTTGTCGATTACCCATATTAATAGATGCTTCAAAATAGACGATTTTGTTTTGTTTTGTTTCTATCCCAAATTCGCGAGTCAACGTCATTCTGATGACCACTTACACCATAAACAACTAAAAAGATGTCTGTTTCTGCATCATAAGTTTGACCACTCTTATACTTTAAAGTTAAATCAATATCTAAATCAATAATCCCAATGTTTCCATATTTATGAAAATTGATAATTGTTCTACTGTGATCGGAAAAAGTATTTGTATTATTACGTGAAACATTTAATGTTTCGAATACTGCGTTAACAACCACTTCGTTTCGATCTACTTTATTACCATAATACATTTCAAAAGCTAATGTATACTCACCTAAATCTAACGATTTTAAATCAATAGTTAATCGGGTGCTATAATAACCGATAGCAGAGTCATACTTAATTTTAAATTGATAAGTAGCATGATTGATATCATAGTAATCTTTGTCGACTTTTCTTACTTTGACAATATCATCATCATCTTCCTTAAGTAAATCATCATCCAGAACAAAAGAGAATTCATTCTCTTGTCGGTTTGCTTTTATATTAAGTGCTTCTGACTCACTGATTTTATCTGTAATCAAAGTATTAATTACAGCGTTATTATCACTAATTGTTCTATTAACATAGTTAACATTGGAAGCGTGAAAGCTATCTGATGACTTTGGATCTTTCAAGCGGATAATGCTATGATTAGCCATATCAATATCGTCTTCCATAGGATCAGGATTTTTCCTGTTAAGCGCTGCTGCACCAGCATCATTTATTAGTCTTATTAAATCACCTCTCTGCTGATGAAAATAGCCAAAGTTGATAACATCATTTAATTGAGCATTTTGAGCAGCTTGACTTGAGTCATCTTCAACAAAAGGTTTAATATTTATAATTGCATTACCCCCCATATTAAGATCTCCTTCCATACCTCTATCTCCTAAAAGTGGTAGATAAGTAGATTTTGCGCCACCAACTGCTGCATTATCTGCTGAACTACTCCTAATTCCAGTGATAGCATTATCACCATTTGGAGACTTCCAGTCATAGCGCGTGAACCATCCAATTTTAATACATCTGTAGGTAGCTTACTTATTTCTGCTAGGACAAATGCCTTGGAGACTAAATCATTTGTATCAAAAGTATTTACGCCATATGGCTCAGTATTTTGTATCCGTTTACCTTTTAAGTCATAGTCATCACCTTTTAATTTTAAAAAGTTTTCATTAACATAAAGTTTATTAACAGCCATTTTAGAATCTTTTACATAATTAGGGTAATCTGTGATTGAGACATCATCTTGTGTAACTAAATCTGTTATTTTATTGTCATTCATGTTGAGATTTCCTGTCATAGCGCGTGAACCATCTACTTTGAGATAAAGACTTAAATCAGGCTGTGGTATGGAAGCAATTTGACTTTCAAAATAACTCTTTGTCACAGGTTGCTGCGCCCCAGTTGGAATAGGTAAGCTAAAAATCCTATTTCCATTCATAGATAGATTACCAGTCATGTTTTGGCTTCCGTTTCGGAGTAATACTTCTGACCTATCTGCTTTTCTAGAAGATAAATCATTAATAGCAATATCCTGTTTAGCGTCTTGATCGTCAACATATTCTTTATTGACAGCGTCTTTGGGGTCAGTAGGATTACCAATATTGATTATCTTTTCATTATTCATATTGATTGGTTCAAAATTTAATATTGTTCCTGAAAAATCAGTACTTTTAACATTAAATAATCTATGATCAAAACTAGTCCTTTGTATTCCTTTGACGCATCTACTAAAAAATAGAAATTTAAAATTAGAGTTACTAGAACCATAATATCGAAATTGAATACTAATGTTCACATCTCTTTTAGAACTATTAAATATTATGTAAGCTTTTGCGTAATTGCTAAACCAATCATGACTAAAATCAATTATGTTTGCATTACCAGTGACATTTGTAAATAATAGTCTATCTGAATCACCATCTGTAACTATATTTGTTCCATCATATCCAAATATTTCAAAAAGAATAGAATAATTAGGATCTATTTCTAAATTGTTTTCTAGTTTAACAGTAGAATAAGCATAACCAGATTGCGCCCCTTCTCGAGGCGCTTCTAATAGTTCAAAATGATCAGTATGCCCAGGAATAGAAACGTTTGATTTAGTTAATTCTGCTTTATCACCAAAATCTTTATAAAAAGTAAAACTAGGTCGCAAATGATAATTTGTGGGTGTAATCATCTTTTTTAATTGTTTTAGAGAGACAGCATCATTATCATTAGTAGCATCTTCTAAATCACTAATCTTATGATTATTCATATTTAAATGACCAGTCATTGATGTTGTTGCATCTCTTTTCAGATAAGCAGCTGATAGGTTATTATCTACATACTCTGTTGTTGCTGCATCATTTTTATCGATAGGATCTGCTACTTCAGTTAATCTCTTACTATCAATGTCAAAATTACCATCATCAGTTAGATTAAATCCAATTCCCGGTAAACCAGGATCACCTTTTTCACCTTTACCTGTTGCTAATGATGTTTCAAGTTGTCCATTGCTATAACCCATATATAATAATATAAACTTAAATTAAATTATATTCTTCTTCTTCTTCTTCTTCTTCTTTATCTCTTAAGTAATCAGAATCTATCATTTTGAGATTTTTAATTAATAATAATATTTTTTCAAGAATAGATGTGTTGTATTTTGTTTCAAATTTTTTTAAACATTTTGTTTTTTGAATAATATTATCTAATGAAAAATTTATGATATTAAACTCTTTATATATTTCTTTTGTTAATCTTTTAGCAATTATTCTTCTCTTTTTTGTAATATTATTCATTTCTAACTTCATCTCTCTCTCTTCTCTTAATACATCATCCATCACTTTCTCTTCACTTTTTATTTTATCCATCTATATATTTTCAATGAAATTTTTTCTCATTGTCTTTTTTGTCTTATCAATGTACGCAAAACTATATGGTTCGCTAGTCGCACTCTCGAATCGCTTCTTAGGTACATTGACTTCACGGCACATTCTTGCTGTCTCTGCATTACTTGGACTATCAAAAATACAAAAATGAGAGCAATTGAGTCTGATGTCTTTAGGAGTGAGATAATAAGATTGACTTAAATAGATTACACTGCAATTTTTATGACGACCACCAATAAAATATTCAATTAGAGGTTTTTGGTTTCGTTCACAAACATAATCATCAAAGATGACTATTTTTTGGTTATCATCATCTAAGCTTTCGAGAGGAACGACATCACCATTACTCTCTTCTATGACATCATAACCAACCTCTTCTGAAATGGGTCGAAATGTTTCTAATAGTTGTCTGTACTTCGGTTGCTCGAGATTTTTAGAAAACAAGTAAATCTTATCATAGTAGAGTAGATTATAAAGCATATGCATGAGAACGTTAGTTTTACCACAACCGCTTGGTCCACAAATTAACATTCGAAAAGTGTCTGAAGGCATATAAGGTAGCAGTCTTTTGAAATTGCTGTCATTATTAGAAGCTGAATCATAATTAGGAATTTTCATCTATATAACTGAACATGAATTTTTTTTAGTTTTTTTAGTTTTTTAATTCAAAAATCAATATAATATGTCACATAATATGTGACATAATATAAAAAATCTAAAAAAACTAATGTTTTTAATATATGAGTCTGTCAAATTGGAAACGATTAGCTCAGAAGCGGACTGAGACTGGAAGGATGAAGAATCAGCTATATGATGAGATCACTGAAGCGAAGATAAAGAGTAAGACCTCTGACGCAAGGATAACAAAATCTTTTAGACTTGATGAAATCATAGAGGGTTTAAAGACACAAAAGCCTAAGAATAGACCGCAAAAGAGAATACATCCTGCGGGTAAACCAGATGAAATTGATTATGCACCTGAAGTTGATCCATATGAAGATATGGATGTAGAAGGATTATTAGATCTCCAAGATTATGTAGCGCCACAGGAAGAAAAACAAATACCTGAAGGTCTTCCACCAAAATATGAAATGGATCCTAGTTTTTGGAATCTAGAAGAAGGAGATGAATCTTTACCACCAGAATATTCTTTTGTGGAAAAAGAACCTTTAGCAATTGAACCACCACCTGATGATGAAGATTTAGATAGAGGAGATATTAATAGAATTTTAGATAGTGCAAATCTTCCTAACTATGATGATATTGAAATGAGATTATCCCAACCAGAAATGACACCACTTAAACGTAGTATATATCTTGAGAGTAACATAAAAAAAGCAAATTCTGAAATAAGCAGTATTACAAGTTCATTTAAAACAAATACAACTAATAGACTAAAACATGCCATAAAAAAAGGATTGCCAAAAGATGTAATAGAAAAGCTACAGAAAGAAAAGGATATGGCTCATAAATTTGCAGATACAAGACTAAAACCTATTCAAGAATATAGAGACTATCTAAAAGTACAGAAAAAGAAAAGTACAAAGGGTTCAGGTCTTAGAACCGGAAGAGGAGTCTATTTCTATAATGATGCTAAAGAATTACTAAAGAAATTAACACTAATTATTGGTGAAATGGAAGCAGGTAATACAAGCGTTAAGATGAGAAATATGGGCCAAACTATCTTAGACACATTATTAAGAACAAAATCAATCAATAAGTCGCAATATCAAAAGTTAGTCAAAAAATATTTCGGAGTTTAGTAAATTATATTTACATTGATATATGGAGAGAGAAATCTCATTAAGCAGTTTTGCAGTTAAAGATGAACCTGGTAATCGACCTGGTGATTTTACTACAAGGTTTTCTAGAACTTTAAACTATGAACACAGTGATGGGATTTGGTATATTGGATTTAATAAAATTATTTCAATGGCTTTTACATGGACAAATATAAATTCTGGTTATAGCAATCAAAAGATAGCTTACAGTAAAGACGGTGGGAAAACATTTACAGATATTGATTTTCCAAAAGGAGTTTGGGATTACTCTGATATTGATAATTACATTAAGGAAAAGACTAAAATAGTTAATGGTGATGGTGATGAAGAATTTCCAATTACTTTAACTTTTGATGAACCAACTTTCAGAGTCATAGTGACTTTAGATACAAACTATCAGCTTGACCTAAGTAAATCAAATTTTGGTAAACTAATAGGATTCGATAAGGTGATCTTAAGCGATGAGAGAAACGTTAGCCCCAAAGTACCTAACCTATCAGAAGATACAGATGTCCTAAATATTCATTGTGATTTAGTCTCTGATTCATTAGTAGATGGGAGAGAATCAGATATTGTTTTTAGTTTTGGTACAGGAACTTTAAAACCTTCTTACAATTTTACCCTTGAACCGCGTCGTGTTATATTTAATCCTATCAATAAAACAAGAGTTTCAAGTATTCGAATCTATGTAACTGACGGTTTAAGAAGACCAGTCTATTTAAATCATGCTGACACAGCATTTTCATTAATCTTAAAAAAAGTTCCATTTTAGATACCGAACGCAGTGAGGCACCGAGCGTAGCGAGGGTTTTGTAATTTAAATTAGTTCCTAATTTATATATATGAAGTCAAGAGAGTTCAAAAAGATTTATCACCCAAGAATGGGACGATATGTCTACAAACACCGGGGCAATGGAATTATAGTAGATAATCTTATGAAACCACTAAAAAAAGTAGCTAGTGCTTTAACTGGACAGGTATTAAAACCATTTGCTAAAAAAGCAATACAAGCTGGTGTATCTCATGCGGGAGAAAAAGTTGGTAAAAAGGCTGCTGATAAAGTTATAGAGAAATCAGGTGAGCTTATTAGAAAAAGGCTTAAAAGTAAAAAGGCAGCGCAGAACAAAGCAGCGCAGAGCAAAGCAACAAAGACTGCTAGTACTACAAGAAAAGCAAGGACTCCGCTAAGACAAGATGAAGTTAATACACTGATTAATAATTTAATAGCACGCTCTTAAATAAAATAATCTAATAGCACGCTCTTAAATAAAAAAAAATCTTGTAAAAATATATAATGGCATTTAGATCACCAGAGTACGTTCAGAGAAACGAACTAGTGCAATTTCGTCTTCAAGACGCTATAAGAGCTCCTGCCAATACTCAAGAGCAAGAAAAGAAAGGTTACAAATTTCATGTTACTGACCGTGGTATTATGCTTGATTGGTTTAACGCCTTTTTTGAAGTGCGATTTCGATTAGACCTTAAAGCAAATGGTGGAGACAATGCAGACGCCAGAACAACAATTATTAATGGATCGCATTCATTAATTAAGCATATGGTTATTAAGAGTGCTGGAAAAATCGTCTACGACACTGATAATCTTCATCTTGTAACTTTTGCAAAAAATCTTTTAGAATATTCAGATGATTTTGGGCGTAGTACAGCGAAAAATAGCTTATGGTATTTAGATACAGATGCCACTTCAGATGATACAAACACTGGTTTGGAAAGTAGGCGTTTATTAACAGCTAACAGAGCTCATGTTAATACAAGTATTCCATTAAATAGGTATTCTTTTTTCGAAGAATTAGAAGGACGAATGTTGCCTTCAATGGATCTCCAATTTGAAATAGAACTTACACCAGACGCTGAAGTCTTATATGGGGCAGTTGATACATTGAGATTAGTAATTGATCGTTTTTATCTATGGGTACCCCGACTAGAACCAAAAGATGCTCTTATGACTAAATTCATCAGTGAATACCAAAAACCTAGTAAATGGAAATACCTCAAAGAAATGTACCAAACTTCAGATACTACCAGAAACAGTGGTGATTTCAGAATCTCAGCTAGTATTGATAAAGTACAGCATGTTTTTGTCTACTTCCAGAGACTTAAGACAAATGATATGACAGCAAATCCTTATATTTTTGATACTTTTAAACTCAATGCTGCTAATGCTAATAGTCATCTTGCTACTTGTCGTCTTGAATATGGTAATGGTGTCTTCTATCCAGAACTTGAATATGATACAGAAAGTAAAACAAGAATCTATTATGATTTAATGAATTATTCATGGAAAAAGAATGATTATAATACAGGTACTCAGCTCAATATCGCTAATTTTTCGAGTCTTTATCCAATGTTATATTTTGATTTAACTTATCAAACAGAACATGTTAGCCGAGATCCAAAGCAACTTAACATAAGATTTCGCCTCTCACAAGCAGCTGCTGCTGATTTTCGAATGCACGCAATTGTTCTTTATGAAGAAGATGTTGTTCTGGATAAAGTGGGAGATCAATTGATTATAGTTTAGTATTACAATAATAAGTCACAGAATAAATATTATTTATGAATTTTTAAAAAAGTACATAAATAATATATAATGACTGAATTACATCAAATTTCTGTCACACTTTCTGAAGGGCAAAAACGAAAACTATCTATGGCTTACAGACACAGAGAAGAAATAAGTTTACGCTTAAGTAAAAATGCGTTAAGTGGTTCTGATGTCCTTATGGTACCAATGAATACAGTTAAGAGACTCGCTAAGGCCAAAACAGCTAATAAAGGAATGGTAATTACTATATCAAAGTATAATATCAGGCGACAAACTGGTAGTGGGATATTTAGCGCAGTAATGCCATTATTAAAGAATGTAGCACCAACTATCGGTAAAACACTAGGATTGTCTGCTTTAGCAGGGTTAGCTTCTGAAGGTGCTAGCCAAATAGTTAAGAAAATTAGTGGTGGTCAAATGTTTCAAGTACCAAATAAAAATCTATATATGTTAGCTCAAATGGGTGATCTACTGACTAAAGGACAAATAGGAGATTTAGCTAGAGCTCATAAATTAGGAGAAGATCTACTTTTCAAAATTACACAAAAACAAGTAGGTAGTGGTATTGGCACGTTACTAGCTAGTATTGGTATTCCAATGATTATTGATGCATTAAAAGGAGGAAGTATAAAAGGAAGAGGAGGAGTTCGAATGGGGCAATCAGACGGAGGAGGTTCTCCTCGTATAGGAATGCCTATGGCTCCACCACCTTTTATTAGTACTTGGGGCAGGGGGAAAAAAAAAAGAACTAAAAAAGCCTAAATTCTATAAAGATATCCCAATGAGTAATTTTGATCTTTTAGATTGGTGTAAATACTTGAAGATACCTATAGAGAATGTTTTAAGTAGAGATCAGACTGTACCACATCAGCATAAGTTAGCGCTTTTTATTTATAATTTAGAACCTCATTATATGAGCGGTAGTCATTGGGTTACAACCTATGTTCGTAATGGTACCATAAATTACTTTGACTCTTTTGGGATGCCGCCTTTTCAAGAGTTGGTAAACCATGCAAAAGAGAAAAACTTAACTTTATTACACCAAAACAAACAAATACAGAATCTCTATACTACAACCTGTGGCTATTTTTGCTTGTATTTCTTGAATGAAATGCATAAAGGAGTAGATTATTTCGATTTATTGCAAGTTTTTAGCTTTGACACAAAAGAGAATGAAAAATTCATAGAAAACTATTTTAGTAATTTGCATTAAATTACGTTAGTAAATTATATTTACATTAAACTATTGCTTAGGTAGTTTGAAGACTTCTCATTTTTTTTAAATCTTTTTTCTAGCTATTTCTCAGATTTCTCACTCTTTTAGTTTCTCCAGAACAACATAAAAAGGCAATTTTTCTATAAAGAAGTTTGTAATGTTTATACATCGCTTCTATTCTACGTATTTCTTTTTCAACGTCAATTTGTTCCATTATAATATATTAAAATAATAAAAAAAATAATTATTATATAGATGAAAAGCTATTGTGTAAAACAACGAAAACAGACAGAGTGCGTTCCTGGTTCAGAAAGGGTTGTACAGACAAGAAATGGTCGTGCCATGATGAAATGTCAATGTGCAGAATGTGGGATAACAAAAACTAAATTTGTTAAGTCAGGGGCAGTAGGAAGAGGTAGAAAAGGAAAAGGGCTATTACTGGGTAAAAACAGTCCATTTAAGGGAATTCCCCTCATAGGAGCTATATTATAGATTAATTATAATCCATAGATTTAATATTAATTAAAATCCATAATATTATAATCTCTAGAATTAATATATGTTATCTTATTGTGTTCGACAAAGAAAAAGGACAGAATGTGTACCAAATTCTGAAACTTTTGTAATTACAAAAAACGGTAGAAATGCAATGCGATGTATTTGTGCTGAATGTGGAATTACAAAATTTAGACACATGGGAAGGGCTAGCTAATGAGTTACACAAACCTATAAAACGAAATTTTACCAAGCGAAGAGTCATTGCACATAATGTAGATGATATCTGGTGTTCAGACTTAGTTGATATGCAAAAGCTTAGCAAATGGAACCGAGGTTATAAATATCTTTTAATGGTCTTAGACCTTTTCAGTAAATATGGTTGGATAGTACCTCTAAAGACAAAAACAGGCTTAGAAGTCACCAAAGCGTTTGAAAGCTTATTCGAGAAAAATAAGCCTAAAATGTTATGGGTAGACAAAGGAAAAGAATATTATAACAAAAATGTGCTAGATCTCTTAGCTAAGGATAAGATAACTATCTATTCCACTGAAAATGAAGAGAAATCATCAGTTTGTGAGAGATGGAATAGAACTATCAAAGATAAAATGTATAAGAGATTCACTATGCAAAACAATACAGTCTACGTTGACATCCTTCCGAGAATACTCGCCTCTTACAACAACAGCCGACATAGATCAATAGGAATGACGCCTTCCCAAGCTAGAAAACCTGAAAACTATGGAAAAGTTTATTTTAATTTATATGGTGATTTAGCGAGAGAAAACAAAAAAACAAAAACAAATAGAAAACCCGAATTTAGAGTAGGCGATAGAGTCCGAATAAGCAAATACAAAAGGGTGACCTTTGATAAAGGATATACTCCTAATTGGACTGAAGAAGTTTTCATCATAGACGAATTTAGATTCACTAATCCTATTACTTATAAGATAAAAGACTTAAATGGTGAAGCGATTAAGGGTACTTTCTATAGAGAAGAGTTACAAAAGACAGATCAAGAGGTCTATAGAATAGAGAAAATTATCAGAAAGTCTAAAGGAAAAGCATTAGTTAAATGGAAAGGTTACAGAAATGGAAAGGTTACATTGGGTGCCATTAAAAGATTTAGAAAAAATTATTTAAAAAAAAATTAGAATATTATAAATAATTATATAGATAGAAAAAACAGAAGAACAATTGAAACGAGAAGAGAGAAACAAAATTAACAATGAAAGACTCAAAAATATTGAATGGTACTGTGATGTATGTGGAAATGGAAAAAAATTACACTTATAGAGGACAATATATGCATCTAAGGACACAGAAACATAATAGAAACTTACACAAGATTAAATTTACTGGCACACTAATTGATTTATAATAATAATTTAAAAAAGTTAAGATTTAAAAAAAAAATTAGACTTATATATATATTATATAGATGATTAATAAAATAAAAATTAAACCCAAAAAGGATATACCAATACCAATACCATCTTATTGGTTTTGTGATCTATGTAAGAAAAAATACGCAAAAAAGGGAAAATATCAACATCTAAAGACAGAAATGCATAAGTTTAATTTACAAAATCCATCACTAGGAGGACGTAGAAATCGAGCATATTATGTTGAAAATAAACTAAACAAATTATTTGAAGAAAATAGACTAAAAAACTCATTTGTTGGAGGTGCCTTATTAGATGACCCAATAAGTGCGACAAATTTACCGGAACCATTAAGACCAACTAAATATAAACCTAAAAGACCAGTACCTAAACAGAGAAGTAGGTCACCAATAGCATTACTGAGGCTAATAAGACCTATAAAACCTGTACCTAAAAGTCTTCAAGAAAAGGTTAAAAATTTGATTGATGAAATCGCTCCATATTATAAGCCTGAAACTATAAGAGAATTTCGAAGAAAATTAAAATTTATCCCTAAAGACGTCTCTATTACAGAGCGATCTAAAGCTCTCAAAGGTAATGTTAAATCTTATGAAGTATCAATTGTTAATAGTTATGACCCATCAGTACAGTTAAATAATACTAGAAAAGCAATATTTGAACTTGTAATGAAATTATTAACAGTTAAAAGGGGATTTAAATTTAATGCTGTTCTAAAAGTACGATTATCAAAACGTACCGAGAATGGGAAAATTTACAGAGAACCATATTTTAATGCTGGTCCATTTAGAGTTATAAATAGTGATGATATAGAAGAAAATATTCATAATGCTATTGAAAGAATTTTAGAGTTAATAGCTGGTTGGTTATCAGAAGGTTCTGGCTGGTTATTTGAATTATCTCTTTTACATGAAATTAATATTGTCTCTTACTTTCCATTAAGAGGAACATCATATATTAAGCTCCCAGTGGAACTACGTCACCCTATGAAGAGTTTAGTCAATCCCAAAAATGAAGATAATCGTTGTTTCCTATGGTGCCATAACAGGTATCTAAATCCACTTAAAAAAGACCCTCAAAGAATAGCTAAAGCAGATAGAGAATCGGTAAAAGGGTTAGATTACACTGGTGTCACTTTCCCTGTCACTATCAAAGATATTGATAAAATAGAAAAGCAAAATCAGATTAATGTTAGTGTATTTGGTTATGATGGGGAAGCTTATCCTATCAGAATATCTGAAACTAAATTCCGAGACCATTTAGAATTACTATGGATAACGCAAGAAGATGAAAAAGAAAAGGAAAAGAGCCACTATGTGCTTATTAAGAATTTCAATCGATTTATGTCATCATTCACAAAATATCAAGGTAGGAAATATTTTTGTATGTCTTGTCTTCATTGTTGTTCTTCTGAGAGAGTCCTGGAAAACCATAAGCAGGATTGTTTAGCAATTAATGGAACCCAAGCAATAAAAATGCCTGAAGCGGGATCAAAAATTTATTTTCAAAATCACCAGAAAATGTTGCCTGTGCCTTTTGTCATTTACGCTGATTTTGAAGCCATCACAGAAAAAATTGATAGTTGTGAACCATCTGATAGTAAATCTTACACTAGTACTTATCAGAGTCACCGAGCCTGTGGTTACGGATATAAATTAGTCTGTAGATATGATAATACATTTTCCAAACCAGTAGAAATTTATCGTGGTGAAGATTGTATCCAAAAGTTTATCTTGAAGATGTTAAGTGAAGTAGAAGATTGTCAGAGAATAGTGCGAGAACGATTCCAGAAACCATTAGTTATGACAGTACAAAATGAAAGAGATTTCCAAAATGCTATTAAATGCCATATTTGTGAAAGAAAATTAAATGAGGAACAAAAAGTCCGTGATCATTGTCATATTACTGGTAAATATCGTGGAGCTGCTCATAGTGATTGTAATCTAAAATGGGCTATCAGTGCAGAAAAGTTAAAAATTCCTGTCATCTTTCATAATCTTAAAGGCTATGACAGCCATTTTATTATGCAAAATATTGGTCATTTAATTAGACAAGATCTTAATATTGAAGTTGATGTTATTGCAAGTAATTTTGAGAAATATATTGGTTTTAATATAGGTAAGCATTTGACTTTCATTGACAGTTTTTCATTTATGAGCCAGAGTTTAGACCGATTAAGTAGTAATTTAAGTGCTTTTATTTATTCAAAAGAAGCTTTTCCAAATGATGAACAATTTAGAGATTAATAAAGAAAAAAGGTGTTTACCCTTATGATTACATGGACACATTCCAGCGTTTCAGTGAGAGATCATTACCTGGGATAGAATATTTTTATAGTATTTTAAATGATACAAATATTTCAGCGAGTGACTATGAGCACGCAAAACGAGTATGGAGTCTCTTCCAAATCAGAGACTTAGGTGAGTATCATGATTTATATTTGAAATCAGATGTACTACTATTGGCTGATGTATTTGAAAGTTTCAGAAGTACTTGTTTAGAGTATTATAGTTTAGATCCTTGCCATTATTTTTCTGCACCTGGACTATCATGGGATGCATTACTCAGAATGACAAAAATTAATCTAGCACGTAGGGGCCAAACCACCCCCCAAATGTTTCACGATTTCTTGGGTATTTCACTTTATTTTGCATTACTTCGAAAGTATTGACTCTATCTATACCAAACTTGATGAATAGAAAGAAGAGAAGATGCTAATTATTTTTGCATGAAAAATGTCAAGAAGTGTTAAATGTGTGACGTCACAATGATGACGTCATGTTTTTCACCACTTTTGAAGTTTTAAGTATGCATATTTTTTATTATGTGTTGGAAAGAGCACGTCAAGGGGAGTTGAAAAAATTTTGTCGATATCACAAAAATTGAATGAGATATGGTACTTTTAATTTTGAAAAATATTGATGCAGACTGTGAGTTCCCCCCCTTGAGAAAATCCCCAAATTCAACCAGTAATTTTGTTCCAGCAAATCCAGTTATGTTGCATATCTGATGTAACAGATGACCATAGCAAGAATAAAAGAAGAAAAAGGGAATAAAAACTTTAGCTGTAGTATTTTTACGTTAAAACTAGTTTTGTTACGTCATAAACCTGTGACGTCACCAGTTTTTTAACCGTTAATATCTTCTTAATAAAGCCAAGAATTAAAAATCTAAAACCATACGATTTTTGGCAACATTAAGCTTTCCATTTGACTTAATTATTAGCCTTCCTAGAAAAAACCTGTAGAAAGTAAACCAGAGATTGACTTCATAGAGGAACAGTATGGCTAAGCAAATTCCGGGGGGGACAACAAAAAAATATTTAATTTACCATAACTCGAGAAATAAAAGTCGTAGCAAAGAACGGTTTTCGGTATTTTACTCCTCAAGTCAAGGCCTTTCCAATGACATAACTTTCACTATGAGATTCTAAAAAAATTAACACGCGTTTAAGTGACGTCATCAATTATGACGTCATAATCTGACATTTTGTCACAACTTCCAATTGAAAATGAACTGGACAACAATCAAAGCTCATTTGCCAAACTTGGTTTAGAAATTTATGAAAGAAGCAAATAGAGCCTTCATGAAACATTTGGGGGGTGGTTTGGCCCCTACGTGAGACTTAATTTCAGATACAGATCAGCAACTCTTCATTGAAAAAGGTATGCGTGGAGGTATTAGTACTATTACTCATAGGTACGCTGAAGCAAATAACAAGTATATGAAAAATTACAATCCAGCGAGCGAATCTTCTTATATAATGTATTTAGATGCAAATAATCTTTATGGTTGGGCTATGTCACAGTCACTGCCATTTAAGGATTTCAAATGGCTAGACCCTGAAGATTTTATCTTAGAAAATTACACAAATGAGACAAAAAAAGGTGTTATTTTAGAGGTTGATTTAGAATATCCTAAAGAGTTACACCATTTACACAATGATTATCCATTAGCTCCAGAAAAGATTTTAATCACTGATGATATGTTATCTCCATATTGCAAAGGTTTAAAAGATTCAGGAAATATTAGCAGTGGTAGAGTACACAAGTTAGTACCTAACCTTATGAATAAAGAAAAGTATGTTTTACATTATAGAAATTTACAGCAGTATTTATCACTTGGTTTAAAGTTAAAAAAGGTTCATAGGGTATTAGAATTCACTCAGAAACCTTGGATGAAAAAATACATTGATTTTAACACACAAAAAAGAACAATGGCTAAAAATAGTTTTGAAAAAGACTTTTTTAAATTGATGAATAACTCTGTGTTTGGTAAAACCATGGAAAACCTAAGAAAAAGATCCAATATTAAATTAGAAACTGATCCTGAACATTTAATTAAGCTTACAAAGAAACCAACCTACGTTTCTTCTAAAATATTTGATGAAAATTTAGTAGGAGTACAAATGAAAAATGTTAGACTATTACTAGATAAACCTTCTTATGTTGGATTCTCTATTTTAGACCTAAGTAAAACACTAATGTATGACTTCCACTATAACTATATCAGAAAAAAATACCCAGAAGCAAAGTTACTTTTTACTGATACTGACTCTTTAGTTTACCATATAGTCGCAGAAGATGTATATAGTGATTTCTATATGGATAAGGACCTATTTGACAATAGTGATTATCCAGAATCTTCTAAGTTCCATTTTGTTGATAATAAAAAAGTAATTGGTAAATTCAAAGATGAAGCGTCAGGTGATCCAATAATTGAATTTGTTGGTCTAAAAAGTAAAATGTATTCTTACAAGACAGAAAATCGAGAAAACAAGACTGCAAAGGGTGTTAAAAAGAATGTAATAAAGTGTGAATTATCTCACTCTGATTATCGTGATACTTTATTCAATTGTACTACTATGAGACATAAGATGAGAACTATTAGGTCAGAGTATCATCAAATATCTAGTTACCAAATTAATAAAGTATCATTAACACCTTTTGATGATAAAAGATATATTTTAGATGACGCTATTACTAGTTATGCATATGGTAATGATTTTTTAAAAAAATAATATATATATATGCCTATTCCGAATTATAAAAAATTCTTGTCTGAAGACCCTCTTGCTGAAACTGATAGTAGCGATAGTGAATATGACCCAGAAGAAGAAGAAAAAGAAGAAGAAAAAGAAGAAGAAAATAAATGAAAATAATTTAAAAGAAAAAAATCTATATAATTTAAAAATGTCTTCAATCATATTAGATAAATCTCAAGATGCTTACTTTAATAAAGTTGATAATAGAAAAACAAGAAAGCTATTACAAAGAGCAGATCATACATTTGCAAACAAATTTATATTTGATTATAACTCCCCTAGTATTCCTAAAGATAGAAAATATGAACGGTTTAAGATTAAACTTAGATTAGCTAAAAAACTTGAGGAAAAAAACGACAATATTAGAATAAGAACTAGAGTTGGATTAGAAAATAATGAATTGGTGTTAAACGTCACACGCTAACTACACTAACTACGCTAACCACGCTAACTACGCTAACTACGCACACAACGCACTTTACACTAACTACGCATTTTACACTAACTACGCATACTACACATTTTTCTAGCGTACATATACTTATCTAATTTTTACTATATCCTACGCTCACAACGCATCCTACACATCTAACGCATTTTACGCTACCAACGCTAACAACGCATCTTACGCTAATTTAGTGTAAGATAAAGTACACTCTAATTTTTACTATATCCTACGCTACAACGCACACAACACTAACTACGCATCTTACGCTAACTACGCATCTTACGCTAACAACGCATCCTACGCATCCTACGCATCCTACGCTACCAACGCTACCAACGCTAACTACGCATCTTACGCTAACTACGCTAAATTAGTGTAAAATCCGGAAATGCGCCAAAAACGCTAATTACTACACTACTTGGTTTGCCTTTGTAATACTGTCAACTGATTACAATTTCTAGGGCTCGTTGCGTTTGAACTTCGTTGGTTCGTTGTTTGTCTAGCTGAAGGATGTGTTTGAATTTTGAGAGTTTGTTGTCTGTTTAAAGTTTTAAAATTTATCACCGCTATTGTTATTTGTTATTTCGGAGAACTAGGAAACAATAAAAGTTCAATTTTTCAGACCCGCGACACGCGACACGCGCCGATTAGATTATCTCGTCTGGGACCGATGGCCGTGAAGTGGGAATTTAAGCAATCTGTAATTTCCTCAGGTTTAGTTAGAGTTTTCGAATCGGTCTTCAGCTCACTTACTGTGATATTGCCAGACTGCTTTCCCATCAAGTCATTAAGGATTTCCAGACAGCTCTCTGGTCACCTGAAGCCTAAAGCACTTTTTTGCTTATTCGCCAAATTCCTTTGTTTTCTGTTAGCCGCCCAATCCTCTGGGGAGGCACATTTTCTGGCCTTTTTCTTCAGCCGATCGCGCTTAAACATTGTTTGTTTCACGATAGAGTTGTGAACAGAAACTAACCACTGAAACT
The DNA here is from genome assembly GCA_964020085.1 of Micromussa lordhowensis. NCBI lineage: Eukaryota > Metazoa > Cnidaria > Anthozoa > Scleractinia > Lobophylliidae > Micromussa > Micromussa lordhowensis. Next base: position 16,976,573 of record OZ026604.1, read on the forward strand.
GAATGAAAGGCCTTCTTAACTTGTAGTATCCAAGAAAACTTACACTTTACGGCTGCATAACGATTTTTAAATCTCTGGCGATTTTCAAGCTCGTTTATAACACATCTGCCTTAACTTTACAACCAAAATTCACTGTCATGGTAAATCAAGCAATAACTGACACAATTTGTATGGAATAAGAAAGTTAAATACAGAATAATGATAAGGCCGAAATAGCAAGGGGGATTGACATGCCAGATTTTCAAATAACCAATGCCCTTAAAGTTGTTTGGGTGAGAAGATTAAGCGGCAGCAATTGAATTTCGAGTTAGAGTGACATACCAATTGATTTTTACAAAGAAGCTCTGTGCGCCTGGTAAAGAATGAATTGCAGTACTCCTCAAACCAAAAAACAGGTATGAAATGAAATTGTTTAGAAGGAATTCCATTTAATCCAAATGGCACGACACTGGATTTGGAGATAGTCCAGTTGGTCTTGTTTGGTCTTGAAGCTGAGCCTTATTTAGCCTGGAACCACTAGCTTCATAGAATCGTTGAGCCGCCGAAGAATTAAAGCAAAAATACCAAGGAAAAATTACAGAATTATGAAATCTGTACAACTGAAATATGGAATAACATTGGAGTGCTACACACAGATTCCACAGGTCTGCTCAGATGACAGCGTCTTCTTTAATGGTTGCTTTATGGTTCAGTTTTTAGTTTGCATTGGGCCTGTAACCATTACACCTTGACAGTTTTGAAATTCATTCTTTCAAAAAAATAAATACAGAATACAAAAGGCAGCAAAAAAGGAAAAAAACGAGATTACTTACAAGATCTGTACAGCACTCCGGACTGAATAACGACTGAATACAACTAGAAAACTACAACGCTATCAATCGGAAATTTGAACCAAAAGAATTGGCATAACGAGGTTACGTAATAAAACGATAGACGATTACATAACACGATGTGAAAAAACTAATCTATATGTAAAAAAGTACACAAAAAATGAAGCTACATGTATGACACAAAGACAAAATAACTAAAAAAGAAAAGGCAATCCAACGGAAAAATTAAATCTCGTGGCTACAGGGCCTTTAGTCGAGGACGTGAAAAAAAAAAAACAAGTAGCGCCACATCAGTCGGACGGAAGCTGAGTTCCTGCTGTTTTTCCTGTTGTTGCCAGCCCGGTGATGTTAATCATGTGGACAGATAAAGTTTGACTAATTATTAATGTTTAGCTAGGGAAGGATATGTAGCGGTTGACAAAAAATTCTGGTCACCGTAGAACTGCAACGAAAACAAACTTCTGGCCTGCAAGCCAAGTCCGTTTTTGATGTTTGAGTGTAGCTATTCATGCATACTTCAGTTCATAATTCAGTCGAAAGCAAGGAAAAGAAGCTAGTCGTAAGGCACTAGAATTATTTAAGATTAGAATTCATTTCGTTTCGTTTCTCCTTTATTATTCAAGTTCAGTGGCTGATAGTCACTTTATTAAGAGTTAAAAAAATTATGTCGAGGGGATAAGAGCCTATTTTTAACCCGGAGACGCGTAAGCAATCTATAGGGTTTTAGTTGTGGTACAGATTATGCACTGAAATGCTATGCCAATGATTTCCTTCCATTCCGAGTAACTGAGATAAAGCTTCTGAAATCACTGTATTAGTCAAACTTGCAGGTGCATATATCGGTTTACTGCGACTGTTGCACTAAAAATGGAAACTTATTTTGGTTGCTTTCTGGGCATATTTTATTTGACGGACACTTGTCCGGAATTCCATACATTTTTTTACAAATTTTGAAGTTTTTGAATGGCTCTATTGGACTAATTAACACGAAACTTAAGGATTTTGTAAAGCTCAGTGTGCTGTTTCTGAACATATGGGTCTTGTGTTGTTAATCCCATAATACACGGACTTGTACCCAGGCCCCCACCGTATGAAATCCGGCAATATCGCCATTGAACCGTTTAAAACTGGTAACTAGTGAGAAGGAATATGGCGGACAGGTACTTTCTTTGTGAAACATTTAGGATGAAAAGTGACGATCAAACTATTTGAAAAGGTGGCTTAAGGACATAAAATTGCAAGTTTAAAGGCATTTTTCATCGAAGAAGTTATGACCTGATTCAGAGGCTCTTTCTTGGAAAGGATGAAACCAGTCTGAAGTGGTTTCGTTTTCCTGTAGTGAAGGAGAAGGAAGCTTGTCGTATGCCTATTTTGAGGAAGCTTCTTTGTACAATGGATGGTCAATCGTGGCGAGACCTGCTCAATCCTAAGCCTAAAGTGTACGAAGCTGCTAGGGATGGTGCGGTTGTTGTACTTAGTGATGTTCTTCAACGAATGAACATCACTGAAAGAAGCACCGCTTTAGAAACGAAAACGAAAGATGGCGACCAAATCACCACTCCCTTAATCATCGCCGCTCGTAATGGAAACCTGGATTCTGTGAGGATGCTTCTAAGATACAAAGCAGACATCGAAGCTCGGGGAACTGTGAAAGTTGACGACCAGGTTATTGAGGGTTGTACGCCTTTGTGGGCTGCTGCTGCCACTGGACATCTTGATGTTGTTAAATTGTTAATCGAGCGAAACGCCGACGTCGACGGAAGAACTTTGACAAACTCGACTCCTTTAAGGGCAGCTGCATACGATGGACGCCTAGACATTGTAAGTTGTTTGGTTGAAAATGGGGCCGATGTTAATGCCCGTAACAATTTTGAGAATACCCCCTTGATGGTGGCATGCTACAATGGCCACATGAACGTTGTCACCTATCTTATCGGACGTGGCGCAAATATGGATCTTCAAGACAAACAAGGTAACACCGTCCTGCACTATGCTGTTGAAAGGGGCCACTTTGAGATTGCTAATGAACTTCTTGCTCTTGGCGTGTCACAGCTGCCAAATATTCAACGTTTAACACCGCTTCTTTTAGCCAGTAACGATTGCAAGATTGACATGGTGGAGTATTTTATTAAGAGACCAGAGTGTACAAAGGAACAGAGAATTGAAGGGCTCGAGCTTCTTGGTGCCACTATTGCCAATGAACCTGATGTTTATGACGTTGAGAAAGCATTTTCCTACATGAAACGTGGTATGGAAGAAAGATTTGAGGAGAAAATACAGCCTTTGATTAAAAAACACATGGAGCCTCTTGAAGTTTATCAGAATAGAAAAGAGAGTCAAACTCTTGAAGAACTTGTTCTGTTAGAAGGTGATGATCATGCCATCCACATGGAGGGTCTTATAATCAGAGAGAGAATCCTTGGAACTGATAATACAGAACTTCGCTTTCCAATTAGATATCGTGGAGCGGTGTTTGCTGATTCAGGAAACTTTGACCTTTGTATTGGTTTGTGGGGACATGCAATGGAGATAGGCCAGCGTTGTAATCAGCCAATTACAGATGACTTGAAGATATTTGCAGATTTCTTTTGTCATATGGTGCAGAGAAATTGTCTTCCAAAGCAGAAGTACATTGAAGAAGTGTTTGAAAGAGCCATCTGTGAGTACGAGCGTCTGACAGAGAAAGTGAAGTCCAAGAAGTTGAAAGGTGAGCATGAAGCTAAGTTGCTCCGAGAGGAACTAGAAAATGTGGTCTATCGAGCATTGTATCTTTTGACAATATTTGCTAAAGTCCAGGATTCAAGGAAGAAAGAAAACTCTTACCTGTTTGACCTCATTGAAAGGTTTCTACGATTGAACCCTCGCACTCTAGAAGGAAATACCATGTTGCATTTGGCTGTTTGGTCCAAGACTCCTACCGAGGAACATTATGTCCGAGATGTCTGTAAATTTCCGTGTGTCCAGACCATGAAGCTTATCATAAATGCTGGTGGATATGTCAATGCAGTCAATAACAAAGGCAACACTCCTCTTCATTTAGCCGTGACTTTCAAGCCCAATACTGGAGGGTTACAAGTCTTAAGGGGTGTGTTGGAGACATTGTTAGATGGAGGGGTGCATGAGGACCTGGTAAACAGTGAAGGCAAAACAGCTATGGATATCGCTGAAACTGATGAAGCACGCCGGATCCTTTCTGTGAAGAGCAGACTGGAGTTGAAATGCATTGCTGCCAGAGCTGTTAGAAAATTTGGTTTGTCTTATTTTGGTGTAGTTCCCAAGACTGTAGAAAGATTCATTAGCTTACACTAGTTAGGGAATCTTCTTAAGGTGAGGCACCTTTCAAAATAATGTACTGTCATTTTGGGGGTTAATAGAGCCCATAAAATAGTTTAAGGTATTTTGCATGTTTAAAAGTAGGCAAATAAATGACTGACTGAGTAAGGGATGACTGGAAGCCAGCAGTTCTAAATGCATTTTTCTGAAAGTCTACTTGAATTACCCCACCTGTAAATTTTGGGAATTAGAAAATATATGGTTCTGATAAACGTGCAGAATGAATAAAAAAGGATATGTTTTTTGATATGTTCTATGTATATGTATATATATTATAGCTTGGATATCTTTAGTGGTTGACCAAACGATAAACTCCCAACAGAAGGATCCAAAAGGATGCACGTTGTCTCCTCAGTTAATATTTAAAGTTGCATATAAGCTGGAGAGGAAGACAAAACTTCTCGAAGGTCCAGGAAATTTAATAAAAACGTTTCGGCCCTTCGGCCTTCGTCAGTTAAAATTTTTTAAAAGTTAAAAATCTAAAAATAAAATGACCTAATTATTACAGCAGTGGAGACTATATAGTCTCTGAAAAACTAACAATAGCTATTGTAATGGGATACAATAAAGTAGTAAATTGTATGGAGCAATACAAGCCAAAACTAAAGCTTAATCCCTAAAACAAAAGTAATGATGTAATACTAAGAGTTATGCAAGTGATTGAGTCTATTTATGTGATGCCGACTACAAATTAGATGGGACTACAATGGAAGCAGACAACCTTTTTATGGAACATTGAAATTAATCCGTTTTTGTGAACGGAATTCACAACGCTTGTTGAGGCCGAAAGGCTGCAGTGTGCGCAATTGTGCCGCCCAATAACCCTCCCGCTTTAATAAAGTGTTATCTAAATCTCCATCAATGTTCATTATTTTCTCAATGACAATGAAATTGAAGTCCGAAAGGTTGTGAGGAAATTTATTGAAATGAATGGCAAGCTCGCATGATTTTTTGTTTCTTTTCATGTCAGATTTATGGTTTCTGAACCTGACTTTAAATGCATTGGAAGTCGAACCAACATATTGCACTTTGCATTTGTTGCAGGAGGCTAAGTAAATAATTCCAGTCGAGTTGCATCCAAGGTTTTGTTTGATATTATATATATGCTTTAAAATTTTGCCTGGTTCAAAAATAGCTCAAATTGTGACTGATTTTTGTTCGATTTTCGTTGTGGACATAATTCACCCCTAATAAATATTGAATTCAAAGTTCCATTAAAGTTGTATGCTACATTTACAGGTTTTTGCCACCTCTTCCTCCTGTGATGTCATACATAGTGTTCAAATATTGCTGAAAAGGTTTTTTACTTTTTAGAGCTGCTTGTATCCACAACTCATGCCGATTTGAGGCAGAAAATCATAGCCTGTGCTTTCCGAGTCTTGGGAAAGCTTTTATTAGTAGGCCACCTTCAAAGAGAACTGTCATGAGGCACACTGTACATGCACTGACTTCACTCTCTTGGAGACAATGGGAATTGAACATTACACCTGTACATGTAGTACTGACGGCACAGTTTGAAACCAAATAATCTTGAGTTTGTTTATGATAGGACCAATCATGTTGGAGCAACATATTACATGTCAGTTGTTGGAAAAGACCATTTTGATTGCCTGTCAACTCAGTTCAATTTTTGTTGACTTGAACAGTTCAACAGACTAGCAAAGGATAATTTGAATTCAGTGTAGATGCTCTGACTGGATCCTTTACATTCAATGGCCCTTTTTGTTAATATGGAAGCCATTTTGAATTCTGTTGCTTCAGAGGGCAAATTTGTACCAGTATGTATTTGCCCCCTAAGCATCCTATAATAGATTTTTGAAACAACATAATTCAAAATGTCTGCCGTATTGCTGAAAAAGTCAATTGAGTTCAAATTTGTTGCCACAGGGCTGAAAATTATTTTTGTTGTTAAGATCAGAGTATTGTTGTCATTATCTATTATAACTTATTTTGGTCTTTGTGCCAGACTTTCAAGTCAATTGGTACTTTGTTATGCACTAGGTGCAAACTTGTATGTCTTTTGTATGGCATTGCCTAGTTTCAAACCGTGAGGGTCTAGGTACGAGTCTGTAAATTATGGGATTAGCAACTATTGATTCACATAGTCTGAAAGAGCTTACCGAGATTCACAAGATTCCCAAGTTTGGTGTTAATCAGGCTAGTTTTCACCGAGATACAGCCATTTGAAAATGTCAAAATTTACAAAGAAATGTATGGCAATCCGGACGCTGTCCGACACGGCGTCCGGATGCCATACATTTCTTTGTAAATTTTGACGTTTTTAAATCGCTGTATCTCAGTCAAAACTAGCCTGATTAACACCAAACTTAGGAATCTTGTGAATCTCGGTGTGCTCTTTCTGACTATGTGAATTAATAGTTGCTAATCCCATAATCTACAGATTTGTACCTAGACCCTCACGGTTTGAAACCAGGCAATGTTTTAAGTTTGCAAATATTGAACGTTACTACAAGCCAAGTATTATTGTCTGTTTCAATGGCTAAAAGTCACAGGGCTTCAACATAATTGGACAAATCACAAGCAAACTCAGATTTTGTTAGTTACATTTGTTAGGTTGTGATACAGTGAGTCAGATGGCTGCAGGTGAAGTTGGTACACTGTAAGTTATATTGTCATTTATTATTCAACAAATTGTAACACTACCCAAATATGGTCATGATGCTCTCGATATCTGTCATCTGTAGGTAACAGATATCCGGCGGTATACATAGCTTCGTATGTGGGAAGAAAAAGTGAAGTGAGAAAATGTTGACAGAGAGATATAAAAATGTTAGGCTGTTTTGTTATCAATTTGTTGAATAATAAAACAATTATCCTGCTCAATCTCGCGGAATATCATCTGATTTTAGCCGACGAGGCCGTAGGCCTCATCGGCTAAGTATCAGACGATATTCCGCGCGATTTTGCAGGATAATTATTGTTAATTATCTGCATTTCTGTAGGTATTGAGAAATTTAGAATAGTTATTAATCATATTGTCAAACATCATTGGACTGTTTGGTACTTTTATTGTATTGCTAAGTTTAGGGAAATTGCATTATATAGCTTTGGTCACTCAAAATTTGCTAGTCAAGAATATCAGAAATGCAGTATAATCGTGACTTGTTTACAGACAAATCTGTTTACTATAGTTAACCTTGAAAAATTTATTAAAAGTAACTTCAAGTTGCAATAAAGTTGACCAAGACAGCGATGTGTTACTGAGGTCTGACTGTAATGGGGTTTGACTTTTTTTCAAGAACGATCATGGCTTATTTGGTAATGAAACTTAGCTGGTTGTTTTGCAAGGCAACTTCCCCAACAAGTCTTTACTCTTGAACAAGCAATGTTTGGGACTTGTCAGTGGTAGATCAAGACTTCTTTACAAGGATATCAAAAGTGTTCTGACCTTTCAGGTGTTAATTTCAGGTAGTGGGCCAGGGGGGGGGGGGGGGGGGGAAATGACTCTCATATAAATAGGACAGGGGTGCTTGTTGTACCTTTAAGGGATTAAAAAAAACAGTTATGGTAACTCTTAGGGTGTTAAGCAGTAAGTTAAGCAGTACCTTTTAGGGGAATTGAGCCAAAATAATATGACAGGAGATAATGTGTCTTGTAAGAACTGGTATCTCTGAGGGGAGAAAACATTTCAAGCCACACCCACAGAACAGGATCTTGGTACCCCTTAAAGTGGTACTATGATGAAAATCGCACCTTTCCTATTTAAGCTATTTTATAACATAAACAAGGAGACTGCATAAGAAGTAAAATGCTGTTTACTTCTTTCAAATATCTCTTTTCGCTCCAGAGATATTCAAGTTTTTAAAATATGCAAATTAGGCAAGTGATGACGTCATATACTCAAGAGATTTTGTACAAGTATGTTGAAAAGAGATATCTCAGCCAGTTTGTGACAGAAATGTTTGATTCTTTGCAGCAAGATTCTACTAAATGTGCTCCACAATATGAGCTTAACATTTCTGTTACCATGGCAACATACTGGGTTCCAGACCTCCCCCATATTAAAAGCTTTTCTGGCAACCTTTGGCATTCCATTTTGATAACTGCTAACAGCACTTCATATGCATGATCCAGCAAGCTTATAAATATGTTAGCTCGACTTTGTGGCGTTGTCTAACATTTTCAAGCTGAAAATCACCAAAATATTGAAATAAAGTGGATGGGGCCTGGAAAAAAGTGAGTTGCCATGGGAACAGACTTTTTTGTAGTCATGGGTGTGTTTCCTGTAGATCTATTAGACTGCCAAGTTTGAAGGTTTTGCATTGCAAATTGGCTAAGATAACTCTATTTATATACTCACTAAAATATTGAGTTGAGTGTATGATGTAATCAGCCATCTCATTTGCATATTTTACCCATTTTTCAAACTTAAATATCTCCGGAACTAATGCAGATATTTGCAAACGGTAAACAGCGTTTTCATTCTTTCATGGAATTCTTTGTGATACACCCAAAAAAACAAGGGGTAAAAATTTGATCATAGTACCACTTTAACGTTTCTTTTCAGAATTTTGGGGAACTCACACATCCTTTCTACATGGGAATCCCCCCTGGGGTAGGGGCTCAAAACGTTTTGAGCTAGAACCCTAAAGGGTCGGCACACATGTGCATGTGCGCTTTTGTGGAACAGTTCTGTTGCAGGGCAAAGAATTTATACCAACAACATGGTGCATGAAAAGGCTTGATGACCTAGCCTTTGAATGGCAGCCAGGCTGGGGGTGACCTTGCTTTGATACAGACCTCTCTGCCTTTGTCATGTAAATGCACCTAGTTAGCATTAGAACAACTTGATTTACACAACAAAAGCAGTGAGGTCTGTATCAAAACAAGTTCACCTCCAGCCTCGCTGCCATTCAAAGACCAGGTCACTGATACAGCAGACAACTGGTGGTGCTTTCAGCTGGTGCTTTCAGCTGGTTTCAATTTGTACATAATAGAGCAGGGAAAAAATGACCTCACTTTTAATGTATCATAAGTCAAATTATTGTAACTTAAGATAATTTGGTTTTATCAACTGGGTTGATAATTTGAATTGTCCACCGTAAAGAGATTCGGAAGCTGACGTTTCGAGCGTTAGCCCTTCGTCGGAGCGAATCAAGGAATTGTGGGTTGTGTGTGGTTTATATACAGAAATGTGGAGCTACGCTATTGGTTGGTGCCTGGCAACGTGAAAAACAACAGAATGAATTAGTTGAATGAAAAGCGTGCGTTGATACCGTGAGGATTAAGAGTGTTGTTCTTCACGTTCTTACTTATGATCTATTGGAGGAAAGATGGGAAGAAGCTAGAGCCAGTCCCTTGGTGTATGACTGAGCATACTGTGACAAAAGTTATTTTAGTATAGCTATAGTCCAGAGAAGGCAACTTAATTGGCCCCCACTGCCTTTAAGACTTTGCTACCCCATAAAAAAAACATTGGGTGCAATTTTTCTCTCTGTGAAAAAAAAATCTGTGGCAAAAAATGTTTCAATTTCTTTTTATTAAATACATGTAGCTTCAAAGATCCTTGTTTTTTCAAAACGCCTAGTTCGTCAAACAAAATAATTAACTGTTATTGTAAACAGTGGTTTAATTTTCTTTCCAGTCTTCAAATGATATTTAAATACTCTAGTTTTGCAGTTTGCTCAGAGGTTAGGAGCTAATTTAAAATACATGCCAGATTATGGAAACTCATGACAATCATGGTACAATATGTAGAATAGACCACAATAATATTATTAGTAAGTACAGGGAGTAGTGCCATTATGGTTGAAGAATCCACTGGACTAAGGGTTCAAGTCCCAGGGGAGACTTCCATATGAAAAGGTCAGAGATGCTTGTTGTCATGCTTAGGGGTGTAAATCAAGGATTTTGTCCTCGCTTAGGCTGTTCAGGGCATAACACCACTACTTTCAGCTGTCAATATAGCTTAAGCCACATCCAGATTGGTTCCCTTCAGGGGTTTAATTCAAATTTTCCAACAAGCCTTCCCAATCTTTTCATATGGGAGCCACCCCTGGTGTTTAAGGCTATCCAGTTTCCATAAGCTTCAGAATATATGACTTTGTAGCACAATGTACTCTTTGTCTACCCACCCGGCATACACATGTATACAAGTAACTATTAGTACAGCAGAATGGCTGTACAAGTAGTGTGTCCATTTATAACAAGTGATTTGACATCACTGTCATCCCAGATCATATGACAGATCATTTAACTCCCAGGAGCCTTCTTGCGAATTAACTTCTCCCACCAAGTTTGTTCTCTTAATTTCTTCTGCATATCTGGTTGAGGAAAAAAACAAAATCTACCATGAATATTATATATACCATTAAATATTATCTTGCTGTTGTATAGTTTCAGAGACTTATACCCTATTCACACCAACTAAACTAGTGTAACTAAATCAAGTTTAGGTTTTTCAAATTTGTCGATTATCCTTTGCAGTCATTTTGAGAAGACAAATTTCAAACCACTTTGGTAGCATATTTTATTCAAACATGTTTTTGCCTTGTTACGTTGTGGGGTGTGTATGGCATGAGCAACTAAATTTTAACCTTGTTTAGTTAAACCACTTTTAAACGTTTAACAGGTTGGTGTGAATGGGGTATTAGTCTCAGAGATGCCCAAGATTCAAACGTTAAAAATTCTCTATTCACTGTTATGACGATGCAAACTCAAAAATTTTTGTACTCTTTTCAGTTACTTGTCGCTTTTAACATTTTGCAATACAGTCAGTATAAAACATGGACTAAGCATTACAGACTGGGTATAAAATAAGGACTGAGGTATAAAACGCTGGCTAAGCATTATGGACTGGGTATAAAACACTGACTTGGGTATGAACAAGTGCACACTGGGTGTAAATTACACCCGCTTTCAGTGTTATGTGTATAGGCGACATCTTCTCAACATGCTATGTAACCGGGCCTATGTGAAAAATCCGATCGATTACACCAAATCGTTTGATTGATCCCATAAATCAGGAAACATGCAAAGTCCACAATCTGCTACTGTACATCCATTTGAGGTAAGTAATTATCATTGATTTGTCATTTCTTCTGCTAATGACCGGAAAATTTTCCAGTTTTACAGTTAAATGGCCTATGCTGTTTACATAGCATGTCGAGAAATGGCATCTTGAAAGATGGTCGAAAGATGTCGCCTATGCATGTAACACTGAAAGCGGGTATACTGAGGAGTCAGGACCAAGACTGTAAACATACTTTGTGACATAATTCCATAAAAGGTATTGAGAAATAAAACAATAAAGGCAAATTGTTAAACATATGGAGTTGAAAATTGTTGATTGCTCCTTTGCCTGTGTTTTATACCCAGTCCGCAGTCGGTAGGCCGCATTTAGTCTGCAGTCCACGTTTTATACCCGAGTCCGTATTTTATACCCAGTATAGTCCGTAATGCTTAGTCCCCATTTTATACATGTACCTCAGTCCATTTTTATACCCAGTCCGTAGTCTGCAGTCCGTGTTTTATACTGACTGCTTCCAATACCAGGCCCTGAATGTTTTTCGTCAACATAACATGGTCACCAGATGTTTACATGTACCTCAAGTGGAAGTTCCAAACATTGGGGGAAAAGTGAATAATTTGTCATTTAAATAGACTTTTCTTTTCTTTCCTTGTTGGAGTTAATATATTTTAAAAAAGGTGTTAGTTAAGGCTGTTATATCTCAAACCTTTCAGCCGGTTGCAAGATTCTGGCATGAGTAGATGTGAAATTGAACTTCTCCATCAGACCACATGAAACTCACGCCTAAGGCATGAAGTGAGAATTGGCAATTGTGTGATTAATTGTTGTTTACCTGACGATAAATAAAATGAAGCTGCTTCTTTACAAGTTTGTAAGTTATCTCCAGTGAAGGCTGTTTCCTTTTTACGGGGGTACTGTAGAATAAAAAAAAATGTATATATGAAGAGAAATTGTGTTATTTCATAATTTTTTTATAACAATAACCAATTTCGATCTTTCTAGTTACCATTAAAGAATATATACTTTTACACATTCTAATGTTTATTTATATGGCTAAATATTCTTAACGAGTCTTTTACGAGTCGGGTAATTCCGTAAAACAAATCATAACTTAACACTTTTTTACATTACCTTTCTTCATGTGACTGGTAAAACAGAGACACATTAATTTTCAAAGCTTCAATTACCTTGTTTCGGTAGTAATTTGAACTTATCTTTATAAGACTGTCAAGCATCTTCTCAGCCTCTTTTGGCTGAAAGAAAATGAAAAACAAAAACCTTAAAAGAGCGAGCATTCCTGAACAAAAACACGAACACTAATTACGTAAGCTGGTCATAGCTTGTGCTAGCTAAATGAGAGACGAAAAAAGTAAACTTACGTCTATTTGAGCATTTTTTATACGTGGCACAAGGTTCCTATTAAGGTGTTCTCCAAGATCTCTTCCTAGTCGATTTTGGTCAACCGGCCATTGCTCGCAAACTTGCAAAAACCTCTTGTAAAGTTTTGGGGCAAGTGCGCTCTTTGACGCCATATTGGATTGATTAACAACGCCGCTGGTGGCAGGCTCATACTTCAGAAAAAGCTTGGCTGCTTGGCTGGAAGAAAGCACAGACCGGCAGAGAAAAATGTAATTGAGTGTTTGTGTCGTTTCGCAGCGTTCCTCACTGTAATTTAACTTCTCATCAATGTAAACCTTTCTCTCTCATGGAGTTTGTGGAGTATATCAAATCGCCGCGCATTGAAAAGGTTTCTCTGAGGCGAAGGGGGCGTGTTTACCTGGAGGGAACGTTGTGCGTGACAGGTCATCACTTGATCTTTTCTTCTCGGACTGAGCACAAGGATGAGCTGATTGTAAGTCACAGTCAAGCACCAGTCGCTACCGAAATCTTTAAACCTAAACTGCTTCAATTATGTTTAAATGTCTTAGAAGTTGGATCATGTTTTTTGAATAGAGCTTAATGCTCGTACATGTATGTTATTGTACATATTCGGACATATAAAAGCACTTGTTGTTTGATACTGATGACGTGTTGTGGACTGTGGGGTACTATAGTTGCATTTCAGCTTGAGTTCCTGTTGCTGTTTGTTAATTGTATTCAGCTCATTTTGGAAACGAATGGGGATCGCAATGCTCTTGACAGAATTTTTATTGAATCATATGCATATGTTTATACTGTCAGAAAATGGGAAGGATTGTAGCTTACTTAGACAGTTGCCCAGGAAACCAGACCTCGCAACCCTTAGAAACTTAACCCAGAAGTGAATGCATCTTATAATATAGCGTTCAATGTCTGCCAAAATTCAATTTTGGAATTTTACTTGTATTGTTAGTATTTGACATTTGTAGTTTTAATAAAATTATTACAATTTGTACCTTCATGTGCACCTGGACATCAAAGTTTCAATCTGTTCACTCCTGTTGTTGATTTCAGACCAGCCAACCCTCATGATTCTGCCATGAGTCTTGCAATTTTTTATATTTTCTCACAGCCTTGCGACAAGACTCCCAATCTCAAAATTACAGTTAGAATCTCACTACTTTTTGTAGAGTGTCCCAATTTTTTTCATGTCTCTCTTAAATTCCCTTTATCAGGGGCTGGCAGCTGTGCAAATGTGCAATTGATAGGACCTACTTGTATCTGCCGTTAGCTAATACTATGCTATTCTTTATGATATACTGAAGATTGGACTGCCTGTGTCTGAGCAAGGGGTTAAGGCTTTACTTGAGCTGTACATGTAGTTGATACCAGGTTTTGCTTCCACCTTGATACAAGCAAAATGTATATGTGCTTACTAACTTACTTCATTTCCTACAGCTGTTGCACTCCGCAGTGGAGCATGTTGAGAAGAAAGCAAGGGGTCAACATGGAACACTCACCATCTGTTGTAAGAACTTTGACTTGGTGAAACTGAAGTTTAACAGCATTGAAGAGGCATTGAATGTGGCATCATCTATTGAAGTACTTTCAACAATTGGTAGGATATAGCTCAGTTGCTGTTAGTAGCTCTGTTGTTCCCTTCTCTATTTTGGCAGATAATTAAAGGTGCTAGTGAGAGGGGAAGAGAGAAGAGGGGGAGGAGAGGGGAGGGGGGGGAAGAATGGAAGGGAAAGAGGGAGAGATAATCCATTCAGGCTTGAGGTTTTGTTAATGTTTTCATCAGGAGGGTAACTAGTTTTCGCAAATGGGCAAAACTATCTGAACTGAACATAGAAGTTTCCTCTAGATGGTCAAAACAGGTGAGCAAAATCATCCTGACAGCTGGTCAATTTGCCTTGTGCCTGCAGGCCCTTAATGATTCAATGGCTTGTTTGTTTCATTTGAGGATAAAACAAGATGAATGAGATGTTGGTCCAGGTGATGATAAATGAAAGGATCCAGAATGATCACAGTGTCAGTGATCTGAGTTTGCTGGGAATGGATTTGTTAATTTATCATTCAGTTGCATACACGAGAGCCCCTCATTGTGTAGTGTCATGCTTTTTTCAAGTTTGCTAGTGCTGTGCCAAATTATTGAAGTTACTAGTAGAGTCCAAGGTGGGTATTGTGGAGAGGTTGGACTGTAGGTATTTGATTTAATATATAACCTGTTTAACTTGTAAATGTTTTTTATATTCTCAGAAAATACAAATTTGAGTTATCCTTTCTTTTACCGACACCTAAGAGTCATTGAAGAAGATGGCTGGGATCTGTTCAGTACAGAGATGGAATTCTCCAAACTCTGTGCTATAACTCAGGGCTGGAGAATAAGTCATGTCAACAGTAACTATGAGGTTTGTACAAGTACAAGTATAGAGTAAATACAATACAACAATACAACAGCCAAACCTTGATTATCCGGACTCACTGGGACTAGACGAAGTAGTCTGGATAATAAAAAATATGAATATTAATGAAGAACAAAACTGATTACATCGCGCAGAATGCCCATTGTTCTCGGGACATTTACTTGCAGTTCATGAGATATCTTAGGTCTGTCATATCGCGCATTATTATTCAAATAAACGCAAGTTGAACGCAAGGGGGCGAGTCTCATTGGTTAAGCTAAACTCCTGCTATTCTCTTTGGGGAATAAGGCCATGCTCATTAACTTGAAGACAGCGGAACTTCGGAACAATGAAGTTTCCGGGGTATTGTTTTCGCTATTGTTCGCACCTCTCAAAGTAAATGCACCGCTTCTGCCTCTGAAAAGGAGCGAAAAAATTTGTTGTTGATCCGTCTAAAATCTTGCGCCCTCTTTGCGCTCGAGCAAAACAATCGTTTGGGTCAAAATCGTGAGTTTTCAAAGGTTTGGCTGATTCGTAGGAAGGAGTTTCTTTTGTTGTGCAAAACGGAACTGCTTCAAACTATCATGTTATTCTTGGATAGCGTGCGATCAAGTTTCTTTGAAAATGGCAAAGTCTGCGCGCTTATGTTTGCAAAATATAAAGACGGCGCGGAATGGATCTTGCCCGCTCGAGCTTTTTAGTACAATAGTTTGAAATAGCGGAAATTCGAAATAGCCGATAGCAAATGACAAAAGGGCGAATCCAAGGAAAATGATACGGTGTTGAGTTTAAAAAAAACCGAGTTCGAATTAGCATGGTCCAACTGTACTGCCATATACCGAACATTGTTTACTTTTGACCACGCTACGTTCGTGGTTTCAAAGCAACGAACTGAAGCAAAGTCCGTTGATCGATCGATGGCTGCTTATCTCATTTGAAAAAGCTTGAAAACCATCGACGGCCTTGACCGCTTATGCTCTACCAGAGTGGGAAAGCCTCTCTCGCATCTCTGCATACAATTCCGCCGACTTTTCCATGGTAGCGGGGAGGTTGCCGTTCGCTTGGTTTAGCTGCGCCAGGACATCATTCGGAGTCTGTTTTATCTCCTCCGCTTTTATTCCTAGTTTGATCCAAGTCTCCGCCTTCAATTTTTTTCTTTTTTTTCCGTTCGTGCTGCTTTGTAACTTTTCCCGAAATCGTCTAACGCTTCGGGCGACAACGTCTCCGACTCGTTCGCACGCCGAGTCGTGTAGCTGGTAGCCAAGAGGCAGAATACTCGCTTGAAGTAATTCAAACAGTGTTCCTGCCTTACAAACATCTTTCCACTTCCAAAGTGCTTCGCCACTCACTTGCAGACGAAACATCCGGTCGTTTTCATCAATGAAAGGAGGAACCATATGAATAAATAGAGGGTGGATCGGGTTTTCGAAGAGCTCTGAAAAGAGCTCCCGATCACTGGCGTTTTTTCCTTCCTCCATGTTCATTGCGCGTTATGGGCGAATGACTCGGCTGAGACTATAGTTTAAAATTCGCGGCAAATAGGAACTAATTTACATCTAAATCGTTTTCTTGAATGGGAATTGTTAGTTTTGACAGCCATTGTTATGCAGTGCTGAGCTAAATACAATGGCTCGCTTTCCTTGAACGCGCCATTTTCGAACGCAACTTGACCTGGCAGTTTTCAAGCTGAAAGGGATAGTGGTTCTCGCTCACCAATTACCAAACTTAAAACGGATTTTGTTTAAGAAAAGATCCATCTTCCATTTGCCGTATGCCGAATTTTGCAAGGCCGTTTGAATTTTCCAAAAATCTCTGTTGAAATCGTCCGATTTTGCAGTTTTTCAACTGCGAAGGGATAGTCCTTCTACTTCCTAAATCTCCTTTAGTTTAGGCTCATATAGTAGTTAAATCATGACTCTTCAAAAAGCCGTATGCCGAATTGTATGTTCGAACTTCAGGAAATCAGAAAATCGATTTTTGTCAACCCCACTTCGCCAATTTTGGCCTTTTCTTCTCTTATTCTGGCCTATTAAACTCGCGTTCGCATGCAAATTAGCCACTTCGCTGCTTATGAATAATTGATGATGTCCAGGCATTCTGCGCGATGAAATTAAGAAAGCAGCATTTAATCGTGAAACAACCTTTACAAATTGAATCAACCAGGCTTACTTGCTTTATTGAGCTGTTCATCATGTGATTTTTGCTTCAGTTCTCTGGTGGTCTCTAAGCTATTGCAAACTTCATGATCTTTTCCTTGTTCTTGAGGATATCAGAGATCTGCTGCTTACTAACGCCATATTCAGCTGACAAATTGGTTCCTTTTTCTCCTTTCTATAATGGCAAAATTATGGACTGCTTATCATTTATGGAAAGAATGTGGATCGCTTATGCTTCAAGGACATGAAGATCGAGAATAAACGTTCATGACGGTAGCTTTTGCAGTACTATGCTGAACAAAACAAAGAGTGAAATTTCACTTAGCAGCAAAGCAACTCTGAGCCAATTGAATGTTCTTCAGTTCATTAGTTACCACACGTGTGAGTGCTGCTTTTTTCCTCCTTGAAAGCAAAACAAACTCGCTTTTGACTGCACTTTTCAATCTGGCTACGGATCTTGATCATTACTAGTAAATATTCCTGACAAAACTGGGACTGGAGAAAAAGTCTGGATAATCGAGAAATCCAGATAATTGAGGTACGGATAGTCGAGGTTCAACTGTACTGAAAGCTCTGTAATTATATAGTCAGAAAAATTGCTGTCACAGCGTGTAAAGCAAGTCGTGTCCAATAGGGTGGGGCTCGTGGATTTTGCACTTGGGCTAGTTGATTCTGTCCTTCACTTGCCCTTCAGGTGAGTGAAGTTTCTGATGGAAAAGTTTTGAGGAAATTCATATTACAGAAGTACTGTAAGAGAGAAATTTGGGGGAACTGGTACCAAGAATGTCTTTGCGAGCTCCAGCATATCATGTACATGTAGTTACAGCTTGATGAAAGGGCAAGCCTAAAAATTGGTTTTCTTTGCACCTTGTTTCAAGTGAGTTACATGTATTGGCATCACTTTTAATTATTGGTTTCTCGCCTTGGTCTTGACCAATATTGTTTCTTTTTGTTCATTGATCATTTCCTCACTCATTTTCCATCCAAGAATTTTTGCTTGAGGAGTTTGATCCTGATCTGATTCCCAGTCTACATGTATACCAGCTATATGTACCTGGATTCTTTTCCTTATTGTCTTCATAATCCCATAATTATGTGCAGTAAGAGTCTTCACTCCATGCATTGTGATTGACACGGGGTACATGATCCTCTCTATCATGTTAATTTGGATCTAAAGCTTTGTGTGGTTTCTTCAGAGCTGTGCTGGCAGTATTGATAAGAATGATGACCTTTTAAAATTAGTTGTATTGATCAATAGCTAATTTAATTATTTTGTATTTTCGTCTTAATTAAGCACAATGTACATGTCATTGTGTTGGAGCTACGTTGCTAGAGTGTTAAGTACCAGTTCATTTGTTTTTTGTTTGCAGTTGTGTCCCAGCTATCCAGCCAGTGTTATTGTACCAGTTAAAATTTCTGATGATACTCTGAAAGCATCAGCTCAGTTTAGACATGCTGGAAGGTTTCCAGTCCTAAGCTATTATCACAAAAGAAATGGAGTAAGGATGCAGGGTTATTTAAATCTTGATAACAATAATGTACATGTACTTGTGATAGTATGTCATTTTTTGTATGATACAGTTGTATTAAGGTTACTATGCACCTTCAGGGGTGTCTCGCGTGCAAGCGATGTAGCGCGTCCAGTTTAAACTGTAGATATCTAAACCCCTATATCAAATTTAAGCTTATAGGACTGGCTATCAGACTATACCAAAAATTTTGAAACAAAATGAATTGTCGAATTTTTCACGACTCCTAAATGCGAGCGCCCAAATCACCTTTTGAGCACTCCCTGTCAAAGCGAATTTTGTTTTTCGCTTATTTAATGTGTTCCTCCGCTTCCGGGGCCAAAGCGCTAAAAAAACGTGTCTCCGATTTGCCATATTCAATTTCAGTGAAAAGTTACAGAACATTTTTGAAATAGGATAAAGAAAATGTGGATTGATCGTACAAAAATCGCTCTCGAAAAAAAAGTATTTTGAAATAAAAAATTTGGAGACACGTTTTTGTTGTTTATATGTAAAACTAGCTACTGTCAAAATTTGAGAGCAATTGAACAAATTCCCTTTGACTTGTAGCTCTTTAAAGTGTCCCCTTTTGGTGAAAAAATTGTTTCGAGAAAACAGCGCTGAAAAATGTTCCTGCTTCACAAACAAACTCCGCCCACAAACACAGTCAACTGGGTTCTCAGATAACTGAGGCAATCAGCGCTTGGAAAGTTTACTTCTGTTGGCTTCCTGGTGAAATTTTCCCGCGTAATCTTCAATCAACCCTTAGTGTTTAGTGTCACGGTTGACTGCATATACGTCAACAGGTTTCCTACAGCCTGTCAATCAGACACGAAAGTTTTACTTCCGGTAAAAACAAAAAACCGTATTTTCTCCGCCATCATTTAATATTTTTGAGAATTTTTTTTTGGATGAAAGTTCATGCGTAGACCTATACATTAACCTAAAAATCAAAATTTCGAAAAAATGGTCGATCTGAAGGTGCATAGTAACCTTAAGAGTGGCCATTTGATTTATAGATTTAGCAGAGGATGCAGACTTTTGTATGTATGTTTGTAAATATGTGCTAAATATAGACATATAGGAATTAATATCAACAGTTATAAACAATGGTAGGACTGCTCAATACAAATACAGGCAAAGCGAAATACAAAGTAAGATAGAAACTACAGTTACTTGAGTTTCATGCTTAAAGCGATCATCAGACTGATGATCACTTTAAGCGTGAAACTCAAGTAACTGTAATAATAATATTACCTTTTGTTTGTTTCCAATTATGCTTAATCTCAAAGGCATGTACTGAATGCAATTCTTCCAAATTGAACTTCTGTTTCTATGCTTACAAGAAGCAAATCTATGAAATATCAAATACACGACATCTCGTAAATTCAATTACAATAGATATGTTCATCTTTCATGGGTATATTACAAACTCACAAAGTGATGAGCTCCCACATGCCTTGATTGCTCAGAAGACTACAGCAGAAATGCAGAGGTCATGAATTTGAATCTCATACAAGCCTGAATGTTTTGTGGCATTATCGCAACTGCTCAAATTGCTCACATAACATTTACTGTGAGTGACAATATTTCAATTTTTAAACAATTAACTTTGGCCCTTGAAAAATTCCTTTTAAAAGCTATTTTGATGAACACACAGGTTGTACTATTGCGATGTGGCCAGCCATTGACTGCTATAGGAAGTAAAAGAAGTCGAGAAGATGAGAAACTGATAAATGATACTCTAGGAGGTGATTCTAAGGGATTCATTATCGACACCAGATCACAAGCTGCGGCTATGAACAGCAGAAGTAAAGGTACTAGTGAAGCTATTATACGTTGTAAATTTATGTAAAGCTCAGTTGAATCTGCACAGTGTAAATTATTGCAGTTATTATTATTATTATTATAATTATTATTATTATTATAATAATAATTATAATAATAAAAATAATTATAATTATTATTATCATTATTATACATATGGGTAATAAAATGATGACAATGATAAAATGGTATTATAATTATAGTAACAGGTTGATGGCAGTGACAAAAAAGTATTCAAGTGCAATTTGGCTGGATAACAAAAATTGCAAAGTTGTTTTCACAAGTTCCGGCCCCGCATGTTGTTTTGTTGGGTAATATTTGATTTACATGTGGCTACCATCTCTGTGTATTCTTGTTTGTGTGTTTATTCAGTTATATCCTGTTTGTGTTCACAGGTGGAGGAGTAGAGCCAGAGTCTCATTATCCTCAATGGAAAAGAGTTCATCAGAATATTGAGAGGTTCCCAGCACTAAATGATAGCATTGCAAAACTTGCTGAAGGTACAGAATGTAAACTAAGGTCCATCGTTATTTATAATAAACAATTATTTTAAAAGCAAAAGGTATTTAATAATTCACTAAAAATGAAGAGTTTTGCTCTTTTTGATGGAGCATTACATGTATGGTCATAAAGGCTTGGTACTGTGACACTGATCTTACTTTGAATAAATGTCTGTGAAAAACACTTTGTTAACCTTTACATGTACCTCTGAATCAAAAACATGATTATCTTGGCCTGTTCGTGCTCATTCTCAGAATTATACAACAGAGAGAGTACAGTGTTACTACTGACCTGTGTACTACACAATGCATAGTGCTGTGCTTCGATCACAAGCAAACATGATATAACCAATTTAACTTTATCAATATTTTTTTGTTTTAATCCTGTTCAATGTTTTTGCAACAGAGAGCTTTACAGTCATAATTTATATACAGTACACGTAGAACTGATTCTGACACTAGCTATTAGTTAATAAGGATTCCAGATGCACAAACAAATTAACAATTATTATTCATTTATAATCATTTGGAAAAGCTGTAACTTTGATGTACAAGCTAGCCTGAGCGTCGGTTATTGTCACTATCCCTCAAAAAAATGTCTTTATTATTTTTTAACAAGGATGATTAATTACTAAGAATTATTATTAATTCAATAATTTCATTTCTTAGTACTTTTCAAATTTTACTTTCTTCAAATATTTCCATTTAAAATCCTCCCTTGTGTAAAGGAAAGATCGCCGGATTAGCCCTGGGCTATTGGACACAGCTTTCTTTGCACGCTGTTACCAACATGAAAGATCTTTCATAACTTGTAGTTTCTTCAGCATGATTTTTGCACCAAATGTTGCAATTTGGCAATTGTGTTTTGTGACATTCGTCTCTGCCAGTTTCATGAAATTTATATCCCATGAAATTGAGTATATTGTAATAACAAGGATGGGATAGTAGGAGCACACAAATATACACACTCAGAGACTTAGTGAATTCAAAAGATTGCACATATGAGGAGAGAATGATCTGTTTCAGTGGGGTTGAGAATACACTTACCAGGATTTTACAAAGGACTTGTTATGAGTATTTCACTCTATCCTTTTGTCACTACAGCCAGTTTAGATCCTGAACTCAGCATGAATGCATGGCTGTCTAAACTGGAGTCAAGTTCGTGGTTGGATTATGTTCAGAGTGTGTTATCCACAGCTTGTTTTGTTGTTCAGTGCTTGGACACACAAGGTACAGTAGTACTGTAGTGTAGATTATCGACCTTGACTTCACTAGTCCTAATACTGTGTTGAGACAGCAGTTGGGGTGATGAAAGGTCATAGACTTTTTGAGAAAAAAATACAAACAATTAAGCAACGAGACTCGAATGGCCAGAGCTGAGTGTCTAACTCACAGCGTTGTCCATATTAATAATTATGCATGCAGAGGTGAAGATTTAATGAATTCTGATTGTTCTGGTTTCAAGTGAGCTGTCTATGAAAAAATACCACACATAAGCACTTTTTGTAAACTTAATCAAATGCAATTCAGTTCAAAGTGCTATCATGTCTGTGATATTGCCTACTTCCTAGGCCTCAATATTTTGCCTCAGTCAATTGTTTTCAGGTCATGTGGTCTGAGGTGAAAACTGTACTCCTGGCCATTTGTCGCAGATGTGTCACCAAAATCAACTGACCCAAATGAAAGGCCTGAGAGAAGGCTGTAGAGGAACTAGGCAATCCATGATGTAGAGGTGTCCATATCATAGGGGTGAAAATTATATGAATTCTTGTTGTAAATTAAGCACCAACTGAACTGTCTGCGATATTAATGGTGTCCATATTATGGAGATGACTGCTAGGCAAGGTTCAACTGTTATCAGCACTGTCAAGAAGTTTTGAGTGTCACCTTTTTATTTTAAAATTGTGGGTGAATTGTATCAACAACAGGCAAGTTAAAACATAGCATCAAGGCCCCATCAACCTAAATTACAGGTTCAGAACATTCTGACAGTACATTGTAAAGTGTACTGACTTATATGCTGCATTGTCACCACATTAGGAACAACTGTGCTAGTACATGGTGATGCTGGAACAGATGCCACATTACAAGTAACATCATTAGCACAGGTTCTCCTGGATCCTATGTGCAGAACAACCAAAGGGTGAGGTTTACTACTGCCAGACATCAGCGTACTTTACTCCAAAAAATGTGCGGATATAAAAATGTCCAAAATTTTTACAGTGCAGTATAAAACTTTTAAGTAGTTCCAAAGCCATTAGTTTCCTTTTTGGAGCAAACTCTAGTTGAGAAACTGCCTGAGATAGGTTACGGCTTGGTAGAATTTTTTTTTGGTTTCTTTTTTATCAATCTAATGATAAAAATGAGCGAAAAAAGTTTAACACAACGTTTCGATGACTCCATGTCATCATTGTCAAGTGAAAAGAGAATAAAAAATTTCACAGCTTAATATAGCGTGCGAGGTGATAGAACATAAAGTATGCATGTAAAAAGTGACAAATTTAGATAAGTGACAAATTTAAATAAATAGTTTTGCGCGTATGGAGTCTGATTGTGTGTTCAAGCATGGCCTTTTCTTCTTTATGAATAACATTTCATAAATCAGACAGTCCAGTTTTCCGTTGCACTTCTTTAAAACGAAAAGTTGTTGCTAAGGTCACCGATGGTTTCCAGACCGTGATCGTTCTTTAAGTGCTTGCCGATTGCCGAATAATGATGCTCGTCAATGCGTTGGTGTAAATGTCGACTGGTGTAGCCGACATACTCTGCATGATTTATGAAATGGTTTATGAAATGTTATTCATTACAGTACAAAAAAAAAAAAAAAATACAGTATAGAAATGAAAAACAATACTACAAAAACTACATTGCACTTACATGCATACATACTTACAACATTCAAGATACAAAGCTTTATTTTTGTTGTTATGTGTATCGGTGTGACTAATGTGATTGAAATAAATATAAAAACGGCTCAAACAAAGAAAAAAGTTACATGTACATATATACATGTATGCTGATGTAAGGCATCAAGACAGCCAAGAGAGAAAGTTATCCCACTTTTTGTAATGATTAAGTAAAATTCCCTTCTCTTTTCAATATATAATTTCTAATTTATAGGTTGCTTTTAACTTAGCTTTGAAGGCTAAAAGTGATGGGATAACTTGTAAAGCTTGTACTTATAAATAAAATATTTAGCAAGCAAGAGAATATGATACACTAAAAGAAACATTTCCCAAAACGAATATCTAAATATCTAGTCAAATTTCCCAAAAAGAATATCTAAAAGTGAAGCATTAAGTACAATATTGACATCCACTGCAATCCAAGATAAAAGTTCTCTCCAAAAGAAAGTCAATGACTTACAAAAATACAGCAAATGCTTCAGGGATTCCTCCTCTGCATTACAAAAGGCACATAAAGGCGATTCCATCATTTTGAACCCATGAAGTTTTGTTATTAGTGAAAATGATCAGGTTTAAAATTTTATATTGGAATTCTCTTAGTTTGGTGTTTTGATCTTGATAACACAAAAACCTCGCTGTTATCACTCTCGTCTTTTCGTCTTCGTTTGTTTTTCCCACTCTGTGCACCTATCTTCTGGCTGAATCTCTAGCACTTGCACAGAGAATTCTTGAAGAACGGAGAGGGTATCTTACCACCGGTATTCTCTTCTATGCCATAAAAGCGAAGATTGTCCTTGTACAATAATTGATCTTGTAGATCCTTATATTTATCTTCGCAGTAATTCTTAATTCAGTAATTCTTGGAGGCCATCATGCATAACATTATTGGCGTTCCTCGACTTCGCCTGATCTTGTTTGAGCATTTTGACTCTGCCTTGTAATTTGTTTAGTTCCTCTTCTAGGCTAACGACCACAGCGTTAATTGACTCAAGTTTTAAATTCAATAATATTTTATTTAGTGGTGATTGTTGTAAACATTAATAAATGTTCCAAGCTATGTAATTTAGAGTATTATCCTTGGCAGGCTTTAATGACAATCTAAAGGCAAATCATCTATCTGATCATCAAGTACTGTGCACCACATCATTGCCAAAGGAAAGTTTTAGCTATAGATTAACTTTTGGCAACTTTTGGCATGTTTTTTTTTTTACAACTGGCCAGTTAAAAACAAATGCCAGAACGGTGAGAGGTGAAGATGTTAAGTTCCACACTTGCTCTTTAACACCTGGTAACTCCACCGCCTTCTCGGATTTAAAAAACCAGATGTAACAAAATTCATAAAAAAGCTGGTAAAATGTTGCATAAAAATTAGACTTTGTCAAGTAAAATTAGACTTTGTCCAGTGGCAACAGTATGGCACCCAGCACTGTAACAGCATTTTCAACATGTCCACCTTCTTTATTGTGTACTAGCCAAGGCTAATGGAGACTTTCACTGTCCATGTATTCCAGGTTTGAGGGGCTGATTGACAGGGAGTGGCTGCGTGGTGGCCATCCATTTGCTGAGCGCTGTGTCAAAGTGGGTGTGTCTCCTGTTAGATACAAGGGGCAGGGTGCAGTTTTTCTTCTCTTCCTTGACTGTGTTTGGCAGGTTAGTTGATTCATTACGTCCCAAGATCGAAATGGTGATCCTCCAATCATACTTATACATACTTAAACCTGACCACATTAATCTGTGTTTTGGTGCTTTGATAGATTTACCAGCAGTTCCCATGCTCTTTCGAGTTCAATGACCGTTTTCTTATCACGCTGTTTGAGCATGCGTACTACTCACAATTCGGTAAGTAATAGCGTTGTACATTTGACAAAGTAAGAAAAATGGATGTGCTTCAATCGCGATCAAACTGTGAAGCAGTTAAGTGGAAGGGGGTTCGGAAGCCATGCGTGATGTTTGTAAAGTTGAATCTATATTCAGCTTAAGCTCGTGAGGGCTATCGCTAACTTGTTCTCGGAGGCATATGGCTTCCAACCCCGCCTTAGTTTAGTCTCTGTAAATACGTCTAAGTAGTGTAAAAGCGATCTGGGTAAAGGAAAGAATAGAATAGGGAAAATAGTTTATGCATCGCTAAAAATTATCTTCATAGGAGAGAACCAACATTTGCTAGCGATATAGTTTGGTGCCCATCTTCGAATTAATAACTCAACATTCTAACTTGAAAGCATATGGAGATGACCTTATGAAGAGGATTGAGTGAGTGTATGACGACATACTCCGTAGCACAAAACTATTGTTTAAACTCTTAAAAAGTTTAGCATTTGACCATCCTGTTCGTTACATCTCTTTGAAACGTGCTGAGCGGCCTTTTCTAACGTTTCAGGGACGTTCCTGTGCAACAACGAAGGCGAGAGGAGAGCAGCGAAGTTAAAATCCAAGACGATTTCTTTATGGTGAGTTGTGTATGTCTTTGCTTTGTACTGAGGAGGTATATCTTGTAGTTCTTGTTCCTCTTTACCCTTGTCTTAGTAACCTTTGATCCTTAACATGTTGCATATGAATACAAACTATGACAAGAATAAAGACAATCAATAACTAGGGTATATTACATGTAGATTAAAAGTGAAACCAAATTTTCAGTTGACCGAAACCTTTAGGATAATTTCATATTTGAGCTTGGAAGTCAGTGGTGACTTGATTAATGAAGGACAGCTGTTTTTAGTTTTTAAATACAGAAGTTGTCTTTTATGTCAAAATCTCGACTCCAAGCCGGAATAATTGAGCCTTTAGTAGCCGTGCTGGTGTTGAGTAAGCGCTGCATGTGTACGTGACACAGAACATCACTCAAAAGAAGGCTAGCAAGATACTTGTATGGTTCAAATGGAAAATTCTCCAGCAGCCTGGCATTTTTCCACAGTCTTTTTTTTTCATTTTTGTCTCCCAAAAGTATTACAACTGGGCCGAGTTGTCTCTGAATATTCCTGAAACCCACACAGCGAAACGATTTGCGCGCGTGAAGATCGACTCACCTAGCACTTGTAGCAGTTTTCTTTTACGTTGCGTGAACATAACATTATCACTGTGCTTGTTTCTCCCTTTCTGCAGGTCATATCTTAACCAGCCAGATATTCTGAAGCCGCTGTTAAATCCCATGTATGAACCTAACAACTCTGTTCTGTGGCCTTCGGTGGCATCACAGAGTCTGGTAAGTTGTGTTTGTTTTGTGGTGGGACAGTGGTACCACATGTGAACATCTGCATGCGATTAGACTAACAGGAGTGCTGCTCCAAGTTTTACATACCAATAGTTTTCTGTCGCACTGATTGATCAAACTGGGTCAATTATTGGATGAGGTTTTTGTGATATCCAGAATAATCATAAAAATTACAATTTCCTTGATTGTGATTGGTTTAAAAAACTCCTATTTTCCACTAATTCTCTTGCCAAGTTGTTATCGGACAGTTCAATAAGCCAATCACATTCAAAGTTGTAGTTTAAATCAACCAATGTCAGTTTCAAAGTGACATTAAAAAACTTGCTTCTCCTTTGTCAGTATTTTAATCAAATTTTCCCTTTCTTTAATAACTTGGCTATTCTTGTTTTCTCGGAAATTGTAACTTTTATGATTAATTGGTAGCAAGACTTCGTGTCGTCCAATTCTAAACAATTATTGGATGAGGTTTTTGTGATATCCAGAATAATCAAGGTCGAGGTAAGGGTTATCAGCCGGAGCCGAAGGCTGAGGCTGATAACCCTTACCGAGACCTTGATTATTCTGAATATCACAAAACCGAATCTAATAATTGTTTTATTATACATTGAACGAACGCAAAAACTTGGATTCTTCACTGACGGCAAGCAACACGAATCGCGCGAAGTTGACATAATTACCCTTGGAAATCATGCACTGCGGTCATACATGACATGATAACCCGTGACCTTGACATGATTACCCGTGACCTTGACATGATTATTGTCTGCAGTTATGACGTCACGAGCGCTGATTTCGAAAATTCACTGTAGGCTTTCGGCCAATCAGAAAAGAGTTAAAGAGTTGAGTGTATAATAAGGTCTTTAATCGTATCTATAACAAAATTCTCGATCGGGTGGGTGTCCAATTACAGGTATCCGATTTGAACTTTTTGTAATGGGACATCTGTAATTGGATACCCACGTTATTTTCACGTCTTTTTTCTTTTTGTCGTACTGTCAAAGACTGGAATGCGTTGCCAAACGAAATTGTTAACATCAAGTCCGCGGATAGTTTTAAAAAAGTCTTACTTGAGTATTTTAGCCAACGATGAATTTTTTTTAATATTGAATAATGATTGATGTTGTGAAATTGTTTAATTTAATTATTTATTACTTTATTTTACTTATATATATATATCTATAATTTTCTTTTTTAACGTCATTACTCTTAATCATTTCATTTTATTTAGGCGTCTTGCGTGATGGTAACCCCGTTGCAGGACTATAAATTTTTGAATAAACGTTGAATAAACGTCAATTAATGGTTTCCTTAGCAAAGTTTTCTATAGTTTTCAAAACTTAGGAAAAGCGCTACAGACATTTTCGCTCAAAAGAAGTTCTCAAAAGACTTTTAATTTCGAAATTTGTTATAGATACGATTAATTAGTAATTGGACCTCGTGTCGTACAATTCAGGGAGTAATCGTGCTCGTAATTTCAAATCGGCCTCGCGCTTCGCGCTCGTCCGATTTTGAAATTACTCGCTCGATTACTCCCTGAATTGTACAACACGAGGTCCAATTACTATTACTTATTGTTACTTCGTATGTGGGCTCAGATGGCTGGTCAGGCATGATATCAATATCATGTCGAAACTTCTGCGCAAGCTGTGTTCCGATATTTGCAAAGAAGTCATTCATGGCCTCAGCCTTGTCGGGATCATTCGTTGGAGTAATTTCAAATAATTAATGTGGGTAATTGATATGGTGATACATTTAAGAGTACAGTACAAGGAAGGCAGCAGGAGTCCGTTTATCTTACAGGTATTGTGGCCGGGCTTGTTTCTCAAATGGAGAGAATCCAACAAGAATGAAGACATTTTATGGGAAGAAGTACGCAGGATACAAGAGATTAACACGGACCTTAAAAGCAAAGCTATATCACTCAGGAGGTAACAAAACTTAGTCAACGGAGTTAGGTCACTTTTTGAAGAGGGGGAGGGGGGTGTTGTTGCTGTTTCAAGGTGTTCAAGGTGTTGAAAAGTCGATACCCTATGTCAGACTTCTAAAGGTACTTCACGTCTGTGACACGTGACCTCGGCTTATCAGGAATAGCAACCATTTCCAAACATTTGAGAAGAGCTTCAACTTTTCTTATTTTGTTTGGGAAAACATTACGGTGCGACTACTCCAACCAAGGCCACCCGACAAAATTTTCCACAAATTTAATGAATAAAAATCGTGGAGGTTAATAATAGTTTTCCATCAAATTATCCATGTAATCAAGTTGTACGTTACAAAGGCAACAGATGTGTGGTCGTTTTGGTTAATTTCTTTAAATTTGTGGAAAATTTGTCGAGTGGCCTTGGTTAGAGAGGGTCATCTAAACAGCACACCCAAACCCAGGCCAGTGTGCAAACCACCCGTCAGTCTACACTTCTTTATTCGTTTCGATCGCTGTGACCGTTGTTTCAGGGAATACGCGGAACTTCAAGCTAAAGTCCTGGAGGAGAGACGAAAATGGCAAGAAGAGCAAGAAATGAGAGACAAACTAGGATCGTGAAAATAGAGAGCTAGAAAGTAGGTAGGATTGCTAGTGGTACCACAGACCCTCATTTGGCACAGTGTAGGGTTAGTATTGGGGTTTGGTACACTGGACTGTATTATAAAGAAATCAACTTGTACTGGGATAATACGGAAAGAAGGAACGCCCACTTCCCTCATGAGACACAACTTGTAGTTGTATTCAACAATTTCAGGACATCCATTTTGTCGTGTCTCGTCGACTTAACTGGGCATTTAGCGCCAGAGTTCAACACTGAATGCCGAGATCATAAAGAAAGAAATACAGCCTTTGCTAGTCCGTGTTATAGTATAGTTTCATAGTTTCATAGTAATTCGGCCTTATGTGCTACCGAGCACGAAGAGGATTAAGTAAGTAAGTAAGTAGTCCGTGTTATACCACGATATTTAAATTGCAATTCCACAGCATTTGGTGGCAAGCTTTCTAACAACTTGCACATTTGAAACGATTGTTACGTTGTGGTGTGAATTTCAGCATATACGTACATCTGCATTTGAAATTGTATTCGTTTTGCAATGAAACGTAACAGAACTTTGATAATGCAAGGGGAAAATGAGTACACTTAAGGATATAAATATAAAAAAGAGTGTTGTTTTTTTGTAGATGGCAAACCATCAATTTCGAATGTAATGAGGACATTGTTTGAGTTTGTCAGCTTTTTTGGCACGAACTGCAAGTACTTGTTACATTCGAGCTAGAGACGATTACCCTATAGCATGAGAGCATTTGTAATGCGGCAAAATACCCGGTAGCCGTGCTTGTTTTACTGATAAAGGTGTCTGCGAAAATGGAGAAACTACTTCTCCAAAACTATCACAAAACACATCGCTACTGTCACGCAGCAATAAACATGTCAGATACATGGTGCTCAGGGCTGATGTATTTTAATTATTGCGGATTTGCGATTAAGCCTTTTACTCATACGAATTTTCTGCACCACGTTTTCCAGGTGTCTGTACTTGTACATTTTGTTGTGGCTGTTTTTATCATATTATAGAAGGCTAGCAAATTCGCTAGTAGTTTAAGGACAAATGATTTTTTCCGGGATCTGGCGGCAATATCCTGTTCCCAGCCATGCACGCAATAGCTCTTGTCCAACTAGCCCCAGTTGTTCAAAGGCTGGATAACGCTATCCACCGGATAAATCGCTATCCAGTGGATAAGTGTTAACAAAACAAACCACGCTATCCGCTGGATAGCGATTTATCCGGTGGATAGCGTTAACCACCTTTCGAACAACCAGGTCCAGACCAGTACATTCGTCCTATCGTTATAGTTTCCAAGTTCATAGAACGTTTCATGGAATTTCAGTGTCGTGTTTCTCAGATTTCTCAGATATGAGCGGAGAGTTCTTGTACATTAGGGTTGTAGATGCAGCTGCCTCGTCATGGAAGAGACCTGGGTTCTAGAATGCTTCCGTTAAAGAGCGGTTTTCATTTGAGAATCGAAAGCAATTCACGTTACTTTCGCTTTGCATTTTTACGCTTAGTGATTGGTTTTAAAATCTCGTGCCACTTTTCTTATCCAATCAGGAGTAAAACCAAAACCAATCGTGATTGGCTCATTGTCAAAGGTTTTCCCACGTTTCGCGTTGCTGCATGTATTTGCTTCAAGTTTTGATTGGCTCATGGGATTGTCTGTGTTCTTGTGATTGTGATTGGTCAGAAAGATTACTTTTGTTTTGGTGTTACAACACCCAGTTGAAAACTTCTATACAGAGCGATTTTCAATTGAGGCAATTACCTTGGTCCAGGTTTTGGTTTTACTACGGTTTGAGTCTAATTGATAAGTAACTGGTTTGGTTTTGGTTTTAGACGCTCATTGAAAACCACTATCTCAGAACACATGTATTCAATTAATATAGTGTTGCTCTTTGGAGGGATTATTATTCTTAATTTTGGATTACAAAAACAGAAAAGTTGATATAAATATAATCCATTAGATTAGTATTTTTAGCAGTAAATAAATTCCCATTTTTAATGCTGGGAAAGAGCAAATTATTTATTTAGAATTAACTTTGATGAATTAAAATCTTGAATACATTAGACTCTATGTCATTAACTTATTCTCCAGCATGCCTGGGTTTAAACTGGCTGATGAAAGTTTTGGCTGATCAATAATCGGCTACTATTTATCGTGGTTATTCTAAAATCTACATTCTCCTCAATCGTAAGGACCGTGTTAGGAGGGACTGCTATCGTACGTGACGGAAACCCTCTCGTCGTAAGAGCCGCCTGCCCCAATTTCGTACCCAGCCTCTTCGTTTTCCTTGACCAGCAGTCGGGAACCAGCGACTCGATTTGAAAAACACATGCCTAGCTGATAAACGCATGACGCAATCGGGACGCTGATATTTTACTTCCGCTCAATTCCATTAATTTTAACACCAATCAAAATCGAGCCTGTAACAGAACTCTAGGCGTCTGCGGCCCTGCCCCTCTTGGCCGGCGGGGCCTTGGCACTAGGGAAACATGGCTTTCAGACACAAGATCTCTTGTACTAAGATTTTCTCGGATTGAGCGCTCGTTTTTTTTTCCCCGCAAACATCCACTGCTTGCTCTTTATCTCAAACTTGACCTTGACAGATTTTAACTAAAGGGAACTTGAAAAAAAGAATTGTGGTCGGAAGTGGAGACCTTCAATGAAAATACTCCAAGGAAACCAGTTTTTGAACGTTTTGAAGCTCTGTGTTGAATAGGATGGTTTTAGTTAGAGATCAACCAGTGGATATTTGTTGGAGTGAAGCCAGCATTGAAATTGTGAACCAAGAGCCTCCTTTTTATCTTGCCAAGGCCCCTCTAGCTTAGGCGGAAAGCGTCTCTGGAGACCAGAATGATGACGGAAAATGTAATGTGGTTCTACCTGCCAATAGCTGTTATTGCAGTTGAGTCTGCAGTCGAATATTCGTTTGTTTAGAAATACAAACAAACGAGGCGAAAGTGTCTATACAAAGCAGAATTGACCCTTTCGCCTCGTTTGCGTGTAAAACCGCTGATAACTGCGATCAGTATTTGTCGATCACCTTAACCATGCTGGAGCTTAATAACAGGTTGCCTCCGCTCTATTCCCCACGTGGCCAGTGGGAGTGTTTAGAAAACCACGACGGCAACGGGAACATCACTAAACGAAAGATTTAATGAGCAGAACAATGGCTGTGCACGTGCGTTATAATTTTTGGTTCCTTAGTTTTTGCCGTCCTCTGCAAAACAACAACGTGAAATGGCCAAATTTTGCGTTGTTTGGAGATGGCGAACGACAACGACTTTTTTTAAGTTTCTTTTTCGAATATGTATTTTCCTTAGTAAGTTTAGCGTGAGCATTTCATTCTTTGCGCCAACACACCGGTGTGTTATAGCGTGCAGTCTCTGGAGACCCCAGATAAGGTGTATAAGCGTATTATAGCGTCAAGATAGTCAAAACGTGCAAAGCTACTCGGTGGTTGTTGCTGAAGAATTATTTATGTATTTATCTAGTTCCTTGCTTATCTAAAGAAAGGTACATTTTTGGTTATATTTTCGTCATTGTTTCGTTTTCTGCTTTTTTCTCTGCACCTCTTTTATTTTCATTTCCAGGCCGTCGATTGCCTTCTCAGTCGGACACCTTTCCGATGTGGTAGAAAAGGGCGATAGAGTGTCAACTGTACAAGATTCGGGGCGGATACAAGATTGGGGGCCCTCAGAACGCAAGCCAAAAACACCCCTTTCTGCTCCTCCGAGAGCCAGGCAAGTAAGTCAGGACAATGATGCAGATACCGTCGATCATGATGAGACAACTGACCTTTTTGAGGACTTTTGTTGAGGTAGACAGCTCTGTACATGATTTTGAGAACTGGCAAGTCGGTTGCTGCCATGAAATGCATTGTTAAGGGTAGGCTTAGAGCCCATGTTGACTTCTGGTAGATATTTACGCCCTTGCTTGTATTGTTGACTGTATCAAAGAAGGTTACAAAATACCTTTCCAGTACACTACTACTCCAGGCACTTGATTTAAGAACAACCATTCTTTCCAGCAAGCTGAGTTTGTTTTTGAGGCTATTTTTGGAGTTAGTCTCCAATAACATGGTTGCCCGGCCGTTGCAAAATCTCATCTTGGGTAGGCCCATGTAGGCCTAGATTATTTTGAAAAGAGTTATTATTTTAGGAAGTTTGGTCTTAAAAGCGGTCATCACCACTTAGATACTTTTTTCCTGAACATCAGCCCTACCTTGCATGGTTTCAGTTGGGTCATACTTGATAGGGACAAACATGTTTACTGTTCTTCCTTTCATTGAACTATCGTTTGCTCCCTTTGCTCACCAAGCTCTTAATTGGACCATTGGGTAAACATTCGAGCTCTCAGGGCGTACATTCTGCTGTTTATCTGGACGATGGTCTGGACACATTATTATTATTGAATCAGACCTTGTCTCGGCTGATTTTCTTGCCAATATGGATAAACGTGCCTGGGACCCTATTCAAGTTTTTACATGGTTGGGGAGTTCTGACACCCGGTTGCAGAAATGCTTAGCGCATATTGATAAGGCACTTTCAGACCCTAACCTGCTGGGTAGAGACCTACCCTCACTTGCTGGAAAAATCATTTCCATGAGCGCTGGTTTACCGACATCCAAGGGGCGACTTGAATTGTACAGGTTTGTAGTATGCATTACCATCTCCATATATTAGCTTCTGACATTTAATCCTTTTTGTTTCAACCATGG
>OZ026604.1:17015857-17018357 GCA_964020085.1 Micromussa lordhowensis
TGTCATGAATTTTTCACCAGGATAGCAATATCCAAAAAGGCTGAGTTATAAAGTATATATGCAAAACAGCAAGCTGCCTCTAAAGGGGAACATTACAGTACTAGTTACATCAATTATAGATGTCATGGATAATGTTGATAATGCGACCAGTTTTTTACCTCTGAAGTTTTCCCACCTCTAGGTAAAATCATTAACAAATTGCCTCACAATTTTAATTTTGGATTGACCCAAGGGAACAGCTGGTGACATATAACATATCTATAGTTATGTAATATTTAAATTTTATTGAGGTTAGTGTTATAAAGTTATTTAAATGCCAACTCACAACTGATTGGTGTATACAAAATACCACACAACAGTATTGGTTATTAAAACCTATATACCGGTCTATTATTTTACAGGGAACTTAAGAACAAGGCAACTGGTCTCGACATTCGTGTGCCACAGTATGAACACATTTCTGGACCATTTGGGGGAGCAGTCATGTATCATGTGATTGTGGTGACACAGCTGTTCTATTTCAAAACACCTAATAAACATAAAGAGTCAGATGTTGTACAGTTTATGGTAAGTGTTAAAAACTAATTTGTCACATCCAACAACCAGAAGAAAGTGGCTTTTGTAGAGATGGGCTATTATGGTGGGCTAGCGGTGCAATATGAGACCTATAAAATGCTTATTGTAGCCTGTTAATATGTACGAACACAATCAAAATATATCGATACAACTGGGAGCTGGTGACATTGTTAGTTTGTAATATACCCGTAGATGGTGAAGAATGCAAATGAATATATGAAAGATCATATGTTTGAACTGCAAAGAAAGATATGAAGACTTAGATAAGACCTCGAGTATCGCAGAGGTCATGGGTTTGAATCCTGTTCTGGCCTGAATTTTTTCAGGCTTTAATTTCACAGCTGCTTGTATACAACTGCGATGATCATCAAAGTCTTCATATATGGTCTTTCTGTCCACCTCACCCTCCCCACCCCCAACACTCTGTTGATGTTGATTCATTCAAAGTAGACCCACTATTTTAACATTATTTTGGGGGAAGGAGAGTTCGGCAAATTAAATAATGACTTCCCACTTCAAAATAATGCATCAGTTGCCATTTTGTCAAGTGTCCCAAGGACTTTTGGCCAGGATTGTCCGAATGAGACTTGATCGATCCTGTACAGACACCTAAGGAAATAGATGCTATTGACATTAACTGAGCTTACTTTCATTTCTTTCCAAACCAAGTAATGCTTGGTTTTTGATTCTTCGCGATAAATATAAATTCACTGAAGTCTCCTCAGTTTTGCTGATAGCGTGTTCAGTGCTAAAATTATGAGATCTATACACAATTGGTTAGAAAATAATCATTTTTATATGGCAAAATATAGTTGTTGTTTGCCGGAAAAATACGATTTAGACCTAAAACAGTTCATAAGTCTTGGAACTACAAAACACCCCGAAATTGCCTCACACCCATGCTAGATTACATTGTAATGCAAATGAGAAAAACTAACCATGAAAGGTGTTATTCTTATGCTTCACTGTGTATAGTGCAACCATTTTAATTAAACTGAAAAGTTCATTCAGACAATCCTGGTCAAAAGTCTTGGGGCACTTTTGCCAACTTATGGTCTTTCTATCCACCTCACCTTCCCCACCCCCATCACAATGTTGATGTTGATTTATCCAAAGTAGACCCACTATTCCAACATTGTTTTGGGGTAAGGAGGGCTTGGCAATTAAATAATGACTTCCTACTTCAAAATAATGCATCAGTTGGAATTTTGTCAAGTGTCCCAAGGACAATGTAGCTGAATTTCACCACTGTCACATCATAGATCCTGCATCATGGATTATGCATTTTGATGATTGTTGGTGATATGCACTGTGGATTGCCTGCATGCATCATAACAATTATTTTTTTCTGTACTATCTTGGCAGATTCCACAGAGATATGAGGCGTTTGAAGAGTTATGTAATAAACTCTCACAGAAGTTTCCAAGTGTTGTGTTTGACCCACCCCCAAAGAAGGTATTCATAGTTAATGATACTGTGATCAGCGAACGTCGTCAATACATGGAGGAAGTACTTCAAAAAATAGCCAAGACTCCTAAACTGGCCTGCAGTTCACTGGTTCTTGAGTTTCTTGGTGCAAAAAGAGGACACAAGGAAATCAATCGCCTAGAGGAAACCCAATCAAATATTAAGGTACATGTGTTATGTCAGTGCTGGTGTTATTCGAAGAAAGTGAAATTGAACGTCTAACCCAGTGCAGAGCAGTTGACTCTACTCACTTAACAGGAAGGCTATTGTCACAGCAGTGTGATAAACAAACTTCCTAACACCTAAGTCTGATTAAGAGGGAATTACAATTTGAAGGACTGGTTGTCCAAAATAATGCAATGGTAGCTAATCTTAGATTGAAAGTTATTCAAGTTTTTAATTTGGTCATTCAAAACAATTCTCACTGCTTATGTTAAGTTACAGTTTAAAAGTATTA
>OZ026604.1:17023357-17033357 GCA_964020085.1 Micromussa lordhowensis
AGCGGTTGCTCTCTCCACTGATATTCAGAAACCATTATCGAACTTAGGCCCCACGTGCACAATCAAACCAGAACCCAGGATTTTTCCCGCTGACCGAAATCGCGAAGGTTCTTTGCATGTTGGCATTGAATGTTGTACTGGCGGGATTCGAGAGTAAACTTGCGCGAGCGTCGTCTCTTCTTCAGTCCCCTCGCGTCCCATTCGCGATCACGCACGGTTTCGTCGCCAAAAACAAAAGCATTCGCGCGCGAAATTCCGCCAGCGACGCAGGCTAAGGTTTACCATTCGCCTCTATCCACCTTTATCTAAATTTCCCTGCCTTTTGTCACTTTCGACCCATATACGTGGCTACTCAGTTCTGTTCCAGGCGCTTCCAGAAAATGATTGAAAAAAGAAAAAAACTTACTTAGTGGCCAGCCAGTCTTAAAAAACTTAATGCCACGGCCTTTGTAGTTTAATTAAAATAGATTTGCAACAAAACATGAGAGCATCTCATAATTCACACTCTTGTAGACCACCTCAGCAGTTAGTGGCAATATTCTGACAGAGAGAAAATGTAACTTGTCTATACTTAAATAAAGCTAAAAATATTTGTAGCGTAACGACTTAATTTTGACTGAGAATTTACATTTCAAGTACCTCGCAGTGGTGTGTAACTGTCTCATAAACAATCGGCTTTGTAAGAATTAATCAGCAACAAATACAAATATAGCTTACTGGAACCTCAAGATTCTCAAAAAACTGCTGTGTAACATGAGTGAAAAGCGATCAACAAATGCTATAGTGTACGAAGCTGCCCGGGATGATGAGGTTGTTGTACTAAGTAACGTTCTTCAGCGGATAAGCATCAATGAAATAAACACCGCTTTAGAAACGAAAACGA
This sequence comes from Micromussa lordhowensis, assembly GCA_964020085.1. NCBI lineage: Eukaryota > Metazoa > Cnidaria > Anthozoa > Scleractinia > Lobophylliidae > Micromussa > Micromussa lordhowensis. The sequence continues at coordinate 17,024,241 of OZ026604.1, forward strand.
AAGATGGCGACCAATTCACCAGTCCCTTAATCATCGCCGCTAGCAATGGAAATCTGGATTCTGTGAAGCTGCTTCTAACATACAAAGCAGACATTGAAGCTCGAGGAACTTTAAAAGTTTTCGACCGAGTTATTGAGGGTTGTACATCTTTGTGGGCTGCTGCTGCCACCGGACATCTTGATGTTGTTAAATTGTTAATCGAGCGAAACGCAGACGTCGACGGAAGGACTTTGACAAACTCGACTCCTTTAAGGGCAGCTGCATACGATGGACGCCTAGAAATTGTAAGTTGTTTGGTTGAAGATGGGGCCGATGTTAATGCACGTAATGATTTTGAGAATACCCCCTTGATGGTGGCATGCTACAATGGCCATATGAACGTTGTCACCTACCTTATCGAACGTGGCGCAAATATGGATCTTCAAGATATACAAGGCAACACCGTCCTGCATTGCGTTGCCAAAACGGGTCACTTAGAGATCGCCAATGAACTACTTGCTCTTGGGGCGTCGCAGCTGCCAAATGTTCAACGTTTAACACCACTTCTTTTGGCGAGTAATGATTGCAAGATTGACATGGTGGAGTATTTTATTAAGAGACCAGAGTGCACAAAGGAACAGAGAATTGAAGGGCTCGAGCTTCTTGGTGCCACTATTGCCAATGCACCTGATGTTTATGACGTTGAGAAAGCATTTTCCTACATGAAACGTGGTATGGAAGAACGATTTGAGGAGAAATTACAGCCTTTGATTAAAAAACACATGGAGCCTCTTGAAGTTTATCAGAATAGAAAAGAGAGTCAAACTCTTGAGGAACTTGTTATGTTAGAAGGTGACGATCATGCCATCCATATGGAGGGTCTTATAATCAGAGAGAGAATCCTTGGAACTGATAATAGAGAACTTCGCTTTCCAATTAGATATCGTGGGGCGGTGTTTGCTGATTCAGGAAACTTTGACCATTGTATTGGTTTGTGGGGACATGCAATGGAGATAGGCCAGCGTTGTAGTCTGGCAGTGACAGGTGATTTAGAAGGGATGGCAAACGTGATGTGCGACATGTTCCACAAAAATAACTTTTTGGGATCAAAGTGTATAGAGGGAGTGTTCGAAACACTGGTTATAGAATATGAGAGACAGAAAAAGAAATTCACGTCCAAAACAATAAAACTGAAAGAAAATGAAGCCAATTTGCTTAAAGTGGAACTAGAAAAACTGATTTACTGTGCTCTCTATCTTTTAGTGATATACACAAAAGTACAAGTTCCAGAAAGTAAGAAAACAACAGGGATTGTTGACTTAATTCAACGCTTTCTTCGCTTAAACCCTCGCACTCGTGATGGAAATACACTTCTACACTTGGCTGCTTGGTATAAAACCGAAATTAAAGAAAACTATGTGCGTCCTGTGTGCAAGCTTCCTTGTGTTGAGACCATGAAGCTTATTATGCATGCAGGTTGTAACGTCAACGCCATCAACACGAAAGGAAACAGTCCTCTTCATTTAGCTGTGACTTTTAAGCCCAGTGCCAAAGATCTTCAGCTCTTAAGGGATGTGCTGGAGACATTGTTTGATGGAGGAATCCACGAGGACCTGGTAAACAGTGAAGGCAAAACAGCTATGGATATCGCTGAAACAGATGAAGCACGCAGGATCCTTTCTGTGAAGCGCACATCGAAGTTAAAATGCATTGCTGCCAGAGCTGTTAGAAAATTTGGATTATCTTACTTTGGGATAGTTCCTAAGACTCTTGAAAGATTTATTAGTTTACATTAGTGTTTTTTAGCCAAGACAATTCACTTCATGAGACTTTCACCGGCTTGAGAAGACCGATGTTACCATAGAAATCATCATTGACGGATTAATATCACTACCATATAACAATTATTCCATCAGCCCGAGTTGGATATGAAGTGATAAAATAATCAACGAGCGCGTAGCGCGAGTTGGTTATAATCACTTCATATCCAACAAGGGCGAATGAAATAATTGTTTTAGTAAATTCTCAAACCGGGTTTTGCCGCCGATTTTTATTTCGGCCATTATAGAGGGCTGAAGTTGAAAACTTCGTGTGGAAAATTGTTAAACTTGGCGCACTGTTTTCCATATGACGTAAAACTCCGACTATTGGCTCATAGTCGGAGTTTTTTAGCCAATCAAAAAGCTAGAAATGCAATAGTCGGAGCTGAGAATTTACTAAAACTAGTAGTAATCAAAGATTAGGAGTGCGTTCTCCGCCTGTGATAATAGTTGTCTGTTGCTGAAATCATTATCTTTATGTGAACGGCTGAAGTTTTACTGACAAAGTCCACTATTTTTGTTCTGTGGTTTTGATTTCCTCGTTATTGATTTTCCTTGCTAATGCGATTTTGATATGACCTTTGATGACACGTTGCGTGACGGCTCCAGTTTCGGTAAACTCACAATATCATGGCTTCAACACGTCTCATTCTCACTTTTACTGGTAATGTTTAGGCCTAAAGGCTAATTTTTGAAAAGGATAGTTTTGTTACTTCTAGTATTCTGAGCTGGAAGCACTAATATCAGCTAACATCCAGAAAAGAACTCAAGTTGGTATTCCACCAATCCAAAAGGCACGCGGTCCATTGGAAACAATGTCTCCTCTGACGCTGGTCGGTTTTGGGCAATGCAAAAAGCAAACTTGTACAAAAGATTGTTCTTTTTCTGCATTTGCAACTTCTTCATGGCATTGACTGAAAGAGACGGAAAATCTGCAGGATTTGAATCAATGCCACTTCTTAATGCAAGTTCAAGAAAAGACAGATTTGCAAGTTCAGTGAGCTGAGCCTCATCCAAGGAAGATATAACTGCTGCGAAATCAACACAGAATGTTTTGCAGGTTCCAATGTTTGTTGTGGTGGCACTGGTCTCTGAACTTTCTTCTTGGGATGTTGTTTGCATGGGAACTGCTGCCTGTCTTGGAGCTGATGACTGTTCCATTTCATTTAAGCAACTGCTTAACGATAAATTGTAGAACTCCTCAGCATCCTCTAATCTGGGGAACTTTACTTTCAGCGAATTGAAGACTCTTGCTCGTATTCTGGTATCTAGGAAAATGTCAAAATGATTTCTGTGACTATTTTGGGAATGTCTTACGCTAAATACATATCAAAGTTCTCCTAAAGTTGATAGGCGATGAATGGTTCCAGTACGTCACTATAATAATCTTTTACATATCGGGGTTTTTTTTTTTTTGATATAACAAATAACTTACTAGTAAGAAGTACACTTGAGCAAGTACTTTGTTGAATGTGGAGGGCAGTATCTCTCCAGAACTGATGAGCTGCACGGAAAGCAGGCCATTGTGTTTTGCTACTAATACCGTATCTTGGATCCATCTTTGCTAGGCCCACAAATTCAACCAATGCCCTCTCCTCGTGGAAAGACCATTTGTGTATTCGCACAGGTGAACATCGTGCAACAAGAGGTGACTTCCTGAGACAACAGCTGACCACCTGACAAAAGATATACCAACACAACACTGCAGTCACCCAATTTGTTTTTAACTAGATTGTAAAATGTATTGCCTTAAATCACCTGACAAACACAAAATCTTGGTTGTTATTTTTGGTATATCAACATACAGTGGTTTGAACCATTAAAAATTGTCCAGTTCAATTTAACAAAGGACATGGACAGCCATAGGGAATAAAAATGCAGTTCATATAAAAAAAATGTTACCTTAGAAAGGGTAGTTCATTTTTATAAAATTTGACATAAGATCTTATATTTTATAAGGGGAATGTAAGCTCATGTTTACCTTGGGGCTCGATGGGGACCGCATGACACTTTCGCTTAAGCTACGTGGCACATTTTCTGACGAGAAACACAGTGGTCCTCTTATTTTAGGATTTGTGTTTTCTCGATCTCTGGACCTCTTCTCCGCCGGTTTGTGGGGTGTCGATCCCGTCGATAAGTGGCTTCTTTTGGAAGATGCAGCCATGTCCATGACTGTGAAACTGAAAGGTAGGAGAGTGAAAACAATCTCAACTCGTCCATGGTGAACTGTTTTTAGTAGCATTTGACTTATTTTGTCTGTGATATAATTCGACTTTCCGCCAAAACGATTATGGTCCAAGAAAGGAAGTTATATAGAGGACAAATCAGCGTTTATGCGAACGCTTTCAATCGTAACCCAATCGAGACTTGTGTACACGTGTCACTTGAGAGCTTATCAAACGAACGATTTTTTAGTGAACTTCAAACCGCCTGAAACTAGATAAAAAGTGGGTTCTTCTGGGTTCTTCGTTGCCAAAATATCTGTTGGCCTTTAATTTACTTCACTGACTTCCATATTTGGAAAGAACTCAACTAAAAATATGCATATTCGCGCTTGTTCATGAGGTCGCTATGGGTCACTGATCGCATTGTGATGGAAGCAACATTTTAACAACAGCAATTGGTGTGTTTTTTATATGGATTAATAAATAAACGCAAGCAAATTCACCAAAAAAAGGATCAAACTAATGAAAAATGCAAGCCACTTACCTTTTTCAAGTATAACAATGAAAATTAGCCCAAGACAAAATGGAGCATTTCTTCGCTCGACCACGCCATTTTCCTGTCGTAACGCGTGACGCGTGACGCATTGCAGTGTGGGATACTATTCCTTCCTCCTCTGGCTAACATCTGTAACATTTGCTCTCGCGTTTCCGGTTATTCGTGGTTTATCGTAAACAAACTCCTGGACAAACTCCGTGCGACTGGCAATAATTATTAGATCCCACGGTTAACATCCCAAAGCCAAGGCGATGAAAAGTCGTATTCGTGAACAGAAAAAATACGGTCGTCCGTCCCAGCTATGTAACAAAAGCACGTTATCTCGCATCCTGACCAAACAGGCCTCGCTCGGTCCAGAATCAAAACTTCTAGAAATGAGCGATCGCGAACAAATCGTCTCGTATACACGTGCTTTGCAATGATGTAATTTGTTTTCGCCCGGCCAAAAAATCTCACGCCGTCTGCATTGGGACTGCATTCTCTTTTTTGTCGAATGCAATCAGAGTGAAAAACCTGTTCAAAGAAAACCTCAAAAAAACCACAAGGGAGAACAAGCATGACGTAGCAGATCAACACGAAAACGAGGCTCAAAACCCCTGAAAAAACTTAGAGGGGCGGCCAATTTGCAGTCTTCACAAAAAATCTCGATTTCTCGCGCCTGCGAGACCAAATTAGGATGCGTTCTCTCGTTCCTCGAGAACGCAATAATGATATTTGATGCCAAGTTAAATGCCTTTATTCAACTTTCCCATCACAGGATTTTTTGATTACGAAAGAGTTTCCCGCAAGGGTGATTTCTATTGGTACTAGGAGCAGAGCAGCTTTTGCTTGAGTATCGCATTTGGTTTGGTTTTGCATATACGGCCACACGATTGTCATTTAATGAAAAGTAAAACCAAAACCAATCATAACTCGCTTGCGCAAGTTTTCCCGCGCTTCGCGTCAGCGACATGTGTTTGCTTGGAGTTGTCATGGGTCGTTCCTTGAGGTTGGCCAGAGTGATTACTCTGATTTAAATTCTACGGCACTTTAACTGCGAAACACGTTTTTTGCCAAAAGCGTTTTTCTTATGATTTCCTCTTAGCAGCCATTTCTGTGCCATCGCGCTCGCTCTCCTTTGATCAGCACTGCCATCACGTGACCCAGGTTTGTATCAGGTTCAGCTGCTTCCTCCCCCCTGTCTCTTAAGAGACACCTGGGATGAAGTAAAGATACACAAAATTGTTTATTTAAAGCTGTGAAATAAAGTAAATATTCAAAAGCATTTATGTAAGTTATTTAACTTTCTTCACTGTTTGTAAGATTTTTTAAGCGCTTCATTCGCAATTCTTGAATCTTAGTACTTCCTTAATCTAAACTGAACTATATTTCGATACAAATCTTTCACAACGTTGGCAGTTTTGTCGTTTGCCCGCTTATTTCACTCTATGGGAATTATACATTAAATACATTTTTCTTATAGAGAATACACCGAGTTTTTCATAAGTGTATGTAAGAAGGTTATGTAAGGTGGTTCACAATGGTTCCAGGATTTTCCAACGCGTCTTTTTTGTACTCTATCAACACCACCGCTCTGTTTCAATAGATCGATGCAATAACAACGGTTTCAAATAAACGTCCAGTCATTGGTAAACGAATTAAACCTGAAAAGTAACCATAGCATCAGTATAACCCGTTAAAAACACCCTTAATTTTAGCCTGAAGTGTTATTTTTATTATCAAATTAACAGGCTAAAATACAAAATATTTGCCAAGTTTTAAAGAAAAAATGTTGGAGGGGATAGAGAGGCATTTTTGTTTTTCGAAAAACTAAGATAGTTCTTAATTTGGTCCAAAATGAGAAAGAATAACGATGACTAAATCTTGTTTCCAAGTTATAAGCATTTAACAGTTTATACCGTTGTCATGGAAACTTATACTTCGTAAGTTTCCATGGGAAGGGGTATAATGTCATGGCATGGAAATGATCATAACTTAGTTTATCAATGTTTAGGCATTTCTTCGATTCCACTAATGTGGCATCACCTAAAAATGATAGTATCGATCTATCAAATTAGAAATGCTAAAAAAATTCTGGAGACTACAAGACACTACAAGCAGAGTTGCATGGAACAGCTATGGGGTCGCCTGTTTCTGTTGTTGTCGCAAAAATTGCGATGCAACACGTGGAGGAACGCGCCCTTGCAACTTGTTGACACACGATATATCGCTTTGGTTACGATACGTTGGACGAAATTGACGCTTAACGAACAGTTTACCAAAGAAAGTGAAGAAAACGGAGAACTTCCTTTTCTTGACTGTTTGGTAAACCGCAACAACAACGAACTACGAACGACAGTGTTCAGAAAACCGACGCCTACCGACAGATTACTTGACGAATCATCCTAGAATCCGAGTTCACACAAAGCCACGACTTCCAAGACTTTGACGAGACGGGCGCAACTAGTTTGTGACACACCGGACAGCTTACGTGACGAAAACAGATACCTTGAACGTGTTTTTTACAAGAACAACTACAACGCTGACTTTATTAGACGAAACATTTACCGACCTGGAAGCTGACGCAACGAACAGGACCCCGACACCTGTTACTACAGTGACTATACTTTACAGATTAAGGGCACTTCTCAGACCATCTCACGGGCCCTACAATATCCGTGTAGCCCACAAACCTACAACTACGTTATGAAACTTACTGACGAACGTTTAAGACAGGGACCAACCTAACAGCAGACAGGGAGCAGTTTACAAGATCAAATGCTCCGACTACCAGGCTTCCTACATTGGTGAGACTGGCAGAAACCTTAACACGAGACTGACTGAACACAAATGAGCACGAGAAATGGTGATGCCAACAATCACATTGCTGTAAATAATCACTCAATCGACAAACCACAAGAGCAACATCCCTATCTTGCAATTGGAGTCGAGCTTCAGTCAGACCTGAAATGGGACCACTACATAATGTCGTCCCGACTAGCTACCCCTGGTCTCCCAGGATGCTCCAATCACTGACCTTTTTCTGCATTTCTTTTCCTTTTGTCAGTTTCGACCCATATACGTAGCTCAGTTCTAGGCGCTTCTAGAAAATGATGAAAACTGGAAACACGCAGAATTTTATCCGGAATTTATATAGAAATTTCCGTACCATTATTTGCCCAAAAGGTGAACCAGTCTGTTTCTCCGTACTAATCCGCTAATTAACAATTAGATTATGAGCTCCAGATTTCTATCAGGTGATAGTTGATGAGGCCCAAGGCCGAATCAACTATCACTTCATAGAAATCGAGAGCGAATAATCTAATTGTTTTAGTAGAATTGTTTTAATTGAAATTAACTTCAAATAACGGTTTCTGATTATTGTTTGCCGTATTATTAAACTTTGCGCCTTAGAAAGATCGCTTAGACTGAATTGTCATTTGAAATTGACTCGTATACTATCAGCCATCTCACGGGCCCTACAATATCCGTGTAGCCCACAAACCTACAACTACGTTATGAAACTTACTGACGAACGTTTAAGACAGGGACCAACCTAACAGCAGACAGGGAGCAGTTTACAAGATCAAATGCTCCGACTACCAGGCTTCCTACATTGGTGAGACTGGCAGAAACCTTAACACGAGACTGACTGAACACAAATGAGCACGAGAAATGGTGATGCCAACAATCACATTGCTGTAAATAATCACTCAATCGACAAACCACAAGAGCAACATCCCTATCTTGCAATTGGAGTCGAGCTTCAGTCAGACCTGAAATGGGACCACTACATAATGTCGTCCCGACTAGCTACCCCTGGTCTCCCAGGATGCTCCAATCACTGACCTTTTTCTGCATTTCTTTTCCTTTTGTCAGTTTCGACCCATATACGTAGCTCAGTTCTAGGCGCTTCTAGAAAATGATGAAAACTGGAAACACGCAGAATTTTATCCGGAATTTATATAGAAATTTCCGTACCATTATTTGCCCAAAAGGTGAACCAGTCTGTTTCTCCGTACTAATCCGCTAATTAACAATTAGATTATGAGCTCCAGATTTCTATCAGGTGATAGTTGATGAGGCCCAAGGCCGAATCAACTATCACTTCATAGAAATCGAGAGCGAATAATCTAATTGTTTTAGTAGAATTGTTTTAATTGAAATTAACTTCAAATAACGGTTTCTGATTATTGTTTGCCGTATTATTAAACTTTGCGCCTTAGAAAGATCGCTTAGACTGAATTGTCATTTGAAATTGACTCGTATACTATCAGCCATAATTAACAATTATTCGCCGAAGGCGAGGTGAATATTGTCGAATAATCCCCGAGACGAAGTCGAGGGGATTATTCGACAATATTCACCTCGCCTTCGGCGAATAATTGTTAATTATAACCCACCCATTAATTTTCACGTGATTTTATTGGCTACTTTACGTCACGTGGTCTAAATCGCCGGACAGTTATCCTCTGATTGTTTCCGTCGAGGAAAAACAGTTAGCCCATGAATTTCAATTTTTTGTTTTCTTCAGTTAACATGGAAGGAAACCAAACTCGTTTTAATGAGTGTAGCGACAGTGACATTGAAAAGCTGGTACCACTAGCTTTTTTACCAT
>OZ026604.1:17040857-17043357 GCA_964020085.1 Micromussa lordhowensis
ATGCACAGGGCTTACTAAGCGAAGTGTAGCCAGGCTATTGATACACTTCTTCCCAAAGGCGTTCCTTTAACATGTCAATAGCACCAAAAGTTGAAGCGACGAGTGCAATGTTCCTTTGTCATTTATGCCAATTTGTTGTTGTTTATACATTTCCTCCGCATTACAGTCGCGGTGTTACCTGTGCTACTCCCAGGTTTGGTATTTATAATGTTATCCTTGAAATGTGATTTTAGTTATCGTAAAATTTTGGTTAGTATTAACATTCTCCAGTCTTTGTAGTTGTACCTAGACTACCTACTTCAAACATTAGACGGAGATAAGTCGTTCATATTTCGTGTTACTTATGATTGATAACTGAACTCGTAGTTATATAACTACGTTTCAGAATAGCCATCTTTAAATAAAATGTTTGATATTTTGACATATACAATTGTATGGAAATGTATTGGTGCCTGCTTTTAATAATCAACCCGTAGTTCAGTTATCAGCAAGAATAACATTCTTTGGTGCCACTATCGATGTATTACACGACAGGCAATTGAAAACTAACATCTTACCTTGGAAGCTCTGTATTTTCCAAATATAAGGCCATTGTCCTTTGACTTGTTGTGCAAAACGTTTCATTAAATTAACAAAAGTTTTAACGTAGAATGGGAGAAGCATCCGCCATTTTAATTTTAATTACTTGAGCTTGCGACCGCTGATCAACTCGACAGTAAAATAAGCCGACGAGCACAGTCAGCGGTCAAACGTAAAAATCCAACGCCTAGTGTTGGTAATCTGGTAGAACAATTTTTTTGGGATCCTAACATCCGAGTTTCGAGTTTTTTATTTTTTAAATTATTTATTTTTCATGTGTTCCGGGTTTTAGTAATTTTGTGTTCCGGGTTTTAGTATTCCGGCGTTCCGGCGTTCCGTCTTTTAGTACAAGCCGCTTTATTCGGATGTCTCGTGCACGGCCGTTTGAAAAATGGCTTAGCGACCCGGCCTAAAGGTAAAATTTCTCACTCACACGGTGGACCAAGGTAAAATGACCCCACAACACGGGGTCATTTTACCTTGGTCCACCGTGTGAGTGAGAAATTTTACCTTTAGGCCGGGTCGCTAAGCCATTTTTCAAACGGCCGTGCACGAGACATCCGAATAAAGCCGTTTTCGATGGAGCTCAACGGACAAGATTGTGGAGATCGCGGAGAAATAATTTCCTTCCTGTGCCGACGGTCCTCGAAGGATAGGCACGAATGTGTTTGGCGACTATCTCCCGAGGGCCACGTGGAGTTTTGAGGCGATCGGAGCCTTTGGAAGGAATTTTTGGCCGTTCTCCTTCAGTTGATCCGGTCGCCGTTCGAGCTCGAGTCTCCTACCTTGTATATATTATATAGAGAGAAGAAACCGTTGGAACCTAAACTACGCTAAACCGCCCTAAATCAGTTAAAAAATCACACAGCACGCAAAGAAAGCGGAGCTGGAATTCAGGTAAGCGGTTTTTATTGTAATTCAACGGTAATTTTTCGTTTTTTTTCGGGTTTACTTCTTTCCCCATACAAATCTTTATAAATATGCAAATCGCTCGAGTCACGTAACAATGCAAAGGTCCACATAGAGCTACTCATATATCGAGCTTGGGCCACCTGTGGGTGAACACAATCTTTCCAAAAAAGCTGCCCGATGGAACTTTCAGTTCGATATAGGTAAACAGAGAAGGAATACACTGTTTCGATTCATGAACACGCTAGTTCAATTCCGTGGTGAACACGCTGGTTCGTTTTCATGTCGATTTTGTGTCTTGGATTTGCTCGTCTAACAGTTTTCCTGAATATTCGAATTAGAAGAAGAGTTTTGTAAAGGGTACGCTCCCCAATTGAACTTTCATTTCGATAAAGTGAGAGAGGAAACACGCTGGTTCGACTATGTTCTGAGACTATGAAATTGTTCACAGTTGGATAAACACAACAGCAAAGAAAACAATGATTTTCCACGAGACAAGTCTAGATGTAACGCGCCTCCTGATTGGCTAAAAACTACAATAGCTCGAATAGTTCCGTCCTTGCAATTGGCTCAAACTGAGCCATTGTTACATCTTACACCTTACAGTTACACTTTCAGAGCTCGATCGAGAATTTTTTCGCATACGCCATTCTTCGCGCGGCACTATTCTCTGCCGCCTCGCCAGCCGAGCGTCTTCGCTCGGCTGGCTCGTTGGCAATAAACCGGCCCTTTCTGGCTTGCTGGTATGTCGGCTGATAATGTCCTTGGCTGAGAGATTGTCCTCAAAATTTCACATAGTTCACCACTAAATTTTCTCCGAAGCTTATTGGTTTAAATTGATCACGTGTCGCGATAGTGTTCATCTGCGGAGAAACACTATTTAACAATTATTCGTCGAAGGCGAGGTGAATATTGTCGAATAATCCCCGAGACGAAGTCGAGGGGATTATTCGACAATATTCACCGAGCCTGAGGCGAATAATTGTTTTAGTATAATTTCAGAGCTGAACAA
>OZ026604.1:17048357-17058357 GCA_964020085.1 Micromussa lordhowensis
TTGTTAAGATTTTGGCCTTTGTAGTTTAAAATAGACTGCAACCAGAAATCAGAACATCTCACAGCTCACACTGTATCGACAAATATGTAGGTCTTGCAGTTCACACGAGATAGCTGCAATATTTTGACAACAAAAAAGGTGTAACTGATCTATATACTTAAATAAATGTAAAAATAACTGTACCGTGACAACTTAATACGAATTTCAATTTCAAATTTATGACAGTTATGTTCACGCAGTCATCTGTATCTGTTTCTCACATAATCGACTGAGTGAGCATCATTCACAAAAAAAGACAAAGCAAGCTACTCTCAGTGGAACCTCACGCTACAAAGCTTCCGTTTACTATGAGTCAAAAGCGATCAGATAGTGAATATACTGGTTCTGTAGCTATAGTGTATGAAGCTGCTCGAGATGGTGCGGTTGTTGTACTTAGGGATGTTCTTCAGCGGATGAGCATCAATGAAATAAACACCGCTTTAATAACGAAAACGAAAGATGGCGACCAAATCACCACTCCCTTAATCATCGCCGCTTACAATGGAAACCTGGATTCTGTGAAGATGCTTCTAGAATACAAAGCAGGCATCGACGCTCGGGGAACTGTGAAAGTTGACGAGCAGGTTATTGAGGGTTATACACCTTTGTGGGCTGCTGCTGCCACTGGACATCTTGATGTTGTTAAATTGTTAATCGAGCGAAACGCGGACGTCGACGGAAGAAATTTGAAAGACTCTACTCCTTTAAGGGCAGCTGCTTACAGTGGACGCCTAGACATTGTAAGTTGTTTGGTTGAAAATGGTGCCGATGTTGATGCACCTAACAAGTATCGGCATACCCCTCTGATGGTGGCATGCTACAATGGCCACATGAACGTTGTCACCTATCTTATCGAGCGTGGCGCAGATATGGATCTTCAAGATATACAAGGCAACACCGTCCTGCACGATGCTGTTAAAAGGGGCAACTTTGAGATTGTTCATAAACTGCTCGCTCTTGGGGCGTCGCAGTTGCCGAATATTCAACGTTTAACACCGCTTCTTTGGGCGAGTAATAATTGCAAGATTGACATGGTAGAGTATTTTATTAAGAGACCAGAATGTACAAAGGAACAGAGAATTGAGGGGCTTGAGCTTCTTGGTGCAACTATTGCTAACGAGCGTAAAGGGTATCACATCGAGAAAGCATTTTCCTACATGAAACGTGGCATGGCAGAGAGGTTTCAACAAAAATCGTATCCCCTGCTTAAAAAGAAAATGGAACCTCTTGAAGTTTATCAGAATAGAAAAGAGAGTCAAACTCTTGAGGAACTTGTTCTGTTACAAGGTGATGATCATGCCATCCACATGGAGGGTCTTATAATCAGAGAGAGAATCCTTGGAACTGACAATACTGAACTCCGCTTTCCAATTGAATACCGTGGTGCAGTTTTTGCTGACTCAGGGAACTACGAACTTTGCTTTGGTTTGTGGGAACATGCAATGGAGATAGGCCAGGGTTGTAATGTGGCAGTCACAAGCAAGTTACTAGATATGGCAGGAGTAGTAAAGGACGCCGATAGGGGTCGTAACCAATCAGAGCGCAGCATTTTGTGACGTCATAACCCTTAATGAGGTAGGAATAAGAGGGTTTGTGGGGAATAAATTATGCAAATTTATGCGTTGCGCAATCCAAGATGGCGTCCGGCCATTTCCCTAGCAACGGGTTTTTGTTTACCTTAGCAACGGTGGCGCAGGCGCAGTGACACATACACAGGAAGTGTTTTTAACTGATTTTTTAATGGAAGACAAAACTGTACAAGATCTAAGTGTCCATGGTGTATCCGTAGGGATACGATTTGAAAGTGTTTGGGTCTACGACGCGTTTGTCGAAGACGAGTCCGTAGCGTTTGGTGCGTGTGATGACTCGTAGATGTTTGGTGGCTGGGTTTCTCCAGAAGAAATTGGGGTTGACGACGTTGACATTGCGTCGTTCATCGAGAGGTTGTTGGATCTCGTCCAGTAGGTTTTGTCGCATGACGTTGTAGTTGAGTTGTTGAGCTTCACGGACATTGAGAGTGAATCCTCTGACTTTGCAGCAGACTTTGCCGTTGAGGGTTTTGTAGCCGTAATTTTTGGGACCGGCTGACGTGAATTCGGTGATGAAGTCGTCGTCGTCGAGTTCGTTGGTCATGTCTCCTAGGTAGTCTCCTAGAGCAATGTCTGGTTGACCTGGCCTGCCGGTGTAGATGACAGAATCGGTGTCAAAGTAGAGAACACGCTGTTGCAGTTGTTCCAAGTAGGTGTAGAGCTTGAGTCGTGCGTGACAGGTGGTGAAAGCGGCGACGAAGATGTTGACTTTGCCGTTGTCGGGTTGATTGTCCTTGAGGTTGGAGTGAACGACTTCGAGCGTGTCGTCATTGGAGAGTCGTACTTGGTGGATGACGCTGAACGGATCAGAGACCAAGGCGAAGAGTTCGTGTGGAGTGTGAACGACTTCGGTGGTGGGTTTGTGTAGATTTTCTCCAAACTTGCCCCAGAAGCTGTTGAGCATGAGTTTGGCCGTGGCTTTGCGTCCGGGATTCTTGACGATGAGATTGGGGTCGAGATCGATGCCTTCTCTCTGTTTGTATCTCTGCACGTACAGGGCTTTATCTTCGGGGGTGGTGGCCCAAGCAGGATATCCGGCGGACTCTTGCTTGATCTTGAGCCAAGTGTTGACGTAATCCGCGAAGAGTCCCTTTTGGCGTTGCTCGGGAGGGAAGTGATAGACTTCATGGATCTTGATCAGTGTGTAGCCCACTTCCACGGCTTTTTGTATTTCGGGGGTGCACCATTCTCCGCGCAGCATGCGTTGCTGGGGTGTGTGTCTGCAGAGGCACGATTTTTCCAAGAGGGGTTTGGTCATCTCTTCTTCCATGCACGCTTGACATAGGGGGAAGGTGAGTTTGCCCTTGTGCCTGTGGGGCAAGACGGGATGATAGAGTCCTTGTGGTGGTAAGATGTCTACTTTGGCCATCCCGATGTAGTGGTGAATGTCTTGATCGTCGGGGTTGACGAGGACTGTTGGGTGTCCGACAGGGTACTCTTGCGTCTTGTTGACCCATGGGTACAAGGACGTGACGTCGATGTACTTGATCTTTTCGCCGACTCTTCTCTCGGCCACGTGATGCAGTTTGACAGCATTCGTGCGTCCGCCGAAGAAAGCGTTTCTGGGTTGGAGCGGTTCGACGAGTTCCAAGGTGTCGAGGAACTGACGGAGATCTGGGTTGGTTTTCACGTCTTGATCCCAGTCGCACTCCCACATGATTTTGACGACACAGCCACGTTGTCTCAGGGCTTCTTGTTTCATGAGCGTGGCTTCGTGGACTTCTTGGAGGGTGCGGTCACTGTGACAGATGGGAAATCGGTTGCGGCTCCAGGGAAAGCAGCGCAGACAGCCGTGCCATAAACAGCCAATGAATTCGTAGACGGTGGGTCGTTGAGTGACGGGATCGCGGGGATCGAACCCGTCCACCAGATACATGTCAAACACGCGCACTTCCCCTCCGTTTCGTACAGTGCGGATGCGATCGCCTGGGGTGGGATGTTGGAGTCGTAGTTGGTGCTCTTGCCAGGTTAACCATTTCAGGGCTTTGATGGATTGGTTGGATCGGGACCCGTGCCATCCACGAGGCGGTTCCGAGGCGATCTTGTTGATGGGGACGAGTTTCTTGCGCCAGAACCGGTTGCAGGCGGAGGCGATGGTGACGCATTTCTCCATGGGATCAAAGTCGGCTTTTTGATTGAATTCTTTGCGGAATTTTCTGCATCCGGCTTTGAGGAGTTTGACGTCGGACTCGCAATAGGCTAGCATTTCTCGCCGCAGGACGAACTGGTAGTTGGCAGCGACTTTTTCAGCGTGCCATCGTTCAAACTCGTTTTTTTTATTGGCGGACATGCCGTCGGGATCGTAATGGGAAGCATCGGGCATAGGTCCTTCGTAGTCTTGATTTTCCAAGGTGTTGAATTTGTGCGGGAAGAATCCCTTGCACAGTTCCTCAATTCCGAAGGTAGCAGTAAAGTTGGCGAGTGAGAACGGGAGAAAGCATAGGGAGTCCTTGAACGTCAAGCGGTCTGACTGGAAGGAAAGAATCTTGGTACCCACTGTGATCTGGTTTTTGACTTCTCGGTGTTGGGTGTAACAATATTGTAGGAGAAACATACCGTCGTACCCTTTCAGGTTGTGGAAGATAGCTATGACATGTCTGTCATCTCCATCTTGGTCCGTAGCTATTTCTTCTAGCCAGTGAAAGAACTCCGTTGTGCAGTCGGGTCCGTAAAAGGAGACTGTATCGTCTTCCTCGTCGGTCTCGGCGCAGAGAAGAATGGGTGTTTGATTTCCTTCGGCATCCGTGATGGCTTCGTAGTCGCAGTAGACTTGGAGTGGAGGGTCTCGTTGCACCCACACGCGAGTGTCAGGATCATTGGCGTCAGGTTCGAGCATTGTTCGTGTACCCACTTCATCGCGCGACACACGTTTCCATTTGGGATCGTCCTCACTTTCAGGTAGCCGTTGAATGTAGCATTGGTGCGTTGCCACGTGCACATTCTTTTCGCAGATGTGACATTCTCCCCATCCGCACTTGTGAGCCGGGGGACGCCGGTTACGGCCAGGACGTACTTTGTCGTCCAGTTTGTACACGTGACGACAGTCGGGGCATTTCTTGAGGGAGTCGCAGATGGATTTGAGGCGAAGACTCCGACGTTGCAGGTGGTAGTTGTAGCACTGGTCACCGAAAAATTTGCGGTGACATAGGGGGCAGACGGAGGTTGGGGTAGGGAACTGTCCAGGTTCTAAGGGTCGTTTGGCCTCGAGGAAATCGGGACAGTCCAAGCGTTTGCAGGAGGTGCAGCGTTTGCCTTTACAGGGATTACGACGGAAGTCTTCGTGATCGTATCCCTTGTTGCAATCGTCGCAGAAATAGGATTTGTTGAGGAATCCAGCGAAAGAATTGCAGCCATCGTAGTGATTGTCTTCCTTGATGAGCCGTATGATCTTGTCCGTGGGTGTGGCCGGGTTTCCGGCAAAGATGATCATGTGTGGTGGATCAATGGACACGACTTTGATCTGATGGTTGGGCAAGGAAGCTTGAAATTGTGTGAGTTTGGGGATTGCGCAGGGTCCTTCGGGGACTCCAGCAAGCTGGTGAAGTTCCTTAGCTTTTCTTTCTTGGACGGGGTACCCTTGTTTGAGGTTGTAGTACTCTTGGTTTCGGGCATCTCCGTCAGCGTCCGCCAAGGCTTTCATGGTGAAGATGGCCCTGGCACAACAGAGGTTGTCCTTATTCTTGATGGTGATGCGGGACCTTTTCGCGATACCGCGAACGGCCGCACAGCTCGGCTTGTATCGTTTTCCATTCCCGCTGCCCGGCCCAGGGGTGCGTATGAAAGTGGTTTCCATGCTGAAGGTGTCGTCGGGGGCGAATTCTTCGTTGGAATTGAGTTTGGCCGCGAGGGTCTGGAGATAGGTATCTAGTCTTTCACTGCCTTGCACGAATTCACTTACGGTGAAGGTGGTGGATTGGAAGGCGTGCGTGAAAGCACTGGATTGCATGGAAAAGTGGACCGTGGAATGAGGGGTCAGGGTGTTGTCTGCGTCAATCTGCCGTTGGATGGACCTCCGTAACGCGTGGGTCAGTTCTTGTCCTATATTGTCAGTAGGGGTGCTGTCTCTCTGCTGTCGCAGCGTGGCTTCGTAGCGTTGTTTGTTTAGGGCATTTCTCCAATTTCGTCGGGCTCCGACGGGTTGTAGGTCGAATTCAAGGAGGGGATTGGTGCCTGCTCCTCCACCGACCATGACAGGATCTAGGGCTGGATCAAAGATCCATTCGTCATCGTCATCGGGGAACGCCTCATCGTGAGTGCGACGAAGTGTGTTCTGAGATGAAAAAGAAAAAAGAGTCTATTTTCAATGAACATGTTTTTTATTTGACAATGACCTTAAAGTTCTAGTGTGTCGTCACTTAAATCTTCCCATTGGCGAGCAATGTCCCTTTTCACGCGAGAGAGAGATCTGTTGTGTGCGTCCTTAATGCTGTACCCCAAAAATTTGACATAAGTTTCATTATCAATTGTGTAATGGCTCTTGACGACCAGGTGTTGGTTTATCAGACCCGCTTTTTGACTGTCTTCTTTTCCAGGACAATAGTCAGCGGCACAGTGATGTAAGGAGCATTTGATGTGCCCTATTCCCCAGTCGTCTTTCAATTTGTGGTAATCCAGGATTTCTTCGAGCAAGAGTTTCCGTGGGGTGATTTTGCGCAAGTCAAGGATGGTTTGCCACGTTGAAAGTGAATGGATGTAGTGTTCAATCTCTGGCGGTAACCGATCCCAGTAACTCTAAGAAGAGAACAAGGTGTGACCAATGGGGTTTCAAGAAAGAAGGATCACACTTGGTTGCCTTAAGTACTCACTTGTTCATAGTCATCCATGTGGTCATTTAACTCTCTATCTGTCAGCTCAGCCATGGTTACTGTCCGAGGTGGAACACTGAAAATGCGGCGATTCCGTTTTGACTCTCTATCTGTCAGCTCAGCCATGTTTACTGTCCGAGGTGGAACACTGAAAATGCGGCGATTCCGTCAGCGTGCGCGTTTTTATGCTATCGTCCGAAATTGGACCCCAGTCTCTCGCGATTGGGGTCCAGTCCCCTGTCGGTTGTAAGAAGGGGGATACCCCCCCCATCCCCCCGGTGGTCGATTTTACCACGTGATGATTTCCTGCGCTCTGATTGGTTGCGTTTATTTCTATAAAGGCCGTGCCTCTGCGATCTTGTTTTTTCAGCGATGTGCGATGGCAGAGTTGAGACGCAGTAGACGGCTTCGCGGTCTGGCACCGGAGGAATCTCCGCTTGAGCAGGTCTGCTTCATTTGTCAGAGAGGTATTGACATCAACACGGTGTCGAGATGTCAATGCACTCCGTGTTGCGGTGTGTTCATGCACAAACCTTGTTACCGTCAGATGGTGGAGACGTTGCCCACTTGCGGTAATTGTCGCCACGAGAATGAGGGGTACCAACGTGAAGTGATTTTGGAGACGGATGAAGAGCTTGAATCGGATGATGACCCGTTTGAGATAGGTACGCTTCATCACGATGTGATGGGTAGAGTTATGCGAGAACTGCGCCGATACAGAAATGAACAGAGGTTCGCTCGCACTCACTATTACGGGTCCGTGTTTTGGATGGAGTTACCGTACGTGCTGGATGCGGGTATCTGGCTGGACTATTACCATAAGCTGGAGGAATTCATGAGACTATTCTCTCGCTATCATTTGTATGTGCATGGACGTGTGAGCTTACCCGTTGATTCCACGATTGTCATGAGACGAGCCGTGTATAAGATGTTCGTGTTCAATACGCCCTATGCTGTGTTCCACACGACGCGTGGGTTCGAATTTAGACTGTTGTTTGTCCGAGACGATAGTTCGAACACTGTACGAGTCGATCACTTTAGTTTGTTGCCTCACTCAGGAGGTCCGTCACTGTATCGGGATGACTTCTTGATTTTCGATTTTTGATTTTTTCTGTAGAGACCGAGATTCGACGGAGAAACAGGAATTATCAGTTAGTGCATGATGTCATTCTGGGATTCAGAGATGAGGCTCGCCCCTTCCAAACGCATAATTCTTTGACTCCGCGCACATGGTCCATCCTACCCGCACGCCTTTCGCCAGTGGTGTGGTTCCAGTACTATCAGGGAGTGGAGTGTTTTGTGCGCGACCACGGCGTTCGGAGAGTGTACATTCATGGCACTGTGTTTGTGCCTTTTGAGACCTTGTTGCATATCGAGTCGCGAAAGGCCGTGTATAACATGTTTTTTTTCAATACGCCTAGGGCGCTTTGGGCATTCCTTAGGTTCAGGTTGTTTTTCGTGGCCTCGACGGCTGTTGAGGATCAGATGAGCATTGAGAGACTCGGACTGACTTGTATACCTTCGGCTTCCAGGTATCCGAGTAGTGGTTACCTGTTTGAATTATGACAAGTCAATTTGTAACAACAACAACGATGTAACACTTTTTTTGTTTTTGTTGCAAAATAAAATTACAATTTGAATCGTTTCTTTGTCTGCATGATCCTCTTTACGATGCGTTCTGTCACTGTTTTTCGAGGCAGTTTGTCAATGGACTTGATCATTTTTGTGTCCGCTTTCCACTTGTCTTGTAAATTATTGGCCTTGGAGTAATCGATGTCGTGTTGTTTGGCGATTCGATCCAATCGGTTGATCCCAGGATCCCCCCGTGCCAGGCGTTTCTTCAATTTCGTGCCAGGTCCCATGTATTGATAACCAGGCCAATGGAACTCAATCCCCGTCTTTCCCAACCATTTTTGAATGTCAAGACCTCCACTCCTCCTCTTCGTTTTTTTAATCGCTTTCTTCTTCGTCGGTGTCATACCGAAGTGGACCTCTCAGACTTCCTTGGGGATCCCAATCTTCCCAACCTGAGGAGGGTTTTATGTGAATTATGAGTCGTTTTTGACAACAACGAACTGTGTAACACTTTTATTCCTAACCTGAGGAGGGTTGTAACTTTTCCACTTCTGTCTTTCGTTTCGGTCGTTTCCCTTTCGTGAGTGATTTCAAGGCGCCGTCCAAGGCTCCCTCCAAGCTTTGTCTGAACGCTCCCTTAGACTTGCGAGAGGGTTTTGAAGCTTTGGTGGTAGTGGGTGCCTTACTTAAGGGTTTTTTGGGTCTTGGAATTTTTGAGGTGGTGAGTGTCTCTTTTTTGATGCCTGACGTGGAGGGAGTGGCAGGTTTCTGCTTGATTCTGACTGGACTGGCGGGTTCCTTCTTGACCCCTTTGATGATTTGTCTCAACATGTTTTCTATGGGTCCGTCAGCCATTCCCTCGGGTTCTTCGGTGTTTTGGTACACAGTAGGGGCCGCAGACCCTGTGCGCACGCGTTTCACCAATCGAGCTTGTTCCAGGGCCATGGGTTTGGTCATCTTGACCGCCAGGCTGTCTGGAATCCTCTTGTCTTTCAAAATGAGATGTTGTTCTGCGGCCAGACGTCCCGCTTTGTTCAACAAGGCACTCTCCGTGATCTGTCCTTTGTAATAGTTTTGTAATTGTTTGAACTCCTGCACGGGGACCATCATCACTTCGTCCGTCATAGTCGTTTTTCAGGGAAATCTGACAGTTGGCTCAGGGCAGTCTCGTAGCAGTCTTGCCAGTATCTCACTTCTTCTTGTTTCTTTTCTAATCTGAGTTGAAGTCCTTGGATGGTTATCTTCCCCTCGCCGCACTTTGCACACAACTCGACACAACCACCAGGTTCAGTGGTGTCTTGCTTCGTTTGACACGTTTCACAAAAGTCACCAAACTTTAAAGCGATGTGTTCTTGGTACAAGTCATGATATTTGCGGTTCCATTGTGCCACGGTTTCTTTGAGTCTGTCTTCACGCGCGTTGGAGGCTTGCAACAGTTGCACTAGGTTCGACACTGTATCGTCTTTGGGTGGCGGTGGTGACCTTTTTTCGGGTACTACATCTTCCCCCAGCAGCGGATACCCTTGCTCGTCTCGCCCTTTCATCGTACACAACATGCTCGAAAACAACCTTCTAAGCCACTCCAGAATCCTCTGCCTTTTTGCTTGAGGAGATGCTCTCTTCGTCGCTTGACGGAGTTTCTGCGTCTACCCACTTCGCGCAACACCTTTTTATGTCGTTTCAATTTCCCATATGTGGCGACATCGATGGGGATTCGTTGTTTCAGCAGATTGAGAACCATCTCGCTGACAGCATTGATCTGATCGGCGTTGGCGTGTGTCAGCATGTCTTGACGCTTGTATCGATTGGCTTTTTTCAGGATGCTCTCCAAAAAGGGGCGTTGTCTTCTCAACCGCTTCATCGTCGCTTTCTGTGCCCTGTGGGATAGACAGCGTCTTATATGATGTCACATGACGCAGCAGCCTGGATTTCTTGCCCCGTACCCTTTGTCAATCACCCAACTGTTGTAGCTTTTTGTTCCTCCACGTCGTT
>OZ026604.1:17058557-17073557 GCA_964020085.1 Micromussa lordhowensis
AACGTTCAAGGTCTCACAGATGACAGCAATAAAGGATTCATTTTTAAAGTTGATCTCCAGTATCCCCAAAAGCTGCACGATGCTCATAATCAGATGATAATGACTACCCGCTTGCGGCTGAGCAAGTCAATGACACAGAAAATTGGGTAATAAAAAAAGTACGTTCTTCATTACAGAAACCTGCAATTATACCACTCGCTGGGCTTGAAGCTAATCAAAATACATCGTGTTTTAGAATTCAATCAATCACCATGGTTGAACGAATACATAGATTTTAACAGGAACAAACAATCCATTTCCATTCAAGCCCAAGCAAAGAACTTATTTGAGAAGGATTTCTTCAAGTTAATGAATAATAGCGTCTTCGGTAAGACAACGGAAAACTTTAGGAAACGTGTTGATGTCAGACTTGTTACGGATGAGAAACTGGCGTTGAAACTAGCGTCGAAACCAACTTTCGTCTCATCAAAAATATCATCAACGAGAATCTTGTTGCCGTACATAAAATCAAAAGAATGTTGAACGTCAAACAGACCTGCTTATATCGGGATGTGTGTATTGGATTTCAGCAAAACATTAATGTATGATTCCCATTATAATTACGTTAGACAAAAATATGACGACAAATCCAAATTATTATTCACACTGACTCATTATGCTATGAGATTCAAGCAAAAGATGTTTATGAAGACTTTTGGAAGGACAAAAATCGGTTTGAAAATAGCGATTACCCATAAACTACTAGAGCAAATTCTACGGCAAAACAAATAAGATCATAGGTAAAATTAAAGATGAAGCTTTCGGGCAAATAATTAAAGAATCCATTGGTCTTAGAAGTAAAATGCATTCTTACATCAAAGATAATAACGAAAATTGCAAGACAGCTAAAGACATCAAGAAGATTGTAATCAAAAAAGATATCAAACATGGTGACTATAAAACTTCTTCTTTCCAATTGCTTCAATTGGAAAATATACTGCGATGATCATTCTTCACTTTCATCTACAACCGCAGTTGATATATGAATTATTTCGCACGGTATATACATCACATCATAAAAGTACCTTATTCAACAGCAAGCAAATGTTTACACGATGAAGACTATCAGAAGCCAAAATCATCAGCTTGGCAGCTATGCATGAGCTCAACAAGGTGTCTCTGTTATGCTTTGATAATGAACGGTAAATCCATGAGAATAGCGTGACGAATTACGCCTACTGGCATCATAAAATAGATTATTCATAAAGAATTAATTATTCATGATCACTTCATGTCGAGTTGCAAAAACCAAAAACAAAATACATCCCTTGCTGCGACAAACAAGATAGATGACAGTGGCTCAAATATCTGCAAAGTTTGTGGTACAGTAAATGGCTATCAAGGAGCTAATGAATACACCATATTTTCATGAAAATATGTACAAGATTGTGAAGAAATCAGTATATGATAGAAAATGTCATCTAGAAAACGTTATCTAGAAATCACTTTATCATATCATGATGTGTATAAAATACATCAGATTTTCCTTTCCTATCATAAATCAACAAGGACAGAAAGAGATCTAGAACGATCAACATTAACTTCATCATCAAAAAATTACTCATCTTAATGCGGAAACCTTGTGATAAAACCAAAATCACAAGGTCAATAAACACGCTCAAATTTTTTATTCACTTCTTTTTTATTGCATCTGATTGACAGATAAAAGACCTAAAAAAGGGTGTGAGGACATGTCTCGTATTAGCGGAATTATTGCATTTCAAACTAAAAAGTCAAATCTGACATAAAATGAGTTACAAAGGGAAATCGGAAATTTCCTCACAACCTTTTTTAGGTCTTTTAGCTGTCAATCAGATGCAATAAAAAAGAAGTGAATATTTAACAACGCGAAAGGGCTGGAGCTTCAGAAGTAAACTCGATACCTCCGAGTTTGAGAGAAAAAAACTTAAGCGCCTATTAAAATTCGATAAAATAAAATCTTTTATAAGGTAATTTAGTCTTTTAGCTTTATTTGATATATAACTTGCCTTTGTAGCGAAAATACTCGCGCGACTAGAATTTTTTCCGTGGGCACCTCGTTTTCCTTTACCAAGACCTTAAGGATTACAAGAAAATAATAAAAAATCAGGTACTCTTTGCCGTCTGCCGTAAACGTCATGCTTAAATTTTCTATAAGACGTGAACGCGAATTTACACATTTCGATTTTTCTTTTAAAATTTTTGGTTTCCGAAAACGTTTTCAAAAGGACATCTGTTCCTGATATTACTCAGTCCCAAAACAATAGGATTCATATTTACGAGTTAGAGACTGTTGTGAGTGTTTTGTTTTCAAATACACGCACGCGCTTACCGCGCTTAATGAGAAATTTTCAACACAGCACGAAGCGAAGCTGAGTAACGGGAACTCACGTGATCTATTTTAACCAATGACGCGTGCGGATTTTAGACAGTGAAAGAAGATTGAAAATGGCGGAAAATGCGTAATCAAATTTGGATTAGGATTATTGCCTAATCCTAGCCAATATTCATTTTTTATGAATCTTGTATCATGTTCAAAGGAGACAATAAATGAATTGACTAATGAAATAAAACTTCTACAAAAATATAGAAATAGACTAAGCATCGTGAACGAAGGCTCTAAAGCGATTTGTGAAGGTATTTACACAAAAATGAGAAATGCTTACAAAATAAATCCACAATCAGGCGCCTATGGTAATCTGATAACAGACCTTCCGAAATTATACGGTCAGCTTAAACTCATTGCTTACACTGAAACGGCGAAAAAGTATATGACAAACGGGTTGACTATGATACGCTTGGTCTGCTCACGAAGAGATTCAACAGCAAGAAGGATGGTATTTGATGACCCTAAAAGAATTAGCGAGATCGCAATTCACAGAACATCCAAGAAGTACAAGAAAATAGGTAGCGGTGTAATTTATTACAACAATCCTCAAGAACTTATGGTTCAGTTGGAGCTGCTTGGAGGATCAATTTTAGCAGGTAATGACGGAGTAATAGATTAATTCACACAAATAGCGCATATGTTGAACAAAATTGGAATCTTAAATAATGATCAACGTGAGTAATCTGATCAAAGAATATGTAATCTATTAATATAATGCAAATATTGGAAGATTGGAATGAGTGAACCTAATGATTTCACAATCAAATTTAATCCTGTTTTGAATCTATCAAAAGATATGAGACATAAGCTGATTTTGATGACTTATTCATGACATAATATAATGACTGATTATGAAAACAATCCTATCAAATATAGTCTTGATGGTAGAACGTGGGAAACAATTACCTTTGTAGATAGTATGTACTCTTATACTGACCTTGATGATCACATTCACTAGTACTTGAAGACAAAAGGTCATTACAAAACGGTTAAAGAGAAAGAAATTTATGTTATCAATATTTAGTAAATTCTCAGCTCCGACTATTGCATTTCTAGCTTTTAGATTGGCTAAAAAACTCCGACTGTGAGCCAATAGTCGGAGTTTTACGTTATATGGAAAATAGTGCGCCAAGTTTAAGAATTTTCCGCACGAAGTTTTCAACTTCAGCCCTCTTAAAAATCGGCGGCAAAACCCGTTTGAGAATTTACTAAAAAAATTATTCCATTCGCCCTTGTTGGATATGAAGTGATTATAACCAACTCAAATGATAATAATAAATGGTAACTGTGATACCCGACAGATAATCTCACAGCGTCGTTTTCATTTTTATATCAACCATGATTTTGATAATATTCTTCTGTATCAACATCAACACTCAGCAAAATAAGGTTTTATTTTACGGATTCGATAGGAAGACCTGTTAATTAAACGGCATTGGTATGTCGATTTATTTTTGAAATCTACGCCTATTGATTAATCTAATACTATTATGATGAGACCTTGTGAGTATAAAAAACCTTATGATCCTGAAATGGGTCGATATGTTAAAAAAGTACATTTATGGTGAAGATATTTTTGATACCTTGAAATCAATTTTGGGCATATTCATTTACAATCTTTTTTGCTCCTCTTTTAACAGTATCTGATTTAACCGCTTGAGATAAGCCACGTCTAGCTAAATATGCTCCTGAATCAAGGTATTTGGCCCAGAGGCCCAGGGGCCAAAATCCGAGGAGGCATTAACAGGAACCCCCGCGTAAACAGAATGCGAAATATTGGTGTAGTATCGGTAGTGTGCGAATCGAGCCCGATTTTAAGAAACTAGGCGCGCACGGCGGTCCCTGGCGAGGCGGCAGAGAATAGTGCCGCGCGAAGAATGGCGTATGCGAAAAAATTCTCGATCGAGCTCTGAAAGTGTAACTGTAAGGTGTAAGATGTAACAATGGCTCAGTTTGAGCCAATTGCAAGGACGGAACTATTCGAGCCACTGTAGTTTTTAGCCAATCAGGAGGCGCGTTACATCTAGACTTGTCTCGTGGAATATCATTGTTTTCTTTGCTGTTGTGTTTATCCAACTGTGAACAATTTCATAGTCTCAGAACATATCGAACCAGTGTGTTTCCTCTCTCACTGTATCGAAATGAAAGTTCAATTGGGGAGCGTACCCTTTACAAAACTCTTCTTCTAATTCGAATATTCAGGAAAACTGTCAGACAAGAGCAAATCCAAGATACAAAATCGACACGAAAATGTTTACCACAGAATTGAACGAGCGTGTTCATGAATCGAAACAGTGCATTCCTTCTCTGTTTACCTATATCGAACTGAAGGTTCCATCGGGCAGCTTTTTTGGAAAGATTGTGTTCACCAGTCGAACCACTAGAGCAAATCCAGTGTTGAAATCTAGCATATCGAACTGAAGGTTGAGTCGGCAGTGTTTCCGAACAGAACTGAACGAGCGTGTTTATCATACAGTCGAATCCAGTGTTCAAAACACAAATCGGATCTGTTTTAAACGAGTCGTGTTCATCAATCAAACTAGCGTGTTCACTTTCACTTTGATTTTGCCCATCATATTGAACTGAAAGTTTGACCGAGCAGCGATACATTCCAATACTCTTGATATTCAGGGATTGCGTAACGAACGTTACCGGCCGGTAAACGCGTAATAATTTTCTCTCGATAATGTTTGCAAGAGAAGAGAACCAAAAATCCGTTATGCTGTATTAATAAACCCCTTATTATAGCACAAATTATTCGCTCGTTGGCACTCTATCGATAGGTATACCTAGTAATATAAGTATAAGTAAATAGTTATAAGTAAATAGCTAGCCTTTATTAGAGGGATTGCCAGTAATCAGATTTTGTCTTTTAATATTAATGATTCTACCATCTTTCGACGCTGCCGTAAAGATCATAAATTGGGTACTGTTTGAATCTAACGCCATTAACCTTAAAAATATTCTTTAATTTAGATTTGACAGCCACTTTTGGTTTGAACAATAATTCATCATTATCAATGAACGTGCTGAGAAACTGCTCATTTCGTGTTGGTTGTGGTTTAATTTAGGTTTGGCAGTTTTTGCTTGTTTACCACGAGAAGCAATTTCGGATTTTATTCGAGCAAAGTTTTTCAAACCATTAACATACCATTGGTGGTCACTAACCATTTTTAGTATATCATACTCAATCCCTAAATATTATATCATGAAATTTCTTTCATCCTCTGCAATACAAGGATCATATAGTTCATGCAGGATTCTTTTTGTTGTTAAGAGGGAACATCTTGTTTCATATACTTCCCAACATCTTGGAAACGTTTGATATCAACATGAGAGACTCTTTCTGATTTTCACTCTTCGTAATCATGTTATGTGTATTAGGGTAGAGAGTTCTGCGTAGAAATGGCCGTAGAGTTTTTCATCATCTCAACTGGATATTTTTCATGGATCAAATCACCTTGTTAGGAAGATGACTTGGTTTCATATTTGATTTTTCCATCATCAAAACTTTTTTCACGTAACATTTTTTCATTACAACATATAAGGGCGGTTTCTCTTGAAATCATTTTATTTGTTCAAAAAAGGCATTTCTTGGGGCTTTCGTAGGCATTTTCTTTGACTCCATATGAATATAGTTTGGATAATAAAATAGAGCGATTGACTGCGTCAAATGCTTTTTTAAGATCTACTGAAAAGACAACAGCGTTAACATAGCCACGATCTGTGTGAAAGTCCCAATTATCAGTGGCTTCGAGCAAAGCGGTCACAGCCCTAATACATGCGAAAAGTCCCGACCTTTGGAAGGGATGTATTTATGAGATAGACAAGCACGCAAACTCATATCAAAGCTTATAGCATGTCATAAAAATTGTAAAGTCGCTCGTCTTCGCAGTATGAAGTGACTAACCTACGTCAGGTTGCTCCCCTCCCCCCTCCACCCCCTCTTTAACAGCGTTCTGTCAGGTTGACTTGACAGGTCATCGGTACTCACTCTGTACTCCCACCACCCTATGATGAGGTGTACGCATGCTCGTGACCACAGCTCAATGACTTACAGCATCATGCATGTAATCAGGTAAAAGACAGGGTAATGGTATCAATTGGGTAAACAAATAATTAGGTTTAATAATGTTAGCGCAGTGAACAGTAGGATGAATTAATAACATAGGTATCCTGAAAATCAGAAAATAGACAGAAAGCAGATTGCTTTTTTCCTTAGTTTTTCGAGCGAGAAGAGAAATCACAATGTTGAGAGGAGAACTAGTGGTAGCCTTGGCATTGTAGAAAACCATACAAACAGTACTGCCAGTTCACGAGCATTCAAGTGAAAATGAGAATGATCAATGGAGCAATGTCTTAGACTCTAATTCGACAAATCACTTGTAAATACTACCGGAAATCAGTCCACTTTATTTAAAGCGAGAGCCGTTGTAATCTTCTTCCTTAAAAATAATTAATAACCAGCATCCGGCTCGGCTGGCCATTACATAAAAAATATTAAAAGGCGAATCATTGGCCTTCAAAGAATTATTGACGTGATTGTGGTTAGGCTTTCAGAGCATCAGAGCATGGTAGATAGAGAAACTTTATTAGAAAACTGACAATAAAATGAACTGAAAAGGTCTGCAGAAAAATTGAGAAAAGTTAAGCAACCGAAACAAACTGAGAAGTCAAGCGTACAACCAATTAATAACATGTTAATTAGCGCATCGCCAAAACTCCCAAGTGCAGAATCGTCATCCTTCAAGTAGAAAAGAAAAAACTTTTCGTTCCTTTGTTGATCTGTTTTCCTTCTCGTATTGGCCATGTTATTTTAAACAAAGATATAGAAATCAAAACAGCGTTGTTACTTACCTCTATAAACGGTTTTGAATAACGTGATTTCGCTGTTTCTTCTTACACGATTTCCTAGTATATGTGCTGCTTTTCGACGTAAGTTTTTTCCTTTGGTGAATATTAATGGTGGTATATATTCATGGCTGAAAGTTTCTTTATCTTTCTCCTTAGGATTATTTTAGTTTCAAATAAGCTTTTGATATTATCATCATCAGTTGAGAGCACATGGCTTTTCTTTCTTTTAGCAGGCACCAATCAAATTTGTCTAAAAACCAGTCAGCTAGCTCCTGTTAAACTGGTACCAGTCAAACTTTCAAACCCTTTAAAACAGCGGGCAGTGGTTGTTATAGCAGTTTCCGGTTTTTCACTGCCAGAATATGCCGCCAACATTAAATGCAACTGACAGATGTTTTAATAAGGCTCTTTTTGAAAGAGCACGTTGTTTCTAAGCGACGCAAGTTACTCTTTGTAGCCTCGTTTCGGCTCTCATTTGTAACAAATTCTGTCAGATTTAAAGTATGCAAATGACAACCTTGTTGTTTTGCCTAGTTAAACCGGTTCATCGAATCTTTTACTTTCTTTAAGCGGAGAAATTCGCTGAAAAATTAGAGAAGTGCGTTTAAAAGATACTAACTGTTTATTTAAGCGTGAAATCAAAAGACCTTCTATTAATTGTTTTTATCTTGTATATTTGTCTCCTGAACTTTGCTAATCAAGTGATCAAGGTTTCTGTTGACCGACCCTACAACTCAGTCAGAGCCAGTGCTGGACGACAAACTTAGACCCGCAGATTCCAATTAATCCGCTAAGTTATGATCACTTTACTTATTATAATAAAAATTCTCCTAGCTTATTATTGTTTAGGAAAAAATTCGCTTCGGTTTCAAGACTGATCCTTTTGCTAAGCAACGGAGAAATACGTATGAAATCTTGACTACAACCTAAAGTTTTCATCACAGTGCCCAACTTCTCGAAATGTCGACTAAATCGGACTGCGGTAAATTGACGTGACGGAAAATGCAAGAATCCGGATGTAAATGTTCAAGATATATTACCACATACCGGAAACTCCATAACCACGAAAAGCTGCTCAAGAGAGAAAGAAAAGGAACAGCACTACGCATGTGCACCCTTGTAAATTCCAGAGACCACGCTCCTTTCTGGTCAGCACCAAAAATTGGACGAATGTTCAGTTACCGCTGACCGAAATGCTCCGGTTCAGGGGATGAGATAAACCGTGTTTTATCCCGATCTCATATCCAGGCACCTCGTTGACGTTCAAATAACAAATTGGTGGTCATTCTGTTGGAAAGGCCGCCAGAGAAGACGCCAGAGGCCGGACCAATATGCCGTCATTTTTACCCTCCAACAAGATACATACAGTAGAGCTTCTCTAATACGGATAAAAAAGTGGGAAAGATGAGCCGGTGCATACCAGAAGTGAACTAAACAATAACTTGATCACCTATGAAACAAGGCGTATGGTAAGATGTATGGCCAGTTGGCCTATCAGGTCGGTGGTTATCACCAGTTTCTGTAGCATGAAACGACTGGGAGAACTCCCCCCTGGCTGGGGTGTCTAATCAGTATTCCAAAGTTCGTAACGGTTCTGGTTTAGACTCTTTTCTCACGACGTTGTTTGAATCACGTATACCGAGGAATTTGATTAGAATCTGGCAAATGCAAACGTTCATGCCAGAAAAAAAGGAAGAGTTTTGGCACTGAAGGAGAAATACAAGTAGCTTACTTTGTCTATTATTTTATCCCTATTATGGTATTCTCAAGCAAAAAAGAAATTGTCCTCTGGCCCGCACAGCTGAATTGAAAATGGTACGAAGAAATGTCAGCACGAAACTGGAGGAATCAGATAGAAACGATTGCTTTCAGTCACTCGAATTCGGATTTTAAACTTGATTTGTAGTCGTAATTTACAGTATGATGCGGTCATTTCCTTTCCTGGACGTCAAATTTTCAGTTCACTATCCTGGAGCAGATTTTAGAATCGTTTTAGTGTAAAATGAGGTTGACTAGCCTACACGACTCCTACGGTTCGTGACATTTGTTCATTTGCCGTTCTCTGTTCGGTCTCTCGACCTTTTTGTTGCTTCACTCGTGTTTATGAAGGGCACTCATGTTGTGTTATAAAGAGGAATTTCTAGTAGAGCTGAGCCGTTAGACTGTGCCATAGCAAATTTAAAGGTCATTGGTCTGCATAGTTTCCGCTGTTATCGGTATGTCGCTTTGCAGAGTTTGACACCCGTCTGTAGTTCACTTTCCTTGAGCAGATTTTTGAATCGTGTTTTCATCCAGCGAATTGAAATAAAACTTATTGACAAACGTAGTTCAATGGACTTTCTTTAGTAGATAAATATCAGTATTCAACAAAGTAAAAATTTTCAAGGTGAAATAGAATTCGAGTTATCGGGGTAAATTTTGATCATGGGAAATGAAATTTAGTTCGAGTTAGAGGGGAATTCGAGTTACCCGAGTTCGAGTTAACCGAGTCAAAATGACTGAAAATTGGGGTAAAATCCAAGGGAAATGTTCGAGTTATCCGAGTTCGAGTTACTGGGGTTCTACTGTAGTTTTCAGCGTTTTTCCGAGAGTCCTGATGTTTCCCGAGACGAAGTAATCTGATGTAACTAACATGACGACTGGAATTCTCAGTCGTTTTTTTCCCTGTCCGGAGAGCGCAAAGCGCCGTAAACGTGACCCTCGCGCGCGAGATCACCGTTTCTACGCTCGCTCCAGATCTTTCGTTCGAATACCGCCCGCGTCGCTCACGCTCACTAAAATACGACTGTTTTGCAGTCTAGCCCACACCTTGAATTGCAAACTATGAAAGTTGTTGTCAGATTATCAACTATTATAACCCACCCATTAATTTTCACGTGATTTTATTGGCTACTTTACGTCACGTGGTCTAAATCGCCGGACAGTTATCACGCAATAACCCCCGCCCGCGTCGATATTTGTCCTCTGATTGTTTCCGTCGAGTAAAACCAGTCAGCCCACGAATTTCAATTTTTTGTTTTCTTCAGTTAACATGGAAGGAAACCAAACTTGTTTTAATGAGTGTAGCGACAGTGACATTGAAAAGCTGGTGCCACTAGCTTTTTTTACCATGTTTACGCGAGGTTTAATTGCGAAAAGAAAATGGGATGGTTATAAAATAAATAAACCACTTTCTGGCTTGCTGGTATGTCGGCTGATAATGTCTTTGGCTGAGAGATTGTCCTCAAAATTTCACATTTGCCCTCGAAGCTTCGCTTCTCGGCCAAATGTTCATTTTTCGGACAATCTCTCAGCCGCGGACATTATCAGCCGACATACCAGCCACCTGAAGGGGTTTATTTACTAATTAACATGGCAAGTTGGATATTCAATCGACCCCGGTAATTCGAACCCCGCTAACGCGAACTATTTTTCTCTTCCCTTCATAGTTCGAGTTACCGGAGTTCTACTGTGTAACTGTTTCCCTCAGGACCATACATTAAGTGTGCTTTGACACGCACGATCTAATGGCGTAGATGCACTTGAAAATGCTACGCGCGCGCGTGCGAGTTTATATTCAAAGAGGAGAAGTCAATTGAACTTGAATTATATCTTCAAGCCCTTGGTGCTAGTGTTCCTCCTCGCGCTGTCTTTTAGCCCTTCCACCTTGTACCCTCCTTACCACGGACTGGATCTTGTTGTAATCTGGAAGATTGAGGTGTTCGCCAACAGGGCAATCCACCGCCTCGGTAGCGAGGGTTCTGTTTGTAACCACCACTGAACGCAAGTGTTCACCTAATTTAAAACGAGGAACTAGACTTACGTGTTGAATACTCTTCAGTGTTACATGGTTAACAGGGGACGTTAAAGAACCCACACACTTATCGAAAAGAGTAGGGCACGTAGTTCCCGGTGTTGTGGTCTATCTCTAGTTTCATCTCACATTTCATGCATGGGTTAGGTAGGTGAGTGAGATCAAATATGGACTGATAGCGGCAGCCAGAGGCGCCTTCACAAGCTGACGTCCGATCTCACTCAATAGAATTGTAAACCGCAATGAGACATGATGTGATATGTGCGGTATATAAATTCACATTCATTCATATAAATTCACATTCATCATTCATTCATTCATTCATTCATACTAGAAGAGTAAAAACACAAGCCGGTCTACACAATTTGCGCTACGCGCAGATATATTACCGTAACTAGATAAATATCGCCTGACTATTGGCTGAATTTGGGTAGGGTTAATACCTTATCGTAGCTTTTCTTATGCCTTCCATGAGGCGACAAATATTGATGATGACCTTTTTTGGCACGCTTCGGTGGCATATCAGACTCATTTAGTCTCGCCCAGGGTATGGGTTCTCGCCAAAGTACGAACCATGGCTTGACCAAACTCGCCAGATATGTCGCCGAAAGATCAAGTATAAGTAGAATTGCGTTTCAAAAATTAGATTACGAGACGAGCTAGTTGTCCGGTTACGTGGTAACGCGAGCGACTGCTTTGAAAGAATTGCTTCCTTTCAAAGGTAGCATAGCAGCAACGTTTCACGCATTTTTCTCGTAAAGTATGATTTATATTATCTCCTCGACGAAAGGATTTGTATAGGCGAGTTGTAATTAACAATACTCTACTCTCCCATCGCTGACCAAAGGGAGCGAAGGCTCTTTAAAACGGATCATGCGCAGTGACTAGTGAACGTGTTTCCCGTTGTACCTGTCTGAAAAACTGATTCATATGTTCTGGCACTAGCAGGTGATCCTTTGAGAACTAGTCGTGCCTTGAGAAACAAAAGACTGTACATGTTGATTGCATTTTAAAGGCGCTGTTAAAGAAAAAATCACACAGTTAAATGGCATCTGTTGTTTTCCAAGCATTTATTTATTCGATAAGTCTTCCTTAATGATGTTTAGCAGTCTGTGTGTTCACCGGTGACTCGTGTTTTCACGGAGATCAAGCCAATTTACCTTTAGGTGAGTGAAGTTACCCCATACTAGTAATATTACACGGTTTTGAAGTTAATCGCACACAGTTGTAGTTGAGGTTTGATTTTTATGTATTTTTTTCTTTCAATTTTCCTCGAACATATCAGTTATGTAAAGCTACTTTGTAAATTCGAGAATAACCGTTATTCTATATATATCTATGTTTGTATATATGTAAGCTTATAATGCACTGTTGATTCACTTGGTTGCATAATACCATCGTGCTCTTTTTGAAGCTGATGACTGAAGTCACAGATTGATAATTGAAATTCCACTGCTATTAAGCTGTCCGAGGCAAAAATTATGGTTTGTGAAAATTGTTCCCCAATAATAGTTCTCGGGAGATTTATCAATCTCATGATGATAGGGCATAAATAATACCATGAGAGTAAAGGAATAAGAAATAATTCTAACGCAAACAAGCAATAAGCTAAATCAATAAAACTGTTAAAATTGATAATATCAATCAAGGCGTGCACGGAGCCTTTTTACTTCCGGTTAGACCCACTGCAGATGTCCGTCTGTTCCTGATGGAAAGACAACGACATGAGATATGCTAGCATTGAACGCAGCTATTGTTGATTGACAGAATTATGTGCCCGTTAGGTTAAATTAGCTGAAAGGGCACTTCCTGAGAAAAAGTGTGGCTATGTGCCTAATGCTACACCAACATAATACTAGTCTTGAAAAGAATCAACAGCCAAGCACACAACACTGTATTACCTTGCCAGACCTGACGGCATCTAAAAGTGTGTGGTGCAGTTTTTATATTCCTATTGTTTACCAGTTATCGTAACATAACGTAAAACAAAATTATATTTGCGTCTTCAGTGCGCGATAAAATAAAAGTGACCGGTAAAGATCGCTCTTGTATCACTGCTTTCAATTGAAGCTGTAAACAATATCAACAACAGACGTTTCCGATGGGGATATTGATTATACTCCCGATGTTAACTAGTCTGATATGGTTTGGATGCAATGTGAAGTTTTAACTAATCACAGCATGGCAAAATCACTTGGACGCAAACACTGAGCTGTATTCGGTTGTGAACCCTTTGTAATTTCATCTCGAAACACAAACGATATGCAAAAGAACATAAATAGTTGCTTTTTATTGTTCTCAAGCCAGTTGCATAGTGCTCGTTTCTTTTGGTCAAGACATCACCTTGTATATGCTGCTTCTCGTATATCCACGTTGTCTCAAAATCTAATGTCCTTCAGTTTATAATTAACAATCATTCGCCTCAGGCTCGGTGAATATTGTCGATTATAATTCATCACTAAATTTTCTCCGATTCTTATTGGTTTAAATTGATCACGTGACACGATAGTGTTCATCCGCGGACAGACACTATCAGCCATTAAATAGTGCCCGTCCACTGAAAATACCCGGATGGATAGTAGTCGTCCGCAGAAATTTAACACACGTGTAGCAAAGAGAGGTCGAGAGACCGGAAAGAGAACTGCAACTGTTCAAATGTCATGAACCGTATGAGTAGTGAAGACCCGTCAACCCCATCTCACACTAGTATAGACCACGAAAATACATGTCGATATGTTCGCCGTTTTGCGAAAAAGCTTTTAATGTTTCCTGAACAGAAAATTCGAACGCTTACCTCGTACTCGGCCATATGTATATTATGCCTGAATGTCAAATTTCTGATATCACTTTTTGATTGACGGGCTACTAATCAATCAAATTGCACCATTGCTCCCCGTTCGTGGGCGAACGGGGTGCGGTTAAATGTTTGGGATTGATTGCAGGCGATTCCTTTTCTCCCCACCCCCTCCCCGCTCTCGCTCAACCCCTCCCCGCTTCTCCCCATGTTTTTGCTCACCCCAGGCGCGCTTTGCTCGCTCTCTTAACCTTATGGCATCCGTTTTTTTCAGTGTCACGTGCTATGAAACTCCTCAACACAAGCTCAACGCGGCTTAAAGAATGAACAGAATACGATGTACCAAGCTACTATTACTTATCGTGTTCGTCAGCTTGTTCGCATATCTTATGCTCAAAGACGAGTCAACCTGCACAAATGTGGACGATGCCTACAGAAGAATAACTTCGCGCCAAATTGGAGGCATGTTGTTCGAAGGTGAGTCAACGTTTCATCTTGTCACGAAATTCGATCTGTTCTATCAAATTCCACACCCTCACCCTCCGGTTATTCGAAAGCCGATTTAATAGTTCTAAACCACGATTAAATCGTCCTAATCCACGGAATAAATTTTTCCTTCGATTAAATTCTGTTCCTCGAAGCTCGATTAGTACTATCCGGGTTTACCTCGATGTAAAAAGCTGTGAAGCTTTTCTTTGTTTTTTTAGCTATTGTTAGGGTTAGGTTGTTGACGTCACTGTGTTACTTAGGACTTTGACATTTCGGAATAAAGTGTTCACTTCATCGAAAGCACCACGCTGTCAACAGGGGAAAGCCATAAAGTAAGCAAAGAAGAGAAAGTGGACATTGAGTATCTTAATTCTGGCGAGTCAGAGATAAACAACTTTTTGAACTGAGAACAAGCAATAATTCGACAGTGAAGTAAACTTGAACAATACTTTGTCCATAAAATACTCGCCTTTATCAATCCAAAAAAGCCTTTAATTCCACCACGGATGTTTCCTTTTACATTACAGCGGCTAGTGAGCGACGACTTCTACCTCACGAGAGGGGAAATGTTGACATTTCTTGCTTCGCGCTCGTAGCGTAAAAGATTTTGTGAATTGCCGAATAGCAGGTCCGTCCGTATTGTGAAAACTCGAAAAACCACGG
>OZ026604.1:17078557-17103557 GCA_964020085.1 Micromussa lordhowensis
CGTTTAGCGCCTTGCATCTTATTTCCTCGACGCTTAGCCACTGTGACAAAGTACGCGCAAAGTGCTCAGCTGATAAAAACAAATCAGCTCGCGGTTAAATTACTATGATTATTATACATTGTAGTTACCATCTGTCTTCTCATTGGCTAAAAGCCTACTGTTAATTCTGGGGAACAGCGCAACCTACAGATTATTCCGCACTAATCTGTACCTACAGATTAGTGAATAATCTGTAGGTTGCGCGCGCAATGCATGATTTCCAAGGGTAATCATGTCAACTTCGCGCGATTCGTGTTGCTTGCCGTCAGTGAAGAAGCAGAAACATGACTTCCAAGTTTTTGCGTTCGTTCAATGTATAATAAAACAATTATTAGATTCGGTTTTTGTGATATCCAGAATAATCAAGGTCTCGGTAAGAGTTATCAGTCGAGGCTGATAACCCTTACCGAGACCTTGATTATTCTGGATATCACAAAAACCTCATCCAATAATTGTTTATAATCCTGATCGTTCTTAGATGCGTTGGATTCAAGGAGTAGGCGTTTGGCCAGTGGCATTCACTGGTGCGGCTCGTTGGGCAGGTCCCGTATGTCGGAATGGTCAGGTGGTTGGTTTCCACGCGAAGTGGGGTGTGTTTCGGCCATTTCCCATCGACATGGCTGCATTTGCTGTGAATATCAAGAAGTTATTGATTGATTTCCCAGACGCTAAGTTCCTGGCACCACAGAGAGCAGGGATGCTGGAATCTTCTTTGCTAAGTCAAATAACCACTGTCAAGGAGTTGGAGCCTGTTACGCCAAATTGTAGCAAGGTGAGAGACTATTAGTACATGCAGAGAATCGTTATTTTGGCACGAACCTTTTCAATATATTTTACTCCCTTTCATTCATGTGGGGAAGAGGAGAGCAGTTTGATGCTATGTACATCGACATATTTTCTGACGACCAATACCTTTATTCTGTTTGTCACCAGTCTGCGTCATACAATTACCAGGAAAGATTAATTGTAGCAATACTAATAGACTTGTAAACTTTACGTAACCTTTGACAAGGGTCTCAATGTACTTATGCTTGCGTCCTTCAGTTCTTACGTACAGCACAACGGTGCATGCTAAAAGCGGGCGCACGAAAAAGCGAAAACACGTTTTTTGGTGCTTGTGCTTGCGATGCTCCAGTTATGGGCTGGTCGTGCATAAAGGTTACTGAAGGTATCAAACCTATCAACATTACAGTAGTTCCCAGGCCGATTCGTTCGACGGACAGCTGGTGAAGACACTCTATCATGCAGTATTGTGTCATGTGATTGTATTTTGTTATCTCTCATTAGGTGTATGTGTGGCACACGAGAACTGAAACACCAAAAGACAGCATCCTGGGAGAAAAACAACTGAGAAAAGAAGGGAGGCCTTCCGATAAAAGCATCGAAACGTAACCCAAGTTGAATAAGATAGTTGTAGTTAGTAAACACCATTACCTTATTCATGGCTATCTTTGATCAGGATTTGGAGGCCCATTAACTTATCCCTAAGCTGGAGATCAAGTCAAGCCATTCTCGATGCCTGTGGGTAAAGATTTAATTTGTGTTTCGAGATTCTAACATGGCGCCGAGGATTAAGGGGGCTAAAGCACGGTACTTTAAGTTATTTCTACCATCGACAAAATTACCTCTAAATTCAAGGAAACCCGAAAAAAATACTTTATAAAGATAGAAAAACCCTAAAGAGATAATAATAAACGATAAAGGAACAAGGATGGAGAAGATTGACACGGACTACAAACAACAAAATTGAAAAATTTAGGCTAAATTTTTCAAACTGTTTAACCGTGACGCAGCTCCTTTAAGCGACTTAAAAAGAGAAATGCTATATTCGTCCCCGATCTCGACGTTGTTTCTTTTTACTTGCTACCCGCTAATCCCGTGTTGGAATTTTTATAAATGGTGAATGGCTCACTCGATTTTTTAAGGCAAAAGATAACAGCTTAGAAGACAGTCGAATTACAAGAGAACAAAAAAATATTTTGGCGAAACACTGGCGCGTCAAATGATTTATGATTTCTTGGACAATCGCGATAGAAGTAATACAGCATAGATTCGTAAATTTTATTTATTTGTATACATTAGGTCAATTACGAATTCGCACCTCCAAGGACCAGTGAGCGGCTGAAGGGCAAATAACTGTTTAACACAATAAAAAAATAAAAAAAAATTCATAACTTCATTCCTTAATTCTAATTCGATTGTACCACGCACCACCACCCATCGCTGTTATTGGTAAGAAATCCCAGAAGGTGCGCTAGATTGAAATAAAAAAACTTTATTAAGCTTGTAGCGAGTCACTGTCTATGACTAAGTAACCACTGAGGCTGGTCAGTTGTCTAAAACTGATTCATAATTGTTTTCGTGGTTAGTCTAAGATCACGAAATTCACGGGAAAAGGTCTAGGTTATATACACAAGATTAGTAGCCTTTTTAAACTATTTAGTCTGAAGTTAGTGCTAATCAGTCAAAACTCTCGAACATCCTGGTGACAGAATAAAACTTTTTCCTAAGTTCAGCAGCGTCACTATGTTTCGTTTAATCCATCTCCTTGAATCGTTCGTCTTATTTCTTTATCCAGGCTAGGTATCTAACTATCAGAGATCATTGCTGTGAATTATAGCTTCATGAATACTGATTCTGGTAATTTCAATTCAATCGTATATCCCAAAGCAACTCGTTTTAATATATACATACTGCCCGAGGAAATTTCATCCTACAGCCTTCTTGGTTTGCTATTCTTTTGTTTACATTTATCTGTTGTTTAAAAGCAACATTTTAGGTATTTACCGTCATTATTGCAACACCAGTTTGAAACATAAAGAGTCCGCCATACATTGCCAAGGGAGTTTATCTGTTTCACTACCTTCCGATGATTGTATTCCAGAGCTTTTTGAGAGAACTTCTTTTCAACTTGAGGCACTCTGCTATGTCAGTTTCTTCATTTAGTTGAGCCAGGTCAGCAGCATCTTTCCCATCATTTGTGGTTAAGTTCACGTCAGCATTAAGCTCGACGAGCTTCTTGACAATTTGCATCTTACCACGAATGGCCGCCATTTGCAGGGCTGTGTAGCCATCTCCGTCGCGAGCATCTACGTCTGCGCCATACTTAACAAGAAGCTCAATAATCTTAAGGTTTTCAACTTTGATTTCGCAGGCGACATGTAAAGGCGTCTTACCTTTAACTTCCTTCCCGAACTCGATTGATTTGTCTAAAATTTCTGTGGCTTTGTCCTCTGGAGGATTCTCTCCCCATCCTGATTCAAGAACGATTCCGAAGTCTGCTACATCAAGTCGACCCCCGTTTGTCCGTTTACGGAACAAACCCAATAAACATTTCTCCACCATGACATAGTGCCAGGCTGGGTTACCTTTGTCCTTTCCACGAACAAGGAATAATCTTTCTTTTGGATCGTGCTTGTTGCGAATGTTAACGTCAGCATTGCTCTCCAGCAAAACTTTCACTACGTGATTGTGTCCATTTTGAACTGCCACATGAAGTGGAGTTTTACCGCTGTTGTTCTGCAAGTCCACGTCACATCCTGACTCTATCAAAAGCTTTGAAATAGTAAGAAATCCTTTCATAGCTGAGACATGCAATGCTGCGTTACTTGAGTCGCATTGAACGTTTCCATCCACTCCTGTCTCAGTGAGAAGACGGGCAGCCATGTGGTTATTCCAGTAAGACGCCATTATTAGTGGCGTGCACTGATCTTCCCTTTGGAAATTTGGGTCAGCTCCAAGATCAATAAGGGTCTTGAAAAACACAGCGGAGGATCGTACACTGGCCCACAGCAGAGGTGTTCGATTACCATCGGCCGTGATGTTTACATCTGTACCGTGATGCAAAACCAGTTCAACAGCCATTTCAGCATCATTGCTGTCTGAACATTTGTGCAACTCCGTTAAGGTGGCGACTTTCTGGACATGTTCTCTGCACAGCTGTTTTATGTTGTCATGGCCTTTTTTGTTCAAATCAGCAAGAATGTCACTAGCGGTTTTTGAAGGAAAACGCGTCGCGTTATCTTGAGTTGATAACGTATCCATTTCATCTAAAAAATTTTCGATGTATACGCTGGCAGCTACCACTGTGTTGTAATCTCCTTCAAACACAGCGGCATGTAGCATATTGAAGCCAGACTTCTGGTCAACAGCTAGGAATGCCATCTTCGAAAGCGACTGAAGACTAGGCTGCAATGACAGTCACAAAATTATCAATCAAACACATAATCTTCCGTGATGCACTCCTTTATAATGGCAGAGATATCTTTAGACAGGAAAGTGTTTTATTAGAAAATAACCCAAAGCAAATACGCACGCTGATTGGCTTAAACCCATGTTTCTATAACTCGACAGAAACACAGAACTAGCACGAGCTGTTGACGTAATGATGGCGCGACCAAAGAGAATTTACATTTTGATGATCGAAGTAAACAAGTTGTTTTTTTTTCTTCGTCGCGGTATTTTCTAAAAGAAATAGAAAACATGTCCTCCGTGTTCCTATCGAGTTATAGAAACACTCGTGAAAGTTTGGGAGAACTCGAAAAAGCTGTGGAAATCCATTTCTGGCCGGTGGCTCGTGTTCCCACAGCATTTCTCGTTCTCCCAAACTTTCACTCGTGTTTCTATTAAACAATTAGATTATGAGCTCGAGATTTCTATCGCGTGATAGTTGACGAGGGCGCAGCCCGAGTCAACTATCACGCATAGAAATCGAGAGCGAATAATCTAATTGTTTTAGTATAAATCTACTAGTCGTTCAAAAATTTAATCTTAATCCTCTTCAAAGACACTTCAAAAACACAAAGAAACGGCCCCTAGTGCGCGCTGCTACGCTACTCACTATCTATCACAGAATAGAACGTGGGTAGCGTAGCCAATCAGAGGACGTTATTCGTGATAGAACGCTAGTAGATTTATACTAAAACTCGATAGAAACACGGCACTTGTTTTCTATTTCTTAATTAACGTAATACTGTATTTTCTGAAGACCAATTGCCAGGAACATAATCCCGTGATGTAATTTGGCGTAAAAGGTAGAGTATCTATTGAAACATGCGCCGGGTTTAAGAAAAAGAGAACCATAAAAAAAATTCTGAAAAAAGCATTCCTAAAGGCAATGCACATTAACGCTTGATGCCCAATGCAGCAAAAGTTCGATTCCGTCCACGAAATTTGGCGAATTTTGATTTCGATATGAAATTTCGACGAAATTTTGATAGAATAAAGAGCGAAATTCGATAAAATTCGTTCGCATTACTTTGGCATGATACTGTTACTATTTTGTTGTAAGTTCACACTACTACTCAGAGTTTTTCAATTAAGTTATTTTAATTAGTGACGTTATATAACCAAGAAATAACGAGACCATAATCAGAGGTAGGACGCCATTATTGGTTCAATCGGTGTATTAGATTGCGTAACAACCTGTGCAGGTAACTGGCAATATGATTTTTTATCATTTTGCTTCTTTCCCCCAGTAATTATTATGAGAAAATTGAAGATTCCTCAGCTATGCATGGAATCGGCATTAAATCCACACAGTATAAGACAATCCGCATAATTAATGCAAACGCGACGTACGAGATTGGGCACGACACCTTGTAATGGGCCTTTTCGGCGACACGGCGGCCATTTTGAATTCTATTGTTTTAATATGGAATGCCTGGGGGGCAAATACATACTTATTAGCCCCCGAGCATCCCATTTTTCCAGTGGCGAGCACATCGATTATTTGCCGTTGAAAAAGGCTGCGGCAAATAATTGATCTGCTCGCCACTGACAAATCTGCAAATAATTGACCTGCGAGACACTGACAAATCACGATATTTTGCGATAACCGAGTTCATAATTGTTTTATCATTCGATC
Organism: Micromussa lordhowensis; assembly: GCA_964020085.1. Taxonomy (NCBI): domain Eukaryota; kingdom Metazoa; phylum Cnidaria; class Anthozoa; order Scleractinia; family Lobophylliidae; genus Micromussa; species Micromussa lordhowensis. The sequence continues at coordinate 17,084,463 of OZ026604.1, forward strand.
ACCAAGTTTGTTTTCATATTCAAATCGCTCTCTGACAGCTCAGAGAAGTGAACTGCCATTCAAGATATTTCACCCGAGAGCGTGGTTCTTTAGACGGTACTACGCATGAGCACACCATTATTTGTAAGCAGTTATTTGCAGGCCACGTGGTGAGCTCCCGGCAAATGAAAAGGAAGAGAGTAATGCATCGAATGATAATAGCTATTTTAAACAATAGAATTCAAAATGCCCGCCGTGTCGCTGAAAAGGTCCATTCTGAACAAAGGTATCATTGACAAAACTATAAAAAGGTATTGGTTCATAAGTACAGACGGCCAGTTTCAGCGAATAAAAACCACAGCATCTAATACCAACGTCAGGTATCACAGATCCATCAAGCGGGTTGACCAATTACATAAAAAAACACCGAATGTAAATAAAACACATTATGAACCCTTAGCCTGACATGGATATGAGGGATCGTTTGTCTGGAAACATAAGCACAAGGCTAAGGTTTTCTAACGCTCTGTTATTCAAATTTAGCGTTAGTTAAGTAATCAGTCTATAAATAGCTGTGCCTACTGGTTGAAGGGCAATCGTAGTAATCATAGTAATCATATTCATACCGGCTGTTGACAGCTTGGAGTTGCACCAAAGCTAAGAAGTAGCTGCACTGTAGATTGGTGGTTGTAACGCTCAGCCTTTTGAAGAGGAGTCTTCTGAAACTTGAGTGACAAGAGATTTGACTTAAAGCAAAGAAAACTGAGGATCTTTTCTCTTACTAACGTGATGAAGCCCTTGTAATTAGCTGATAGGTATCAGTGGATCTCAGTCTAAACGTTCGACGATTAGTTTCGCTTTTTACAGGCGACCTAGTCATAACCCTAAAAAAAATTATTCGCTTGAAGAATTTAAGCCATATCCGTTACCGTGAAGCAATGGAATCTGCACAATTTCTCCGAGAAAGCGCGTTTAGGTTTGTCTGAGTGAAGCGTAATAACCTTGTCGGCATGCAAACTTCTTTAAATATAAGTGAATCATCGTGACCTCGCTGTCGTGCTAACATAGAGATGTTAACCACTGCGACTCGAGTGACTCGAACGACAAATCAACTTACTCTGTCCACAGCATTGACATCTGCCCCGTGTTGTAACAATAGTTTGACAACAGACTCGTGCCCATACCAGGCTGCTAGGTGCAGGGGAGTCAATGAAAACTGCAAATAACAAACTGGGTATAGTATGATTTAGTCCACGCAGCCCTGCTGGTGTCCATGAACTATCAAGATTTCGATAATTGCCAAGGGGTTACTATTTGCAAGTATGCATTTGTCATAAATTTGAAATAACGTTTCTTCGTTTATAATTGTCGTGCTCATAAAGGACAATACTTAATATGATTAAAAATCTCCGAAACTATTCCAGAAATTTTCCCTGGTGGTCAGATTACCGGTTAAATTAAAAAGAGCCGGGAAACTTTGCTCTGTTGCGGACAAATATCCGGAGAGCAATCTGATCACAGCTCATAGTTACTTACTCGTTGTGTTAAGATAAACGTGCAAAGCAAAAAATAAATAAATAAATAAAAAGGTCACCTTGTCTGTCTGGTTCACATCTTTTCCATCTTTCAGAAGCATCTTAACTTTATTCCATTTCCCGTCAATTGAAGCTGTGTGTAGTGAATGCCTTGACCGCTGAAGCCATGCAAAAAATAACAAAGATCTCCAAAGGTCTCATATAAACCTCTCATTACGTCACTGACGGCCCAAATAGAAACATTTAGCTCAGTAAACTTTGGTAGTTACCTGAAGTTACCCAACTCCTTGAGCCGGAGTGGCACATAAGCTCTCTGGAATTTGGTAATGTTATTTTTTGGTCAAAACCATCTCCAGTCCTCTCTCCTCCGTAGAGGCTCAAAGGGACTTTTAGGGTGGGGAAAATCCGCTGAACGATATAAGTGCAGACGCAGGGTTACGTGAAGGGTGACGACCGAAGGCGCGTGAGATTATTCGACAATGCGCCTTCACTCACCTCGTACAGTGGCTTTGGGGACGTTTCCAAGCTCTACAGAGAAGAGAGTACGAGTCTGCAGTCTTGGCTCCGGTCTTCGAAAAGATTGGAGCAAGAAAGCACGGTACAGTGGAACTTCAATTTAACGAACCTCTATATAAAAAAGTCCTCGGTATAACAAACGATATTCCTGGCCCCAGTAATAGTAAAATATGTGGAAAAGAACCTCGATACAACGAAATCTCGTTATAGCGAACATATTTTGCCAGTCCCTTGGTCCTTCGTTATATCGAGGTTCCACTGTACATAGTTCTTCATCTTTTTCTTTTTACTTTCACAGTAAAATAATGCTCCTTACCTTTGTCTCCTCAGCCCTCGTTTTCCACGGACTATTTGAGTGCTAAAACATTTCAGAAAGACGCTATGTAAAGATCGTTTATAATGGAGAAAGAGGTGTTTCCGTTAAATACGTGACTTTCTCAAGCTCAACTTCGAGCATCAACATCAACTTCGAGCAAAGGAAATCATGACCGTTACGGTGTTTGCATATATCCGATCTTAAGTAACATGGATTTTCGCGTTCGTAGAACGCAATCCTAAAGCAGACTTGAACCAAGTTTCATGGGACGGTTCACCTTGGTAAGATCTTGCGACACCAATTTGGCCGCCCCGAAGCAGGGGCGAAAACGAACTACGTCATCGCCAAACCATGTGCTGTACATGATGATTTACACGAGCAGTTTCGCTAAATTGATGTGGAGTTGACTTCGAATGTTCGAATTAGTACTATAGCCAACTTGAATTCGAAGGATGAATTTCATGAGCCTTGGACTAGTCCAGGTGTTAAATGTGACCAGGAGCGGATAAGCATTTGCTCTTTCGATGCTCTTCGACGCCACAAGTTCACGGGGGGTATATAAATTCTATCATGCTCGAAAGTGGCCTGAAAATGAGTAAATCTCATGCTAACGTGATAAGCTTTGACGACCTTAATGAACTTATATGAGCGAAACGAACAGTTCGTAATGAAGGTCAGGCTTCTCAGTGTGATTTAAAAAAGATTCTCACTCTGCAAAAGCGCGCACTCCGCCTAATTTTCTTTGCCAGTAATAGATCCCATGCCATCCCTATTTTAGTTGCTTCCAACATCTTACCTGTTCATATGCTCTACATTGAAACGGTCTCCACCATAATGCATGATGTTTCTACTCATTCTACACCTAAAAATATTCGTGAACTTTTTATACATACTTCTGACGTTCATCAATATAATACGCGTTTCTCGGGTGCAGATAATCTTTTTGTACAGAAATCTAGATTGAATATGAAACTTAAGGTGGCTCAAAACAGTTTCCAACACTTAGATTTGGATGGGTCATTATAACCATTCTTTATCACTTGATGCTACAATCATGGCATCAAAAAACTGAGCAATCATTGGTAAACACATTGGTATCATTTTCGTGACACAATACGTTACCACAGCAACAGGATGACCTCCTAAAAACACCCTTAACTGCGGCTTTAGGGGCAGTTAAGGTGGCTCTGGACCCCATGTACAGAATTTTTTTAAACTTTGCCAAAAGTTGCATCTTATCATGCTTATCAAAAGTTGATAATATAAAAAAATTTCACCGTGCCGTTTTTGAATTATAAGCCCCTAAAACTGCAATTAAGGGTGTTTTTAGGAGGTTATACTGTTGCTATGGTAACGTATTGTGTCACGAAAATGATACCAACGTCTTCACCAATGATCGGGCAGTTTTTTGATACCATGATTGTAGCATCAAGTGATAAAGAATGGTTATAATGACCCATGCAAATATAAGTGCTGGAAACTGTTTTGAGCCACCTTAAGTGATTTCCTGCGTTCGGTACGAGATTGTGGAACTGTGTAAACCCGGATTGGCGTAAGCTCACGAAAAGAGCAACTAAATGAAAAATTCATAAGTTGCTTCTAACTGTACTTGAGATTGAGGACTATTATGTTGATGCCCATTCTGTAATATTGAATTTAAACACAAGTAATTATTGCACCCTATAGCTATCAATTTCGCATGTAGTCGTATTTTTTACTTCACACATTTTAATTTGCTTTACCCTTGTACTGTTATTGTACGTGTATCTATTTAGCAACTGCATCAATTCACTTTTTGCACAGTAAATATATATTGTAAATAGTACAACCCGCCTAGATTAGCTCTGCTATAAGCGGGTTTGTAATCCTTTAAACTATAGACTCAAATAATAATAATAAATGGTTAGTAAATAAATGGTTAGTTAGTAACTAAACAGCTATTGAAAACAGGACACACATTGGCACCATTATATAATAATTGTAGTTTCATTTTTATAAATTAGTCAAACATCTAAACCTGAAGAAGGCTGGTCTGGCCAGCCAAAATATTGTTTTAAATATACGACATTGTGTCAGCCTAGCCAGATTTGCCACCCTAGCTATTCTGGACTTATGTCTTTGTAATATGTGTGCAACAAAAGTCAACGAACAAAGCCTACGCTTTGAGAGATAAGAGAAACCTTGCGTGGTACAAACTCGGCTTGTTTAGACCAATAATTGCAAGTTCACCAACATGTTTCATCTCTAGATTACTTGGTCCACGAATTTGGCCATGGGTCTCCTTTGATTTTAAGAGAATCCGGTTTGTTACAAGAGAAAATCAGAGAAGAACAGGGGATAGAGAACCTTCCCTGATTCCTATTCGCAGGGTTCTTAAAGTTTTGAGGAGAAAGTTGGTCTCACAGCGCCAAACTCTACTTTCGCACCAGAAGTCATACATACCTCTTATGGCGTCGATAAATGTTAACAGTGATGTCTTTTAGTCCCATGATATCAAGTCAAAAAGAGTTGAAAAGAAAATTGACTACTTACCGCTTCTAAATGTCCACCCTCTCGAAAAGATTTCTAGCACTCGAACGAAATGTACAGCACATGGTTTGGCGATGTTAAGTCATTACATATACTTTTTTAATTCACCTTCTGTGATAAGTCTGTTAACTCTTCTACTGTTCTTTATTTTGTTCGTTACTGTTGTTCAGTTCAAGTTCAAATTCAAGATTCAAAATACTCGTTAAGTTTTAGACTGTGAAAATTGTCTTAACTGCTCCTCTAACAATTGCCATTAATAACCAACTGAATTCTGTCCTTATCACAATGTTTCAGGTATGTACAACAATTTATCTTACGCCCTAACAAACTTACTATAAAACAAACTACACGTGGTCCCTCATGAAATGACGAACCAAAGCGAAGCTAATGTAACAGTACCCTTTTGTAAAGTAAACATAGGCAAATGTACTAGACAACATCTTTGTTCCCTTGGCCTACCCAAATTCATTAGCTTCGCATGTACGTCAATACCTTTGAAGTGGCCCAGAATGTCAACCTTGACTAAACACCTTAACAGGAACGCACTCATAATCTCTGACTACCTCTAGTTACGATTTCATTTGTCTGTTTTCTCCTTAGTTTTAGTTTCGATTGAGAAGACATATCAAACACTCAAGACAGTGATTGACCGCGTTGCCATTTTACACCTCGGAGTTCGTCAAAAATGCTCTGCTGCGCGTCGTATTTTCAACGTTTTTCTTGTTTGGGAATGTTTTCAAACACAGCCTTTTGTGTTTGATATATTAGGTCAACATGGATAATTAGTTTACCTTCACCTGGGAATCTGGCGAAGTAACATCATCACTTCCTGCGCCTGTTGTTATGCTCAAGGGGCAAGTGTTACAATCGTGATCTGTCACAGGAAGAAGAAACCGCTGCATTCCTTCTTCATCAGTTACTGACGGGAGACTTGGTATTTCCTCTGGGCTTTGCTCCTTGTTGTCCGATATCTGTTGAGAGGGTCCAAGCCTTGGCAAATGTGATTTGTAGAAGTAACCTCCAGAAACGGCATTTACACACCTCAAGTCAACCTAAGTGTAAGGGATAAAACAAATGTACATGAAATGTACGTTCTTCTTAGCCATCTTAATACATTAATTGTAGTATCAATAGCGGAGGGAATTTAATATGAAATTATTGCCCTTTCCTGACCAATAGGCCATTTCCGAGTTCCCTTGTGCCTCTGTTTCAAAACGAGTCTAAGTGCGAAACCTTACATATGATTTGCATGAAAATAAACCTGTAGGCGGAACTCATTTTCATATGAATGGTTTTGCCCTTAGACTCGTTTTGACACGGAGGCAACAGGGAACTCGGAAATGGCCTATTCCTGTGCCTGGTTCATAAACATTTATCAGGCCCCTAGCGCAAATTCATTTCGGCGAAGTCCTGAACAGATCCTCAAAGATCCCTTAACAGCTTTCCAAGATCTTGCTTTTTAAAGATCTTGCAAAGATCTTCAGAAGGAACCTCTGAGATCCACAAGGATTTAACAAAGATCTCAATAGGATCTTATTTTCTACTTCTTGCAAGATCTTCAAAACATCTTTCCAAGGATCCTCCAAGGATCTTTATGTTGTTGTATACAAGATCTTGAAAAGATCTTTGAAAGGATTCTCAAAGATCCACAAAGATTTAATGTCTCTTCTGCCGATTTTGTGGGGGCGCGGTGGCCTCGTGGTTAGTGCGCTCGACGCCGGAGCGAGCGCTCCGGGTTCGAGCCCTGGCCAGGGACATTGTGTTGTGTTCTTGGGCAAGACACTTCACTCTCACAGTGCCTCTCTCCACCCAGGTGTATAAATGGGTACCGGCGAATTTGATGCTGGGGATAACCCTGCGATGGACTAGCATCCCATCCAGTGGGAGTAGAAATTCTCCTAGTCGCTTCATGCTACTGAAACCTGGGATAAGCTCCGGCCTGATGAGCCACTAGGCTCGTATGCAGACTTTACCCTGCTGATTTTGAAGCTATTCTGACGCCGTTTAATGAATTATTGTTTAATTTGCATTTGTCCCTATGTCACATCTGTTTTTAGGCAATACTGGGCTTTTGACCTGTATATTTACAGATAATATTGCTACTGATTGTACACGCCACATTTGCAATAATTTTTGTAAAACTCACTGTTCAGTGGCTAAATGTGGCTCTTGTGTACTCCATTATGAAGCTATTTTAGGACTATGCAAGGACCTCAAGGATCCTTGCAGGGACTTGGCAGGGACTTGAAAGATCTTTGCAAGATCCTACAAGATCTTTGAGGGACGGCATGAATATCTTACAAGATTCTCAACAAGATTCACAAAGATCGATCTTAATGCAGATCTTTAAAGATCTTGCAAGGTTTTTCACCAGGGATGTTAACGCTTTAAATACACTAACCAATTTGATGAATTGTCTCACTGGTGCGTGAAACAATCAATCTATAAAAATACATTGCAGTGACTTCTAATAAGGAGAAGGAATTCAGGAACGAATGGAAATTTTTTCTGTCTCTATAAATTTGTATTGTGTCCTATCTTTTCATCTCGGCTTTTGTATTTTGATATTTTTCTTTCTGCTACCTATTTATTTAGAAATCTATTCTAGAAAATATATACCCTATATAGTGAGAGTAAAAAATAAAATTCTTATTAGAGGCTTGAACAAAAAATATACAAACAATAAATTTGAAATTAGATCAACTTAGTGCAGTTACATTGTAATATAGCTATTGTGTATGTAGTGCAAGTTAAAGTAGTGCAAATACCATGTAAGAAGTAAGTATAGCGTAAGTACATATGAAAGTATAACATAAGTGTTGTAAGTAGTGTAAGCAACAAAAAAGTATTTCGTTTTAGTAATTTTGTAAGTATAATAGAAGTGCTTTGCATAAGTGTTAATCCTGTGAATAGTTACATTGAAAAAAAAAAGGCAGCTGAATACCTTCCCTTGGTAACCTAGCCTGTATGTGCCCTTAGCACCAGACTCCCATGAGACATCAGCAGCACTCGCTGGATTTCCATTAAAGTTGGTTATTTTCGTCACTTTGCCAAATGTTCCATCGTCATGGTTACCATATTCCCAGTCTGGACCTCTTGAAACCTTAGCGCCTGGAAAAATCCCTAGTGCTTGAGTCTTCCTCGTGATACTCCTTCTTTCTACAGGAATTCTACACCAATAAAATAAAAATGTTACTATATAAAGTGCCTCGGGTGTGGTCTTAAAAATTAATATTTTAATGATCTATTTGACAAACTGACGTCAGTTTTTTATGTGTCTGTCCTGTTAATGACAGTGAATTTTGTCATAGCATTGTCAAAGTAGTCTGCAGAATAATTGATCATGAATTTCGTCACAACATTTTCAAAGTAGCTGTGGATCTGCAGACTACTTTGACAATGCTATGACAAAATTCACTGTCAATAACAGGACAGAGGCATGAAAAACTGACATCAATTTGTTTTTTACGATAACAAATTGTCAAATTGTCCGCTCTGGCTCGTTGACGCATTGCATAAATTATAAATTCACTTGTCTGTCCACTTATTGACAATGAAAATTAGCCAATGAGCATGTGCAAATTTTGCAGTTGTGGTAAAATCAATGATTATTTTAGCATTCACTGAAAGATATTGTGGCTTTTCTGACTGATAACAGCCCAACCTACAGCTTTTTAACTAACATGGCAAGCCCTTAAGCCAAGATAGTCACCCCTCTGAAAAAAGGGAATTTTTAATGAAATGGGGTGGCACAATTTAGTACTTGACCAAGTAAGAAAAAGTCTACTTTTGAGGCCATTACATTAAATCATAATACATGTATTTCTCCTTTGTCTTACATGTAAATACGCTATCTGAGCCATGGAACCAACTGCTAACTGTGGCAATTTGATGCAGTAAAGTTTAAGGACATAATGGGAAAATATATAGTGGTTAATTATAAAAGTTTGAAAAACACACAATTGTTCGTTTAAAATAAAGAAGTAAAAGTTGAAGCAAAGATGTTCGTTTAGAGCATATTATGTCACCCGGCAATAATATAATGCTGCAAATTTGTCACGCTACTTACCCACTGTCACATGAAGCATCAAATCTTTCAAACGCGTGGCTTGTCGGTATTATGATTATCAGCCATGTAACATGATGTACACAAGTTGACGAACGAGTGTTCGTTGAAAATAAATAAGTAAAAGTTCAAGCAAAGATGTTCATTTAGAGCATATTATGTCACCCAGCAATAATATAATGCTGCAAATTTGTCACGCTACTTACCCACTGTCACATGAAGCATCAAATCTTTCAAATGCGTGGCTTGTATTGTGATTATCAGCCATGTAACATGATGTACACAAGTTGATGAACAAATCCTTGCAATCCAAGCACTTCCAACGCATTCCCATGATAGGTTCTTGCATGCAGACACAGCAGTTAAAACCTGGATGTTTTATACCTGAGGAAAAGTGAAAGATTTCAAACAGTGGCTCCACTATGCTTCACTAAACAAATAATTCCTCATTAGACTCTGATGTTGTGCACAAGACTTAATCACACAACTGAACAACATTTATTATTTGTTTTATCTACTTTTTTATTTACTGTTATTTTTTTAATTTTAGACTTATTACTAACTACTTATTAACTGAGAGTGAGGTCTTCACGGGAAATCTCGGACCGAGACCTTGCCGTATTGACCGAGCGATAGCGATACGTCCAGGCCGATGTTCGAGATTTTCCCGTAAAGACCGAACATTCGAGGTTAATAAGTTGTTTATTACATGGCTTTTTGCTTGGCTTTTGCAGGCCCGTAATCGGCCTGTGGGCATTACGGGAGAATAATGCCCTAGTATTAGCCAATCAGAGCATGTGTTAGATCGGCTACAAACCCAAGTCATATAATAAAAACACCTACAATATATGTACATTAATTGCACAGTATACAGCCAAAAAAAGGAGAAAAAAAAAATAATTGCTTACAATGTACAACTATACTAACATTTGTACATTACATAAGATAAATTTACATAATTCATTTACAAAATAGTTTTATCATTGGTTTCCATTTGCTTAAGAATTTTTCCTGATGGGATAAATCACATGCAAATTTTTCAATACTATGATGAAACTTGGGGTACATTTCTAGCTTTGTACGCCTGCAAAATCAGGGTTACGTCCTTCCATTGTACATTTATGTATAAAAACTTGACTACTAAAATAGTTAATTGCATTTTAACAAGGCAAACAGTTTGTGTAGCCCAAGAGAACAGATTCAAGGGAGAACTCTAGTTCAATTTTTGTCACCTCCCCAATCCAATTTGACAGAGCACTCCAGAGTGGAAAAATCCAGTCACAATACCAAAAGAGGTGCTCTATGGTTTCAGATTTAAAATCGCAAAAAAGCACTGATTGTCACAGTGTTTTATACCCATTTTCATTAACAATACATTTGTGCCAATAATTCTATGGAGTATCCTAGATTGGAAGCTTCTTAACTTACTAGCACTTGTGCATAAGAAAGGGATACTGTAGTAATTTATTCCATTCACTCTGCACCTTAGTTGGCTGTACGGCAACTGACTTTCGCAAGGTATCATACTTGTAAGTGAAACTGGTCACCCTTTTTGTTCTAAATGACCTCTCTATATTTTGAGATTTGACCACAGATAACCGTTTACCAAACTTCCTAATCTCCATGAAGCCAGAATTGCACACATAATTAATAACAAACGCTTGTAAGAAGGTACGCTTTAAATCAAACTTATTAATCAAGTGAGTTGGTGACCAGAGAGAACTGGCCAGATTCACCTACAAGATCATTGACATAGAGTAATTTTTTTATGTACCAGTCGCTAACTTCTGCAGGTTCACAAATGTACTCTGCCTATGATTCAACTACATTCCTCCAGAGAGTATTTTCCACAAAAGAGCTAACCAAGACTGATAATGTAGTAACCAAACATCTTCCCAGTATAGGAGATCTGAAAACAAGAACCTTTTCCAGTCTGCCTGATAATTTACGTTGCAAACTTTTTTAATCCAGGATATCCTAGGCTTATAGACTATAGCAAATGATCGAATATCGGTCATCTTCAATCCTCCATCTTCTGTATCATTAATAACTGTTTTCCTTGCTATTTTATCACCCTCCCCCCCCCCCCCCAAATAAAGGAGTAAAAGAGTGTTTCTAACTCTTAAAGAAAAAATTCATTTGGATTAGGGAGTGTGGTTAATTAATAAACAAATTCAGATATTGCAAGTGATGTGTTTTGCCTATGATACTCAAGTCTCCAAGACCATGAGTCTAGAAGCTTTCTGACCTCATCTAGCTAGCTTTATTTGGTAATTATGTTCCGTTGTTTGCTGGGATTCAACAAAAAACGTTACCTCAAGGATTTCAAGAGGTTCATTAGAAAACTATGCTAAATTTTCCTGCAGAAGTAGTACTTCATTTGAGAACATTTATTGTACTACCAATACATGTAGTAAAATAATTTTGTCACTCTTTGAATTCAAGCAAGAAGTCAACAAAATTGACCTTTATAAATCCCGATCTCAAAAACAAGCATTATTCCAGCAATATTAATAGCCAGGTCTTCCCTCATGTTCACTCATGAAAAAAATCCTTTACACAAGGCAGTACAGGTTTGAGAAACAACTTTAATTTTCTCAACCTTAACGTTTTGACAGTCCACCAACCATTCCGTAATTTCAGAAAACGTTCTGCAGTTAAGTTATAATTTATTTGGGACGCATCATGTATAATCCTCCCAAATCTGCCAACTATGAAAAGTTTGATATCAGCAATAAACATCTTATAATTACTAATGGCAAGATTTGGCAGTATTTTTATAAGGTTTTAATTGTTTCCAGCCAAAGCTCTCCATTTGTGCAATTTATCTCACTACATGTATATACACAACTTTCAAATGGCAAGTTAAATCTACTGACGCCTTTTTAAAGAAACTCATACATACATGTACATGTTTCCCTGCATTTATAATGTTTTCGACTTGATGACTTTGAACACTCAAAAGCTGCTCAGGCTGTTGCAGCTTCTTTCCATTTGCTATAGTAAAAGTAACACGCCAGAGAGTGTTTCCATAGTGTGACCTATATCGAGATGCCTCTCTCATTTCTTGCTGATCGCAGAAAAACAAACATTAACTGTATAATCTTTGAATCATGGAAGTGTTTAATATGCATCAGTCAATTCCACCAGTGCCCATCCCCTCCCCCAGGCAACTGCGGGGCATTTGCTCACATTGTGTTTCCCGGCGGTGGGGCATTCGCAATTTCATCACAGGGCTCCCAGGGGCTGGGTATTTGTGTATGTTGTGGTGATCCCTGGACATTTGACACACATGTTTTCAAAAGTGCCATGGAGGAATTCATTGGCAAAGACCAGGCATTTGTTGAAGATTGGCTAGTCCATCAGGGACTAGACAAACTTGTGGATGTTTTTAAAGGTATGTTTTCTCAATTTTAGATATTTCTTCATTACTAGTAAGCACATAAATAAATGCAACAACTTGAACTATATTTTGTTTATCACATATCAAGAGATTGGAAACAATCAACATGAACAAGAATATTTCACATTTCGCATTCAAAACTAGCCTAGCATTTTTAAATTCATGAAAGTCAGCCTGGAGTGCACATTAAAACGCTTAATGCTTGTAAATTGAAATAATGTGATTGTCAAGCTTAAGACAGATTTTGCAAACTTAAAATGTAATACAAATGTTTTATTCACTGATCAATAGGCCATTTTACAGTTGTCGGCAAAGTGACCTGGCCTCTGACTGGCAGCGAGGCTGGAGTTGACTTTGTTTTGATACAGACCTCTCTGCTTTTATTGTGCAAATCAAGTTGTTCTCATGCTAACTAGTTTACATTTACATGAGAAAAGCTTGAAGGTCTGTATCAAAGCAAGGTCACCTCCAGCCTCGCTTGCATTCATGGCCAGGTAACTAAGCACACAACTGTAAAATGGCCTATTAAAAAAAAACTGTAGAGGTGTTGGAAGGCGACAATCTAGAGGGGGGTATTGCCCTCTTCCTTCAACCCCCGCTGTGGGGCATTTAGACAGCTTATGTGTCCCCAGGGTGGGGTTAGCGCAGGGGGGGGGGGGGCGGGGATGGGCACTGCTGGAATTGACTGATGCATTACGTCGGAGTTACTTCCGGAAGAAGCAACGAATGATCGAGTATTCCATTTTTCAATCCACTGATCATCCTTTAAAAGAGTCACAAATTCGCTGGAGTGAAAAATTGTAATTTAATCTACAGCTAGAAACAAAGTGGCTTTCTTACCGACGGAAGAGTTATCCAAAACACAAAGATCATACTGTGCATGACAACCTGCTGTGTAAACTGCACGAGTTCCTATGTCCCACTGAATCGCTGCCATGTTCTCGGCAACACTGGAAAAATTGCTTTCCACTTTAACAACTGTTCCTACAATTCCTTCCCCGCCATCACTTTCGTTATCCTTCGATGGCCATTCAGTTAAACGGACAACTCGAAGGCCCACGCTGAATGTGTTAACTGCGGAATCGTTACATTTTGATCCGTGTTCGTCAATTTGATCATGTGTCCTGCCATGTGAAGGGCACGATTCTCTCTCCACGTACGAAAGGGGGCTTGAACCGGATGGCATTTCCCTGAACAATCGGCAAGAATGGTCGCGTACCTTCCGAGCACAAACATAATACCGCTGGCCTGAATGTACTTGGAGGCGATGATTTCGTGACCAATGCGACCACGGAGGAAAAGTAACGCCAGTCACGCAATGCAGCATTTAAAGCAAATTGCCGCTAAAAATCAAAGAAAAATGGATTTTGCATGCAATACTTTACCAGTTTGAAGGCCTAGCTACAATCATGGACAAAAGTAGTTGAGACACTCCGAAAAAGACCCGTTTCGTTCAACGAGCGAGTTCTCAATGTCTAATTTTGACATTTAATTTCGACCCCCTCTCACCTTTCAATGTTGTAACCAGGTGAAAGTGTCCAGGAGCGTATTGCAACATTGAAAAGGGGGGGAGAGGGGGGGGGGGTTGGCTATCAACAAAAAATATACTTTTTGAAATTACGGAAATTAAGGAAGTAAGAAGAAAACACTTTAGTACACTATTAGATATCTTTATGTAGTATAAATAATAATATAGTAGGGCCTGGGGTGAGGCCCAAAGAATGTTTTGAATAAGAATTATTTTTAAAAGACATTGGCAAATTTTATATATTAAATAAAATTTGCAATTGGACCTTCCTTTTGCATGAATTTTTTATTCGCCTTCCTCTTGGCTCGAATTTTTTTCTTGATATTTTCCCTTGCATGAATATTTTTCCCCACCCCCTCCCCCCCATCACTTTTGTAATGGTCCATCCCTAATCGAACTTGCCACAGAAAGGGCCGCAGAGCTGGTTCACGGGGAACTGCGTTCTCATTCGCAGCGTTCAACTCAAAGCCTTTTTCCATGATAAAGAGGATGATTCTAACACCTCTGTCAAAGATGCTTTCGAGACGCTTCAGACTCGAAAATGGAAGTGGACTCCCCCAGAGGGCCAGTTCGCCTCTTTAGATTTTTAATTAATAAATGCCGTCAAGACATCAATAAACTTAATTTCAATCGTAACACAGGATTTTCCAACTTTTCGTCGGATGCTAGAACCTCCCTTAATTTCATTCAAACGCGACAAAAACATAGGTAACTTTTTAGTCAGAAGTGCATTCCAAACAAGTGATCAACATGGAACGTACTTTAAATGCGCACGCGCCCGATCCAAAGCATGTCCTTTCATTCGCAACGTTGAGAAACTATCGGGACCCAAACGATCCATCAAGATCACTGATGATTTCACCTGTACCTCAGCAACAGTCATCTACTACATAACTTGCACTCTTTGCAAAAAGTTATACATCGACGAAACAGGGAGACGACTAGGCGACTGATTCCGAGAACACCTTCGTGACGTAGAGAAAGACGCATCCAAACCGGTCGCGAAATACTTTCATCTCCCAAATCATTCTAAGCAGCATATGGCAGTCTGCGGCCTTTCCCTACATCAAGGAAGCACGGAAAGCTATGTTTCTTATGCCAACAAATGATAGCGGAGTTGATATAACGTTTAACTGCAGCAGAATGTGAAAGAGAAGAGTCGAGAGCAAGGATTAAGGACGCCGGTGCCCACTGTCGTTAGTGCGCATATTTTCCGCGCATTACGCAAGCTATGGCTTACACACCATGCGCGCGCTAGGCATGACATTACGCTGCCAAGTACGCGACTAAAATGAAAGCAGAATTTTCCTGCTGTGATCAAATCAAGTTTAATGAGACTGTACTTAAACCAGGATCACCAGAATAGCAGCATATCGCTAACCACTAACTGTTAACGTCTTCTAGCTGCGGAAAAACTAGCTGTTATCGGTCGTAAATTATGCTGAGATCCAACTGTAAACATGTACCTGCAGATGGCGTAGTGCGAGAGACGCAAACAGGCACCGTAAAGTTTTCAAAAAAATCCATAACTTCAAAAAACGTGTGGTTACCCCCTTATTTGATGTTATGAAATGGTAGTGGCAAGCCTATTCAACACATGATTAGTTTCTAGTTGTGATTAGTAAAAAGGTATTTAGACTGAATTTTAGCTAAACCAGAGGAGGCTGTCAGAGACACTAAAGGTGCTGTTGCAACAATTTTGTTATTAAAAACATCAAAAATGGTTTTTGTTACCTTTTATCATGCAGTTTTAAGATCTTTATAAATGTGTTTGCTTTTCTTTATGCATACGCAAAATCTAAGGAAATATGTGAAGAAATACCCTTCCCTTCTTTTTTTCAGCCGAAAAATACTGCTGTAAGCATTTTTGTTGAGATTCAAGGCTAATTATCTCAAAAAAATTCGTGGCTACCCCAATTGTTCTTTGTGGGTTCCAATAGCCCTTGCAAAGATCTACTTTTTCCGCGTGGTCCTAACCTGACGCAAAAACTTTTGTCTTTAGTAGGCACCGTCCTTAAGAGGCAAAGATGTAGCCAGGAAGTTCGCGAAAGAGAGCAAGCGCGGCGAGGGCTATATCAGGGCGCTTTGTTTGTAGCAGGCCTTTTTCCGCCCTGAGAGAAAGGAAGCAAAACAGTACTAAACAATGCTGTGAAAGTGCGAGTCAGGGCTGAGAGAAAGGAGATGAAACAATACCGAGCAATGCCATGAAGCAGAGCTAGCGAGCGCTTAAGAAAGGAGGCGAAATACCCGACAAATTGACTCAAAACCTAAAGACTGACGTCCCAAGTTAATTCGCGCTTCGAGATATGCAGTCGTGCAAGTAAAGTCACATGATTCATGAGGCAATCAACAAGAGAAATGTTTACAGAAATTACAGAACGCTAAATACAGCGGAAAAGGTTGGGTTTTTTTTTTATTTTTTTTATTTTAATTTAACTTTATTTATGTTACATAATAAATGAATAAAAAATACAATAAAACGTACGGTAAAGTAAATTCCAGGCATAAAAGGAAACTAGAAGACTTTAAAGACTACAATAGATATAGAATAAATTAATGCTAGGTGCTACTGATTACAAGTTTGAAACTGTGACATCTTCGACACAAAGTAGGTAGATTAGTTTAAACGTGGAGGCAAAATTTCTGGAACAAAATCTTTTAATGTAAGGCATTTCCTTTTCTCATTAAAGAGATTGGCAGTTTTGTTTTTTATTGCAATGTATCTTTCAGTCATTATATTTTCTCGGAGTTCTGTCTAAACAGTGAGAAGAGTAACGATTGTTCATTTGAGTTACATTTATAGATGAAATATTTTGCCACCAGCAAAGCTAAGCTTAGGGGTTGATGGTGTTTCAGTGAGGTTGTAGCTCCGTATAAAATTGTTGAGTCTGGTAATTTAATGCTTTCACTCGTGACGTGCGACCACCAATCAAAAAATTCATTCCAAAATAAAGCTACATGGGAACACTTTAAAAACATGCGCTGTATTGTGTGTTGTTTGCTTTTACATAGGTAACATAAATCATCAGGTATAATGTTGGCTCTTTTAAGTTTGTCTTTAGTGTAGATGATATTGTGGTTTATTTTGAATTGAAACATTATCAATTTTGTATTGCTCGTGACAGAAAAAGGCCATTTAGATATTTTTTGGATTTCAGAAGGCTCCACTCCGTAACTAATAATTCGGTTTTCATTGGTAGGTGATTGATATTTGTTCCCAACAATTATCTTGTGCAGAGCAGCGTTGGAAAGATTTCTTCGTCGTCGTACCAGTTCTGTTTCAGTGTTTGACTGTGTCTACCAGTAGGCAAAATTTTCCATTTATTTTTAATTGCATGGAGAAGTCCGTAGTACACTGTGAAACTAGGTTTAATTTTGAAAAGATTGACAAATTCTTGGTACGTTAGAAGTTTTCCACTATTAGGGTTTAAGAGGTGTTTAACTTTTGTAACACCCGCCTTGTGCCAAGACTCATAAAATATTGGCTTGGTTGCGATTTTTATTTTATGGGCTCCTGACCTCGTATAGGTCTATTTTTTCTTGATCTATTTCAGCTTTGATTTTCTTTACCATTTCCCAACAGTTAAGAATTTCTGAATAGAAGCAAGGAATGTTTCTTAAACTGAGTTCTTTAGTTTTATAACTGCATGATAGTAAGAACTTAAAACCGCCTAGGTGTCGAGTCATGTAATTTGGGATGATTTTCCACGGTGGATTCACTTCTGTATTGAATCTTCTCACCCATGAAGCTTTTCAAGGCTTTATTCATCGACTCAAACTCACTCAGTTTTAATCCTCCCTCATTCTTGTCTCCAATTAATGTATTTGTTTTAATTTTATGTGGTTTGTTATCCCATATAAAATCCAATACTTTTTTATCGACCTTTTTGCTGAAATTCTCGGGTAATGGAAAAACTAAAGCGTTGTATATTAGTTTAGATAACCCGAGTGACTTAACAATGTTGATCTTCCCAAGCAAAGTCAGTTTCCTCCTTTTCCAGGAATTTAGGATTTTTTCCAAATCATCCAGTTTGTTATCAAAATTAAGAGTTTCACGTTTGCTTTTATCATTGGAGAAGTGGATACCTAAAGCATAAACAGAATTTTCTGGCCAGCGAAACTCGAACGGTGGATGTGTCATTCCTTGTTGTCCAGCACCCCAGCCACATGGCCTCTGTTTTTGATTTATTCAGTTCTAAGCCTGAGCAGCCTCTGAAATTTTCTAATATCTCAAGTGACATCTGCACTGACTCTAAATCTCTGAGAAGAAGAGTAGTGTCATCTGCATATAGCGTATTTTTTATTCCCTCGTATCCGACCTTTATTTCCTTGATGTTGCTATTGGTTTGAAATGCAAGATTAAGCAGTTCTATTCCTAGAACGAATATGAGTCCTGATAACGGACAGCCTTGACTTACTCCGCGTTTAAGGTTAAAAAAGGGGATGCAAATCCATTGTTTGTAACACAGCTAGAAATATCCGTGTAAAACACTCTAACCCATCTTTTGAAATCTTGCTTGAAGTTAAAAACATCCAAGACTTTGTGCAAGTACTCCCACTCGATTGAATCAAAAGCTTTCTTAAAGTCAAGAAAAAGGGCAATGCCTTTTGTTTGCTTTACTTTGGTACAGTCAATAACATCAGAAATGAGTCTGACATTTTCGCCAATATATCTATTCTTCACATAACCAGTTTGGTTTGGACTTATGATGTCTGGTAGTACTTGTGCTAGTCTGTTTGCTATTACTTTTGTGGCAATTTTATAGTCCACATTTAACAAAGTAACTGGACGTAAGTTGTTTAGAACATCGGTGGGTTTGTCTTTCTTTGGTAGAAGAGTGATAATGCCTCTTTTCTGACAAATCGACAGTTCTCCTTTGTCAAAGGCGTTGTTGATACTTTGCACGACATCGTCACCAACTTCATCCCAGAAACACTTATAAAATTCAGAAGTAAGGCCGTCCGAGCCCGGAGATTTACCTGTTCCCATTTCCCATAGTTGATCTAGCTATCAAGAAGATTAATTCAGTTCAGTCTTCACAACTTTTGCTGCAAGTTTCTGCTTGGATGATTCAGATAGATAGTTTAATCTCAAATGCATTCGAAGCCCAAGGGCTGAATTACACATTTTTACAATCAAAAATTTACAAATCTAAATCTAAAAATTTACAAAGGATAGGTGCCTGAACTGAATAAGATCTATAGCCATAAGTTTTAAGATTG
>OZ026604.1:17106057-17113557 GCA_964020085.1 Micromussa lordhowensis
AGCTACTTACCAAGTTACCAGACAGGCTTGTTTCATTATGGAACAGAGAAGTCACATGAAGCACGACAGAAGTAAAAAAGTATCCCGATTTCAAGGCCTTCATGATCTTCATCGATACCGTAGCAAATCTCTTAAGCAATCCCATTTCGTCTTATTATGCAGTGAAGAAGGTAAAAAAGGCTATCCGCTGTAACAACGAACGACAAAGACGATAAGAAGACTTCTCGAGAAAATGTAATTTTCCTAAATATTTAGGAAAAGAGAGTTGAGAAGACCGAAAATGGACGCAATGAATGCCTTTGCTATCCAAGGAACGGCCTTTATTATCTAACTGTCATCTGATGGGAACAATTCGCCTCGACCATCTTCAGACTGAAAAAATGTCTGAAAGATTTTAAGTATAAAGAAGATTACATCAAATTCACAAACGAATTATGCAATACAGGTTTTAGCTGGGACGAGCCTCGGTCGGAAGAACCCGGTCAAGGTGGGATCCAACCTCGTTCCCAGAGCCGTTTCCCTGGCTTGGAGGAAGCCAAGTCAGGGAAACGGCTCTGGGAACGAGGTTGGGTGGGATCGGTGGAAATGTGATGAGTCAGAAATCCCGAGATGATTCAAACCGAAGACGCCAAGGGGAGGGAAGACCAGTACAAAAAAGTATAGTTCTTCACATGGAACGTGTGGACTAAAAGGTTCAAAGGACATTGCGGCGGATTAGAGAGCTTAAAGTCAAGCGAGACATTATTCATGATTATTTGTAATTTATGCGTACCTTTTAGTTTAGTTCTGACGGTGTTTAAAGAAGTTCAAATAAGCAGCAGTTATGTGAACATGTTGAACTAAATCACTGGAGGAATATTGCCCGTCCACATTCAAAGCAAACTTCGGTCCCACGAGGGCAGAAAAGGCGAAACAAACTGTTAATTTTCACGTACATATTTTCCGTTTTTGCTAAAAAAGAGGAAATCAGAAAAGGAAATGATCTATTAAAAGAAAAGAGAAGATTAATCAGTTAACGCAATTGGCACCAGACCCTATTCTTGCTTATATTTCTTCTTAACGCGCACGCCTGATGTATTACGTGGCGTGACGTTGCAACGTGAATTACGTGCGCAGTAAGGATGCGCAGTAAGGATGCGCAGTGACAATGGGCGCGAACATCATTAATTAATGAATCCCCTCTTAAGAACAATGATGATAAAATCAAATAAGACTGTACCTTCCGCAATTTCATTTTCACTTTTATTTTTATTCACCACGTTGCTTTCACTTATGTTTCACAAAGTTCCAGTATATTAATTTCTCCGCAGTATACATTTCAGGAGATAATGCACACGTGAGGACAATGTTTATATTTTTTATGGCTTTTTAGTATAATAACAGTAGTGGACTTTAAGATTATTATAGCTGTACTCCACAAAGGGGTGTTTCCCCTGAAACTCAGTAATGTAGCCTGAGTCATCTTCATTGTCCCAACGGAAAAATTCTTCCGTCAGTTTAGTACCATTGACAATCTGACATAGATGGGTATCAGACTTGAGTAAAACGAAGGGCTTGTCAGTGGGAAGATTAATGACATTAGTGGCGTATCCATCATCCCGACAGCAGTAAAAGATTCTTGTGTTCCTGCCATAAACGCCGTCTGGTAGCTGACCGCTGAATTTGTTCTTGTTATCATCATCTTCGTCGTCCCACTGAAGGTATCCGTTCCCGAAACCTGGTAGACGCAATACAGAACGTTAATTAAACATAATTGGAAAATATTCTAAAATTCCAAGTACTGCTAGAACTACATGCCAGCATTACTAAGAAGTACCGGTTTTGGTACAAGCAATGCGTATTTTCTTCTCTGAAGTTTGTTAAAAGTTGTCGAATTCCACTTTTCGCCACAATGGCTTTTTCATTTTGCTGTCCCGGCTTTTTGGGTAAGAAAAATGCTCTCTTAAGTTCCCAAATTGAGAACGTAATGCAAGTTTGTTAGGCAACACTGAATTCTGAGTCTTAACTTAAGATTGCTCAAAACAGTCTCCAGCAGTTAGATTTTGATGGGCCATTATAACCACTTTCAATTTTATCACTTGATGCTACAATCACAACGTGTTCACTAATGACGGGGCAGTTTACTGATACCATGATTGTAGCACCAAGTGATAAATAGTGGTTATAACGACCCATCAAAATCTTAGTGCTGGAAACTGTTTAAGCCACCTTACTTTCTCAAGTAAACGAGCGAATATGTATTGCAAGCATGCTCGTGTCGCATCATTGTGTATTTTTGTTCGTGTGTTACGCTGTTGAGTCGGAACGATTAACCAAAAATGATTCATCAATAAAGAAGGGCACATCAAGAAGAGCAATATGCTGACCTTCAGGGCAATCTCCTTTCTTGTAGATACAGTATTGTCCTTTGGGCCAAGGGAGATCGTAGTTAGAGGTTTTGCTCTGTGTCTTCATGCAAAACTTTTGTTCCATGTCTTTTATATTGGCTCTTCCTGCTAAATCATAGGGAGTAGACCAAGAGTTGCTTGGATCTCCATCCTGGGTGTCATGGAAACGAGTCCCCTGGTGCCAAAAGTCTCCATTCGGACATCCTGACTTTGTCAAGGGGAGACCATAGGTACCGAATGGCCAAGTAAGAGGAATGCGCACCTGAGGATCTGAATTAAACGAATGAGTGGCACTTTCATTTCACATTTCATTCCGCTTAACGCTTAACGCTTTCCTGGCTGTTTCGTTTGAGTATTAAATATTTTTTAACCCATAGTGTAAAATCATACCTTGTGGTTCAGAAACATCTTTTATCTGTGGGTATTCCTGTAAGATCCTTTTTATGTTCCCTTTTCGCTGTGCCAAATTGTCACATCGATATTGCTGATCAAGCTCGCTGAAAAAACTATCTTCAACAGCGTTGCCAATAGGCATGAGCTTTAATTTAATGGGCTCAGGCATGTCGGGACCTCCAGAGGTGAATTCCACCTTGTTCTCTGTAAAGTTAGTCGTATCTGTGTTGGATTCCTTGAATTTACTGATATCAACTTGCAAAGAGGCACTGAATCCCCCGTACCCACCGGACGCGGACACCGATGATCCTATCTGCAAGCCCAAAGCATTAACATGATTTAGTTTCTATTGGCAAGACAATAGAAGGTAACCAAGGTTTTTTGCAAGGTAAGGTAGACTTAGTTGGAATAGATTTAACCTCGTCGAATTCACGTTGGTTAAAGCCATAGCGCTTTCATCATACGATTTTATCGAATGTTGACAGTTGAAATACCGACCACAAATTGAACAGAATTTTAAACGTTATGGGAGTATCATTTAATTTTAACAAATCTAACATGCATGCATACGTCCTTTTGTCGTGGTCACTATTCTGATCAGTTTATACAGCAGCATGCGGCACGCCCATGCAATATGGCAGGGACATGACGTGGGCTTACATATTCCCGTGTACTCAGACAGAGTTTTCATCCTTGCAAGACACAAGACAACTTCTGGACTCGGTCTCAAGCCAAACTGACTTTTATCGTTTACAGAACTCTGTTCAATTATCATTGTCTTGCTGAAGTTGAACATATCCGATCCTTGCCAGGCGATTTGTGTGTTTGTAGTACAAATGAGCCTTTAACTTGACAGCCATTCACTTCAAAAATCGTAAAAAAGCTTTCCCATACGGGTAGTGGGGTACTTATCTAATCAAAACTCACAACATTACACTATTAGAACTTACTTAATCTCAGTCGTCGGGAATATTGTATTACTTTGTTTGCTATATAAAGTTGTCGTCTATCCCGTATTATTGCTGTTTTCGTCAAGAGAAGATCAAGGTACCTACGTTGATCTTCTCTTGATTTCATTTTCATTCATTCATTCTCTTTTTCTTTTTTTCTTTTAATAGTAGCCCCCTCGTTCCATATTGGGTGCTTTGGAAACGTTCCCATTAAAGGAAGAGAACCACCGAGCTCGTCTTGGATTTTCACAGTGAACAATTGTAGGCTTAACTCCTTTATTTATACATAACTTGGAAGACTAACCCTAATCTACCAGCTGATCATCAACTGTCGTTAAATTGTTGACATTACAAGTGGAACAAGTACCATCAGCCCCCATTTTGTCTGGTTTAGTTATAGCAGTCAATAGTTTAATAACGTCGATTGAATGCTTCAGTTTGTAAATCTTGAACTGATTGTGGGTAAGTTGATATGCATGTTAAACAATTTTCACAATTCTTACGTTTTCCATGGCATACTTGGCAATTTTAGTGTAGGAACTTTCGCGACGTTCTGTCTTCTTAGTTCCCAGCACCACCTTCAGCACAATGTCCTGGAAAAAACAATTGTTGTTACTAAAAATAACACAAAATGGGTGAAAAGTTTAAAGTTTTGAATGGAAAGATATCTTACGAAACTTCTTTCAGTTTCGAGATCCTTATCGTACGATCTTCTACAAACCGCGTTAGATATGTCTTAATTGAAACAAAATTTGATAACAATTTGGTGACGAGAAGGCCAAAAACTCAAAACTTGTTGCCAAGTTTCAGGCTCAGCAATTGGTTGAGCCCTACTGACGGTCACTGTGTACAGAACGCTCACCTGTTTCAGTGAACAGCAAAACATTTTCAATAACTCAAACACGTTAGAAATTCAGACGCCAGGAAGTAAAACTGTGACCATCGCCAACAACACCAGCTTGTTCTCGAAATAAAGGTCTTGAACTCGAAATCTTTGCACTCGGCAAAACACTTGTTGACGTAAGGCGAAAAAATAATTTAGGGACGCAAAAAAGGCCTAAGAAGATTATCTAAACAAAAAGCTAAACTATAAACGTAGTCAGCTAACTAACCGTTCCCCAATTGTCAATGAATCCACGGTAAGCTCCTTGATCGTACTCTTCAGGTAAGCCACACACAGCAGCTGCGAACTCTTTTGTAACCGAATACTTCTCAACTCGAGCCAAGTCCAGTTGATATCGAGCTGTGCCATTATTGCAGACTTCTTTCTTTTCAAAAAAGACTTTGTGATTATTTGTTGTCTCTTTTTCCATTTTCTCATAACCTACAATAGGGGAGACAAAGACAGGGGGAAGAAAAAGACGCACAGTTAATTTATCAACGGAGTTTCTTCAATTACATAAGATTTGTTTACAAGAAAGATGTGTTAGTCAAACGACAGTTGTTGCCAAAATAAAAGAGAGGGATCATGTAAATATCTCAGCAAAGATAACATCAAAACAGTAAATGGAGAACAAAGACGAACAGACGAACTTCTTGTCAGTTTCCACGAGTACTTATGTACGTTCATATAAGATATACTTTACAGTTTTCTCTGCTTTAAGATTTGAATTTCATAAGAACTTGCGCTTTAATGTTACTAGAAACATTCGTCAGGTCCCAGTGTTAATGTCTTTGTGGGCTGATAGCTGTCCTTGGAAACTTTATGTTAAAATAAACTACGCAGAAGACCTCGAACGTCGTTCTCAGGGTAATATGTGGTTTTTAAAGGTCAAAATCTCGACGGAAAACTACCAGGTCATAGACCTTCGCCGAACAAAATATTGTTGGCTGATAGCTGCCATTCAGCGAGAAATTTATGTTCTTTAAACTACGATATTACTAAATGTACATTGTTGTAGTAACTAAATTGGAAGATGTTAAAAGTCACTATGGTAAATGACCTACTTTAAGTACCTTTAAGGCTTACTTGTTATCGAACTTGTGTTCGATGATTGTTTTGATGAAGTTTGATAAGAGTCAGTCAAATTGATAAAAGTTCTTACTTGCACTGAGACTGAAGGCAACACTCCATAATCCTGAGTCGTAATCAGCTATGCAAAAATGAATAATGATAAAAATAATGAATATTTTGTGCTGTGTTTAAATTCTAATCTTCATGGAGGGTTTGGAAGAGCTCTCCCCCAACCTAACCCACACAGACGTTTTCTCCTAAAGAAAAAATATCTCAGGTATTTAATTTGGCATGAAGTAAATAGCTCTAAAATGACGTTGTTATTTCTTTATTTGTGACGTCAATCACCATCGTAGCTCCACCATCTAGGATTCCAGCATTGAAGATAACAAGAATTGACGGAAAAATTAATCAAATGATAATGCTCGTAGAAAGGCAGTCACTCTGAATATTTTGCGCAGGCGAAGTTGAATTGAGATCATGAGGTCGAAAAAACTATTTTTGACTAAACCGGCATGTTGCTATAGAAATGTCTAAAATCATGGATATAAGGCAAATGGGACATCAGAATTTCTGCAATCTAAGAATGAAAAGCTCATGAAATCTTTAGCTTCACAGGGTAGATACTTATGTCATAATTCCAAAAAATATCTGAGAGGTTTGAAACTACGACGCCCTCTTCTTTCAGGATAAAAGTGCTTTCCTATCTGATGAACACTTTCAACTCTAGAAAAGGCCAACGGACAAATCAAAAGTACCGGAACCTGGTAGGATCTGATTAGCAAATGCAAAGAAACTGAACTCAGAAAGGATGACCGTATGGTTGGGGCTAACTGTTTTCTATACTTTCTAATATTTCGTCAGGCACGACCTGACGAAATATTGGAAAATATAGAAAACAATTAACCCTAACCGTATGGTCAGCCTTTCTATGTTCACTTTCTTTTGTTCTATCTAAGCCATTTTAAAACATTAACAAAACGTCTGTACATGGAAAAATTGCTCTTTCCTATTTCCAAAGATGTCTTTTTGTTCAAGAGATATTCAAGTTTTCAAGATATGCAAATTAATCAGCGAAGTTATAACGTCATAAACTCAGCCAAATTTTGTCCATATATGAAGAAAAATATATCTCAACCGATTTGTATCAAAAGTGTTTGATTCTTCGCAGTAAGACACTGCTAGATGTGTTGCACAATATGAGCTTGTCCATTTTGTTACCACGGCAACGTACTAGGTTCCAGATCTCCCCGATGTTTAATGTTTTCTCGTCATCTTTGGGGTTCCATTTTAGTATTTGCCAATGGTGCCTCATCTGTACAATCCAGCAAGCATATAAATATGTTAGGTCGATTTCTTGGCCTGGTTCAATTTCTCCGAGATGAAAATCATTAAAATATTGAAAACAGGTTTGAGGGGACTGGAATGGAGTAAGTTGCCATGGGGATGGAATTTACGATAGCCTTGATTGTGTTGCTGTAGAACTATTAGTTTCCCAAGTTTCAGTGGTGTCTGCATCAACTCAATTTGTATACTTGAAGTCCAATCGTTTTAAATTATAAAATGTCTTAGCTCACCGCTGGCTTCCACATCAACCTTGAGTTTATCTTGATAAGACTTGGCCCCGGAAAATACTTCGTTTGTGGTAGTTTCGACGCAAGATGAGCGATGAACAAAGACCACCTGATCTGGTACCCGGTACAGTCCATCAACAGAAGTTTCGTTTTCATCCCATGTCAGTTTGAATATCTTCCTCGTGGAGAGCAGTCCTGGGTCGACACCACCATGTGACAATTCACCACCGTCAGGATTTCCT
>OZ026604.1:17116057-17131057 GCA_964020085.1 Micromussa lordhowensis
TATATATAACGAGAATTAAACAGACCTATTAGATCAGTTTTAGTTTTTGCCGACACCATAAGTTTACATGCAGAACGCCGAGAACGTAATGAATGACCGAGCGTAATGAAAAACAAATCCGCTTTCCAGTCCAGATACAGGCGGACAACAAGCCTACACAACTGAAGCTTAAATATAATAGGGGAAAATTCGTAAATACATAGTGAGAAATCTTTCGTTTGTCCATAGTTAAGCTTACTGTCAGATTCAATATGTCATAGCGACGCTTCGCGCTGTGCAAAAACAAAGAAAGACAAATTCAGACTCTGTTGACTTACACTGTTTATTTGAATGTTCCTCCTTGATTGTTGTTGGCTTTCTGGTATTAAATTTACTTCCTCGGTTTCTTGAATGGCTATTGATTCTCAAACTGAAGTTCTAGCGCTCAAGATATTTATTGGATATATTCCATTGCTGCTTTTCCGAAAGTGAAGTAAAACGGGAACCGAAGCCATGTTATCGAGGCTCACAAGCGGACGCTGATTTCAAGCCCGCGCTTCTCGGAAGCCATTTGAGTGCTTAACTCTGATTGGCTAAGTGATTCTATCCTGAACGGTGATTGGTTATATATTTTTCACATGTGAAGAATGCTATACGCAAAGCTGATTGGACGTATCGCTTTTTTCACATGTGGAAATATAGCACATATAGAATTCTATTTGCAAGGTTTATTGGCTAAAATTCTCGCTATATATACAATAAACCTTATTTAGAAATGAGTGACAGGGATCAAATGTCAAGTACTTATGTTCCACGCGGTTTTGATGGTGTAAGCCGAGTTCGAGTACTCGCCATGCAGGTTTTTCCTAGTCAAAATAAAGTCTAACGTCGAGTTTAACCGCGGATTTATTTTATTTTTCTTTGCTTTTTTTTAAAATAAATCATGTCAACACAAACTACTTACTTACAATACAAAAAACTTACAGTACTTATCAACAGTGTACGGTACTAACGCTACTAAACAATAAAAATCGCGGATTTATTGCGTCATTCTCAACAAACGTTAAAGACAAGGACGAACCCAACAACAGACAGGGAGCTGTTTACAAGATCAAATGCTTCCTACATCGGCGAGACTGGCAGAAACCTGAACACGAGACTGACTGAACACAAACTAGCCACGAGAAATGGTGATGTCAACAATCACATTGCTATACATCATCAACTGACAAACCACAACATTGATTGGGACACTGCCCAATGCTTAACCTACAGTACGACCTATTTTCAACGACTGACTCTTGAAAGCTGGTACACTAACTTAGAACAAACGCCTCTTTACAGATGTCAACAGCTACCGGCGCCTTACAAACGACTTATTCACGACGCAAACGAAACCGACAAACGGACTTCTAACAGACCGACTTAATTTGACCAACTATACGCGGACCTCAAACCAGCCAATTTGACTAATAAAAGACGGATCGAAACTGACCAATGACTGATGACAAACTTTACACGAGCCTTTCAGCCAATCCAACATGGCTAAAGTGACCAATCACTTACTTATAACATCATCGACTGACAAACACTTCACTTGACTCTGAAGATGACTTCCGCTCAGGTTGTTGAAACGTCAGTCACCAACAACAGTTCTTCTCAGAGCTACCCTTACCTGGACGATCACACTATACGAACAACTGATACTCCTGGGTTCAAACCATTTACTATGTCACTTAACAACAGTTCTCTTTACCCGAACGATCACACTACACGAACTATAAGCATTCGTAATTGACTAAAGAAATAAATATCGAGAAACAATGTTGAAATTTTATTGAAATTGCCTGTAATATGTCATGTCGTTGACATCTTTCCATGGTTGATATCCTTTAGAAATGCAATAGACCTTTCCCGCATTCCAACAAACAATGGCTCCGAGTCGAGGTCAAGGTGGACAAAAATGTATGAAACTCGCTCTGGTGCTATTGTTCGTACGCACGAAAGGTCCATTGTGATATATCTGTCAAAACGTCACTTAAAATATACCAGTCATAAAATTTGACCCCATCTCGTCTGCCTCGTAAATTTTCATGGCCAGTTGGTGCCCAGTAATAACGGAGTTCCACTGTAAACTACAATTTTGTGCTCGTTTTGGGTTATTTAACGATTATGACACAACTTAAGCACTGCCCCGGTATCGCTCTGACCGTTCAAGCCTTGATTTTTTTCAGTCTTTAATTTCACAACGGCTTAAGTTGTGTGTATAACTGCGATGATCAATCCTGTCTTCAAATCTTTCTCCGCAGTTCAAATATATGATATTTCATATATTTAGTTGTATTCTTGTATTCTTCATCATCTACGGGTATATTAAGAACTCACAACGTGACCAGAGCACTGCACCGGTATCACAGAGGTCATGGGTTCGAATCTCGTTCAAGCCTGAATTTTTTTTTCAGGCTTAAATTTCACAACTGAATACTTTGCGTGTATAACTGCGATGATCAATCATATCTTCATATCTTTCTCCGCAGTTCAAATTTATCATCGTTTATAAATTCACTTGTATTCTTCACCATTCACGGGTACATTGCGTAACATGACCATGGCTTGTTGTCACCAAATAAATGTATAAAGATGTTGAGCTTGGCGGCCATTGTGCCGCAAAATGAATTTGTTGTTTTGTAGCTAGGCAGCTATTGCGCGGTCAATCCATCATGATTTGTGACTTCGACACATTTCAATAAAAGTTGTAGTTTGAAGACTTGTTAACAATAAGGTAGGTAAAAAAGGGTAAAGTTTGTATACGAGCCAAGTGGCCCATCAGCTCAGAGCTTATCCCAGTTTCTGTAGCATGAAGCGACCAGGAATGCTTCTACTCCTCCCTGGATGGGATGAAAGTCCATCGCAGGGGCTACGATCTTATCCCTAATCTTGTTTGCAGACTATGTCAACTGACCAGCAATGTTGTAATTTGAAAATAATCTAAAAGTTGTGATTCAAGGACTTGTTAACAGTTTGATTTCATGTATTAACGCATCATGCAAAAACCATGAAGTGACTAGCACCGTTGTTTTAACTGAAAGTAACAAAATGTTTCTGAAAAGTCGGAAAGTTTCATTTGTCACTGCCTGGGAATCGTTTTTTGCCTTCCTTATAATTATTCCATTTTTTACACTTTTATTTTCGCAAACATTTCAACAGACCCCCTTTAAGCCAGTGCCCGAAAGAGAGGACTTAGATAAAAAATGACGGTGGTCATATGTTGGCAAATTTGAAAGAAATCCCTAAATTAGGTACCGAAAATTAATATAAATCTCCCTTTGTGGGTCTGGCTCAAATTCACTTTTATCCGTACCAATTTAACAAAACTACCTTCTCGTATTTTTTGAGTTTATAACCTGAAAGCAAGACTCAAGGTAAATACCTTGATAATCTCTTGCCTGAAAGGTACTGACCATTTCATATCTTTTAATAACACATTTAACCTTACCAAACCACAGATTTTAACCCTTAAAAGGTACTTCTCCCCTTTTTCTCGAACGCATTTCTCTAATCACCTATTACTACTAGTAAAAAGAACTAAGAATATAGAGGGAAAACCAATAAGACTCCTGAAATGTACCTATTTAAATTAAAAGGAAGTAATCAATCAAAGATTATAGTAATAATCAAACATTGTGAATTGTCGTTATAGTCTACTAACCTTTAGGATTCGCTGGATGCCTCCGATATCTCTGGTCGTTTAGTGTTGGAATGGAAGACGAGATTCTTTCAAAGAATATATAAATCTTAATTTGTAATTCTTATCTTAATATTTAAGATGCTGTAAGCATCTGAGATAATTCGTGCAAGCGGCTGACAGGCTGTTTGTTTTAAAAGTTGCATTACGATTGGACAAACATTGCCATTGAACGCATGACTACCACCGAATACATGTAGATTGAGCGGCGGGTGATCGAATTTAGTATTCTTTCCTTTTGTTAAAATTTTCTTTGTCGGTAAAGGTTCAAGTCCCACAGCGATCTTTGGGCGTGGAAAACACTTGCGCCATTTGGCCAAGATTCAAACTGTTTACACTAAATTACATTGTATCTTTATTTCTCCTTTGAAGGGATTAATTTGATTTTTATTATTTTCGCCCCAAATTCTCTATGTCATGCCAGGCCAAACTAATGAACGAATTGTAGGGTGGCTTGCAAGAGAACAAGAAAAAAGAACATTATTTTGTCAGGGTAGATATCCCCCGGCGTCATAGACTCTGGAAAAAGCGACCACAGTTGCTTCGGTTAGGAACAATTCCACGAACATCGTTTGCATATCAAATTTTCCGTTCCCGTTCTCTCAACAAATTATGTTCTTTTGCGTAATTAATCATTTTAATTTCCCTCATTTTGCATTAATTTTATTAATGTTTCCGTCACGTTAATTTAAGCCGCATTCATTACGATTAACACGAGTGTTAATTTCCTCTCATGATATGGTACGTTCACGTGTGCGACTGTATCAAGTTTTATTGCTTATTTCGAGAATTGTTTCAAAATCAGAGGCCCATATATGCCAAATTTCACCCGTTTCAACTTATTAATAAACCAGGTGTTCAATAGAAGCTGAACCGCCCTGGAAATTGTCTTTTTTCCGCTTCCGTATGGAATCTTTGTGAAACTGAAGCGAATTACACACTTGTATAAATGGACTTTAACTTTATGCCCTGTCCGCCGCAAGCTCATCGATAGGTTTTTGAGTATAGCAGTGGACATTCTATACACGGGCGTTTTTTCTGTCTTTCAGACGGGTTAAACACAGCAAGTGACGTCTTCATTCTTGTATTTTATTGTAGTGGTAAGGAATGTCCTCGTTAAAAAAATGTGGCTTTTTTTCGTCCGTTGGTTTAATGTATTTCAGGCGAATGAAATACCCAGCTGCTTGCTTCGAATTACTTCAAAACAAAGATGGCTATGTCACATTACAAGCCTAGAAATAAGGTTTACAGCTGAAGAGTCGTATTTTACTTGCATTTCTCCACCGAAGAAAGAAACCGGCAAGTCGTCGGCTTGTTGGTTAACTATACACCTCTGCATTTTTCGATCAAGGAGAAGAAAAAGATGTACCCATCGATACCTTTATCTCCCATTTGACTCATTATAAATCACTTTTAAATGACATAGGTATACTGATCAACTTGAAGTTAGTCTGTGTCAAGAGTATTTCTTGCAAAGTTATCGATGTGTCACTTTTAAATTACATAGGTATATCAACTTGAAGTTACTCTGTGTCAGGAGTATTTCTTGCAAAGTGATCGATGTGTCACCAGCGTATAATGTCTATAATGTCCACTAGGCATTCACCTCCGCCAAAATTTGTAGTCCCAATAAATCCATTGGCCTAGACCGTGAACATACCACTTTATTTTTGCAACGCAATAATTTGGCTCTCAAGCTGAGAGTTTGGGTTCGAATCCCGTTCAAGCCTTAAGTTTTTTCAGTCTACAATTTCACAACTGTTTAAGTTATTTCATAACTGCGATGATCACTCATGTCTTTCATATATTCATTTGCATTCTTCATCATCTACGGGTATATTACGAACTCACAACGTGACCAGTTTCCAGATGGCTTGATAGCTCAGTTAGCAGAACACTGCACCGGTATAGCAGAGGTCATGGGTTCGCCAATCCCATTCAAACCCAACTTTCTTTTTCAGGCTTGAATTTAACGACTGCTTAAGAGCTGCCCTCTATAATTATCAACTATGGTGATTTGGACGAGAAAACAAATGAAAATCCTGAAAAATGAAAAAAAGCTTTCTCAGATGAATGGTCTAGATAAGTGATTCACAAAAACATAACTTTCAGTTCAATTCGATTCGTATTATAAATATAAACAAGAGCGTGAAATGACCACGTTCTGTGTAGTCTGAGGAACGCGAACGACGACGGCTAACTTTTGGTATTTCCGTTTGGATTTGCTCGCTGTCAGGACATATTTTAGAGTCATTGGCGTACTGAACAGATTTAGACAAATGCGAATTTTTGCCGTTAAAATATATATTTATTTTTGAAAAAGCGTCGTCCTCGGCGTCGCCGTCGTCGCACAAAGAAAATAATTAATATATTCCACTTACCGTGCGTCATGTCGACAATTGGATGGTCCGCGATAAATCATGTTATATTATCAGTAGGTTTCAGCTGCATTTTCGACGATTAGTGTACGAAATCACAACACAACATTTTCTACTCTCCGAAGCCCGCGTCCTGACATCTTGTCTTTCGCCTGATAAGCCGCGGTTTACAAGACGTTTAACAATTTGCTGAGATCCTAATTGACCCAAAAGTCTGTTACCAGCCTTTAAAATCCTCCTCTTATTCGAGGATTCTCATCAAGAACCAGTTTAAGATAGCTCGAAACAGTTTCCAGCACTTTCCAAGGTTTTGATGGGTCACTTTAACCACTCTGTATCGGTTGATGCCAAAATCGTGGTACAAAAACAGTGCCCAATCATCCGTGAACAACTTTAGCACACCCTTAATTTTAGCTTTAAGCGCTTGTAACTCAAAAACGAGCTCGTTGACCCCATTTTTTATAATCAAATTGTAGTAAGCATGATAAAATGCAACGTTTGCATAGTTTAAAAATATTTTGCGACAGGGGTTTAGAGCTACCTTAAATTTTCGAAAATTTAAGGTGGCACTGAACCCCCTTCGCGGAATGTTTTTAAACTTTGCAAAAGGTTGCATCTTATCATGCTGATTACAATTCGATAATAAAAAATGGGGGTCACTGAGCTCGTTTTTTAGTTACAAGCGCTTACAGCTAAAATTAAGGTTGCTTTTAACAGGTCATATTGTTGCCATGGTAATCTATTGTGCCACAAAAGTGGCAGCAACATGTTCACCAATGATTGGGCAGTTTTTTAATGCCATGATTTTGGCATCAATTGATATAGAGTGGTTACAATGACCAATCAAAATATAAGTCTTGGAAACTACTGGAAACTGTTTGGAGCCACAATTTCCAGGGCGGTTCAGCTTCTATTGGAGTTCAGTTCTGTTACGATCTGTTGAGCGCCCGCCATTGCGTTACATTCCAACTGGTAGGGGTAGGGTGGAAAACGTGAGCTCTTAGCCAGGGTTATTAAAATTCAGAAAAAAAAAACTGGGGTATCCATTAATTTTCCGAGATAATTAGCCTTGAATCTCGAAGAAAACTGATGACGTTAACATTTTTCTGAAGAAAAGGAAAATATATTTCTTCACAGATTTTTCCATGTAAATATGCAGAAAACTAAACACATTTATAAACATCTTTAAACTACATTGTAAATGGTAACATAAAAACCACTTTTGGTACGTTTTTAATACCGAACAAAATCGTCCCAACAGCGCTTTTAGCGTCCCTGACAGCTCTCCTCTGGCTTAGCCAAAATACAGTCTACAAAGCTTTTCCTCACAGCCAGAAACTAATCACATGTTGAATAGGCTTGCCACTTCCATTTCATTACATAAAATGTGGCGGTAATCATTCGTTTCCAAAACTTAAAAGAGTTGTTTTCATATTTTCGTTACATTTTTTCCTGTCACCTTCCTAGCACTTGTTTTGCGTGCGCATTATGCCATCTGCAGTTGGATTTCAGTATAACTTCTTTTAATTTACGGATATGATAACAGTTATTCGGCTGGAAACTGTTAACAGTTAGTGGTTAGCGATAGGCTGCTTTTCTGGTGTTCCTGGTTTTAGCAAAGGCTCGTTATAAGTTTTAGTGCGTGTTAAACGGGTACAGAATTCCGGACAGATTTTAAAATTCTCTGTTTATTTCTTTAGCCCCTTCAATTGCGTCGTGCGTGTCTTGAAGAGTTCGGTGGTCTTACTCTTGCATCTGGCGCGCTTCTTGTTGGCTCTTACGTAGTTCTTCCAGCTGTGACTTCTCCTCGTCACTTTTAACTCACTCCATCGCAGCGCTGATATCATCTTCCCCACAAGGCGCTGACTGTAATCTCTCCGCCTCAGCCGGACTCAATCCAAGAACAACATAATTATATATTAAAGTTATGTGTCTTATGCTTGATTGTCTCACATAACTCATAGACGTCACATCAATATATTATTACCCAAGGAGTTTCCTATTCAAGTTACATATAGTCAAATAATCAATCACAAAATCGCAGGCGCATTTCGCAGCTCTCTGAAAGCTGCCACACAATGCTGGGATTTAATTTTAAGAGAACAGGATTTGGCCTAGACGAATTTAAACTTTAACTTCTCGTGCAACGATAATGCTTTTTTTTCTCCCTTATAATCTATTTCTTGTCTGTCAAGTGTAGGATGTCCACTCCATAACGCGATCTTCTCATACAACTTGTTAGTATGCAACACACTGCAAGGAATTGACTCTTAATCACATTTCTTTTTTTGCTAGTTGGCTCATGCGTTTTGATTTTTGCCTGGACATAGCACAATTTCATAATTCCAGACAGATTACCATTCTCCCCAAAGAAAGTCAAGTGAGGACACTTTACTATCCCTCTCCGCACCTGCCTAATTCATTCATACAAGTTGAAGTTCAGAAAGACCATTAAAAAACATTCATCACTGCATTCACTCCAATCTTTTAGCCCAAGATAAGAAAAGTTTTGAGTTTTGCCATACTATTTTATATTTACATCACTGCTTTCAGTTTTGTTTGTTTCCATTAACTAATACCGTGCCATCATACGGATGAAAATTTGATAATTAGCAAGGTTAATGCATTTTTTTTATTACAAGGCTGAACTACGTCTCCAAATTATATGTTGACGGTGATTAAAATGCATAAAGTCTAACTAACATTTTGGTTCCTTTGTGGCCTTCATCAGTTACAATGATTGAAAACTCTTGAGAAACGCCTGTTTAAACTTACCTGACTTCTTGGAAACTTGGATGTTAGTAAAATCTGTGAAGGCAGTTTGACTTGTTAGAGGATCTAACAAAATACAGATGAACATATAAGTGTGTGACTCTTACCCACCCAGAATAGAGTCCGCTCAGTGTGATAAACTTTACGCCCTTGATAAAATCATATGCATACAATGACTAGTAATTTAAAATTGTACCCTAGGGTTTATTAGCCACAGTGTGTATTCTCTAGCCAGCCCTAAGCTGATAAACACTCGGGGAGATTAATTGCTAGGGGTGTAACTAAAACAAAGGTTTTCGAAAAACTAGTGCAGAAGGAGTTGTTAAAATTTACCTTATTGAGCTATTAGAAACAACGGAACAGCTGAAAATTGCACGATGAATTCAAGCAACAGTTGCTTATTAATGACTTAAGATCGGACTAGAACTCTGTTAATTTTGAACTGAAACTTCTGGACTGAGACACATTTCTAAAAAATCATTAAGCATTGCATTTCTGTTCACTCAAGTGAGCTTTGGACTCCCAGTATCCACAATGACATTCAGTTAAGCTCGGAGATCAAAAAAAACGTTTCAAATAATCTAGAGGGAAACGTTAAAAGATATGTAAACCACATTCTTGAAATTCTGTGCAGTTCAATGACAGTTTAGTACTTGGTCTTATGCTATAAGCAGTGTACATACCAGCCGTATCACTTTTAGGCCTGTTGCTCTTCAATAATACGCGTTTATAAAAAACGTAATACAGGTCAGGACCACATAAGAAAGAAAAAGACCTAAATTAAGCAAGTTTAAACTGTCTCGGTGTGGCCAGCTATTCAGGCGTTTAGTGTAAACACCGTCCGCTCTTAAGATAACCCCATCATCCTAATCACCTTTTGACGCAATGAAAGTTTTGTGTTCTCGTTTTGTCAATAAATCAGTATAGTTATTGTGTTGCTTCTAATTGGCTAGTGTTGTTCAATAGAACTGTTTTCCATCGATCCGAGGTAATTTATTTTAAATTTCGCTATGCGGTTTTAAGCGTCTTGTATGCAAAGTTGTCGTGCTGATATACCAGACGCCTCGTCGATTGCCAAAAGTTTCTCTCAGTAGAAAGTATAACTTTACTGATTGAACAGTCGTCACCAAGAAGAAGTCAAACGAAAAGAGTCTTAGCAATGAGGGGCATGGAACAAACCACTTCGTCAAGTCACCTGAGACCGTCATGGCTACTAAGTAAACAACAAATAGGCATTCTTTTAGGAAAATCAGTTCTAGTTGACAATCTCACTTCCACTAACCAACAAATTGTCAAGAGCACCATTAACGAACTTATAGTAAAACAAGACTTACCGGCTACTGCTACAAATCTCATCATCACCACTCCTAGAACTTCATGTATTTACTTTTTGCCTAAAATTCACAAACCTAACAACCCAGGCCGACCTATCGTCTCTGCGTGTAGTTGCCCTACCGAACTCATTTCTAGCTATTTAGACAAAATTATGGCACCTATCGTCAGATCTTTACCGTCTTATGTTAAAGACAGTCAACACGCCCTTCAAATTTTTCGTGATTTCAATTTCCTGGGTGAAGACAAACTTATTTTTACTATGGACATTACATCCCTTTACACCGTCATCCCTAATGGCGAAGGTCTTCTAGCCCTCAAACATTTTTTTGATTTACGCACTGTTAAGGAACCAAGCTCGGAAACACTGCTCCGCCTGGCTGAACTAGTTTTAACACTAAATTGTTTTTCATTCGCTACCAGTTATTATAAACAAATCAATGGTGTGGCCATGGGCACCAAAATGGGACCCAGCTACGCCAATCTTTTCGTAGGCTACATTGAACACGAATTTTTTAATCAATACAACGGCCCTAAACCTGAGCTATACCGTCGCTACATTGACGATTGTGTCGGCGCCACTTCCTCTACCAGAGAGGAACTCAATCAATTTATAACTGCTGTTAATTCGTTTCATCCGGCTCTTAAGTATACCTGGGAAATTTCCAATACTTCTTTGGCATTTCTAGATATCAAAGTTTCTGTCGAAGGCAACGGTTTATGCACCAGTGTGCACTACAAACCCACAGATTCTCATAGCTATTTGTTGTATTCATCTTCACATCCATCACACGTCAAGAATTCTATTCCTTATTCTCAGTTTCTTAGACTTCGTCGCCTTTGTAGTGAGGACTCTGATTTTTCCTTTAAATAAGAGGAAATGTGCAATTTTTTCGAGAAACGTGGATATCCTGCCTCTGTTGTTCAAGCAGGCCATCATCGTGCCCAACAAATTGATCGGCAGTCAGCACTACAAACGTCTCAGAAGGAGAATAATAATAGAATTCCATTCACCCTCACATTTCACCCTCACAATCACGCAGTAAAATCCATCATTCTCAAAAACTTTAAATTACTTCAAAATGATCCCGATACTGGTAGAATCTTTTCGCAAACCGCCATTAATTTCATTCAAACGCGACAAAAACATAGGTAACTTTTTAGTTAGAAGTGCATTCAAAACGACTGAAGAACCTGGAACTTTTAAATGCGCACGCGCGCGATGTAAAACATGTCCTTTCATTTACAACGTTGAGAAATTGTCGGGACCCAAGCGATCCATTAAGATCACAGATCAATTTACCTGTACCTCAGCCAATGTCATCTACTGTATAACTTGCACTCTTTGCAAAAAGTTATACATCGGCGAAACAGGTAGACGACTAGGCGACCGTTTCCGAGAATACCTTCGCGACG
The DNA here is from genome assembly GCA_964020085.1 of Micromussa lordhowensis. Taxonomy (NCBI): domain Eukaryota; kingdom Metazoa; phylum Cnidaria; class Anthozoa; order Scleractinia; family Lobophylliidae; genus Micromussa; species Micromussa lordhowensis. Next base: position 17,127,680 of record OZ026604.1, read on the forward strand.
TAGAGAAAGACGATAAAGACGCTTCTAAACCGGTTGCTAGACACTTTAATATGCCGAATCATTCTAAGCAACATATGGCAGTCTGCGGCCTCTCCCTACATCAAGGAGGCACAGAAAGCCGTAAAACTCTTGAACAAAGATTTATTTTTCAAATCGGCACTCTTAATCCTCACGGTATCAACGAACGCTTTTCATTCAACTAATTCATTCTGTTGTTTTTCACGTTGCCAGGCACCAACCAATAGCGTAGCTCCACATTTCTGTATATAAACCACACACAACCCACAATTCCTTGATTCGCTCCGACGAAGGGCTAACGCTCGAAACGTCAGCTTCCGAATCTCTTTACGGTGGACAATTCACATTATCAACCCAGTTGATAAAACCAAATTATCTTGCAATACTCCCACCGACGCAGCACCACAGTTTCTTTAGAAACTTGCCCCCTTTAATAATTTAAATGAGTTCCTTTTCCAATGTCTCAATCCCCTGTCAAAAGCAGCGGGCACATCACCTGAATTTACACACTACACACGGGCAAGTGAACATAGTTGGAACAAAGCACACTGGACAAAAGAATGCTATGGCTAAATCCTACATATAGCACTGAATTGACCTTTTACATCGTGTCTTAATAATGAGTTTTACTCTCGCAGCTGGATAAGATCTGATCAGGGGAGCGCAGTGTCTAGGCCTTTTGCTTTTAACAGCATTTTAACAAACTTAGATGTACTACACCGCGGAAAAGAAGGACACTTAGTAAAGGGAAAAGATAAAAAGTTAGCTACATAAATATAAGGAAAATAATCAAACAAACTGAACTGATGGCCACTAACAGCACACAGATACTGCACCATATGCTACAGTTACTAAAGACCCGCCACCTATAAATATCAACAGAAGAAATGGTCTACATAAGTGATTAACAAAAATTTAACTTTCAGTTCAATTCGATTCGTATTTTAGCGCTGGGGCGACCACCTTGGTTTTGCCGCTCTGAGAGGGATTTCAGCCGCCATTTTAGCCCACATTTTTAACAATTTGCCATACAAAGAAAGCGTTGGGGTGCATGCATTGTATTTAAAAACATAGGCACGCAAGGCATGCAAGAGTGATTTTTTATGAAGTCTTGAAGATAGGAGCATTTATGGAGCTGTTTACAGAAATTATTTGTGATTGGTGTGACACGCGTACATGCATAACTCCCCACCACTCACCGATCTCATAGCCCTTTCAACCCTCAAGAGGAATTTTTGCTAAAAAATACTCAAGTTAAGAGAACTTTTCGCATTTTATACGAGTCGTAAGTTTACCTTTTTACACAACGACACTACTTGACCGAAATTAAGAAGAAAAAGAAAAAAAACCTCTCTTAATAAGTTGCATTTAACTTGACGCCACGCAGTCTTCAAAGAACATTTGAAAAGTTTTCATACTTTTACCTTTAAAAATATCGGACTGAAATGAATGTCATGAAATAAAACTATAAACTGCTACTGCAGAGACGAAAAAAGAGTTTGGAAATGAAAGCTTTTTTAATATCCTGAATGGAAACAATAGCCGACAGCTTGTAAGCTCTAATTGAATTTCCTGTCATATGAAAAACAAAAGTGTCAAGTTACCATTTATAACTAAACTAGCAAACATCTCGTGCGAAAGATTTGCTCCCATATGAAAAACAAAAGTGTCAAGTTACCGTTTGTAATTAAAAATAGCAAGCATCTCGTGGGAACAAGTGGTGACGATTTGTCAGTTCTAATTGAATTTACTCCCTTGTGAAAAACAAAAGTGTCAAATTACCGTTTGTAACTAAAAAAAGGCCGTCAATAAAACCCGGAACATGGAACATCCCGGAACATGCCGGAACATTCCGGAACATCCCGGAACATCGAATAATTATAATAATTATGAGAAATATATGTAAAATTAGGTTTTTTTTAACTGAATTGAGGAGGGGAGGGATAGGGAGCGTTGGTATTCATCCTTTGCTCTACATCGAACAGGGTCTTTGTGACAGACCTAAATTTATGGTGTTATAAACCTAGACGATTCAATAGTATTCATGTTGCTTCCTTGAGCATTTTCCTTATCCAATTCCACGTTGTTTACCTCACCTTCGAAATTCCCTTGACGAAGATCTCTCATTTCTTCAAAATCTGAGGTGTTCGTCTGAACTTATTGTCAAAACATTAATATTGTAGTTGTGATGCAAAAGGCTATCCCCAGTTTTCGCGCTCTTCGCTAGGAACGCCTGGCACTATAGCCTCCCACGCAGACGCTCTCAGAGGCTCGTCACGCGTTCCTTTCCCACGTGAGGAAGGAACGCGTGACGAGCCCATAACAGCGTCTGCTTGGGAGGCTACTGGCACTATGACCCACCAATTCAGCCTCCCACGCAGCGCAGACGATGTCAGGCTTGTCACTCGTTCCTCTCCACGAGGAACGCGTGGCGAGGCTTACACCTTTCCGGAAGCTCGAGTAGCAAGCAATTAGTCATTATAGACATACAAAATCAATCATCAGAGCTCGAGTAGTCCGATCTATTTTAGACAAGAAACGCAATGTTAAAGAGTTTTTATTTCTATCTCATGGGCCCACATGGGAAGAACCATTTCTTCATGAGAACTCGTGTATACACATATCTTTGAATTGACGTAATGAATTAAATAAAGACATGAACATCGTATACCATAGGCTACCATATTTTTCGGTCTGGTTGAAGCGTTCGAAGGCCACCGTCTTGGTTTTCAATGAAGAACGAAATCTGCGAATAAGGGACAGTCACGTGATTAAACTGATAGCGAAGCGGTGACTGCAAGGAATGGATTTAGTCTACTTCCGGTAAGTTAGTTGCCTGCCTTCAAGCATTGAAGTTATTTTCAGTTTTCTTCGTTTTTTTTCTTTGTGTGTGTTTTCTTTTCTTTATATATGTATTCTGAGCTGATACCTGCTTAATTTTGTTATATTTAATTAAAAAAAAACCTAATTTTACATATATTTCTCATAATTATTATAATTATTCGATGTTCCGGGATGTTCCGGAATGTTCCGGCATGTTCCGGGATGTTCCATGTTCCGGGTTTTATCGACGGCCCTAAAAAAATAAAAATATCTCGTTATATTTGAATGCAACAAGAACAAAACAATCACTACCTACACTTACTATTGTAAACATCAGCATAGTCTCGTCTGCTCTAAAACATATCCTAAAAACAACACAGGGAGACGATTTCGAAGTTGTTCTAGACATTTTTGACGATGATGCCGGAAGCAGTTGAGCAACAGTTTGTAGCAACAACTAACAATGTTCAAATTGTGCTAATTTACGATTCGAGTTTCTTGCTACCGACCCAAAACGTTCGCGTGTTTATGTATTTC
>OZ026604.1:17136057-17151057 GCA_964020085.1 Micromussa lordhowensis
TTCTTGATTGCTTGAAACGTAAACAAGATATTTGCATAAAAAACATAATACCCAGCCAAAATACGGCTTTCATGTGTACCCCGGCCTTAATTGTCAATAAGGGTCGAATTGCGCCACATTAAGGCAGATCGAATTTCATTCGTAAAATTAACGGAAGTGAAAATGTTTTCTGTCTATCTAGCGTTACGCTTGCATTACATTCGATTCACTTGTTTGATTTGCAATTTGGCAGTGGATTTCTGCGCAGAAAACAAGTGACACAGGCTACCCAGGCATAGGGCCTTTGATTTACTTCTTAGCCATTTTTTAGAACATTTTAGCTTTGTAAAATTTTGCCAAAATTCAAATATCAAGCGAATTTTATGGATATGAGTTTATAATTGTTTTCGCTACCCACGCATTTTCACACTGAGCATATACAGCTCAAATACTTTGAAATGAGTCTTTTGGGGACAAAACACACCTGTCTCTCCCCCCCCCCCCCCACCATACCCCTCCTTTTCCCTACCCTACCCCGCCTCTAAATTTCAATGACGTCATTATTCTCAAACTTCCTTGTCCTCCATTTTGTTTGTAATCATGGCGTATCGAGCGTCTGCTTTGAGAGGTTTAGCCGTCGCGCAGATGGTATTTGGTGCTTTAATGATCGTCTTTGGAGTGGCAAGCATTTTTGCTGTGGAACACTGGAGTTCTTACGTTGGTTATGGAATCTGGGTTGGCATTTGGGTAAGCAAAAACAAAGTGCTAGCTGCCGTCGGTATTTGACATTTGATCGGGACAATTAGGTTCTGCACATGAAAGCTTAGTGTGTATTTATTCCCGATTGAGTTCAGCAAAGCATAAACCATCATCAGTCAGCAACAGCGACTATCTTCTAGGTTCCCAGTCGACTTGTTAGCTAACACTTGCGGTACAAAATTACAATATCTTGGCAACCGTATGGATTTACCACTACTAGTGATGTTTGAGAACTCTTTCGCGAGCACAAAGAATGTTTAAATATCACGAATAGTTTCCATTATTAATTGCCCAAGCTTTTATGCGATTACTCATTTATTATATGACTGAGGCTCTACAGGGCTCCATTGCAAAGCACTCAGGTGACATGGATTGCATGTTTTATTGCCAACGAGCCAAGACGCTCGGCTGGCGAGGCGGCAGAGAATAGTGCCGCGCGAAAAATGTCGTATGCGAAAAAATTCTCGATCGAGCTCTGAAAGTGTAACTGTAAGGTGTAAGATGTAACAATGGCTCAGTTTGAGCCAATTGCAAGGACGGAACTATTCGAGCTATTGTAGTTTTTAGCCAGTCAGGAGGCGCGTTACATCTAGACTTGTCTCGTGGAATATCATTGTTTTCTTTGCTGTTGTGTTTATCCAACTGTGAACAATTTCATAGTCTCAGAACATATCGAACCAGTGTGTTTCCTCTCTCACTTTATCGAAATGAAAGTTTGTTTGCAACAGAAGAGAACCAAAAATCCGTTATGCTGTATTAATAAACCCCTTATTATAGCACAAATTATTCGCTCGTTGGCACTCTATCGATAGGTATACCTAGTAAATATTATTATTATGGAAGTTACAAACACACGCATGTTAAAATTAGCGATAAACTGGTCTGTGCTCAGCTAGTAATTGCAAATGAAGGAGGGGGCATAGGGGTCTATTAGAAAATCGCCGAAAATCGCAAAACTGCAAATAAATTTCATCCAAAAACCTCACTGACAAGTCTTTGTAGTCTTCAGAATGTCTCCTTCTGTTATTTAATTTTTACACATCTAAACTTGTTTTACTTTCTGAAGTTCTTTCAGTGTATCCCCTCATTGGTGCAGAACTCATTGTAGTCTAAAAATTTGCTTTTTTGTGTGGAAATCGGCTCCACAGACCGGCAGCAATTGAAACTAGAAAAAATTGCATGATAAAATGATTTTAGGCGATTTTTGTTTAAAAGAAACACCACATTCAGAAGTTGCGTTTTGATTGCCATTGTCAGAATTTCATTTGTCAGAATTTCCATTTGTGTAGGCACAAAGGCAGCCACAGTTAACAACCAAACTACTTTATTTCACAACCATACAAACAGTCTCTCCTTTGCTTTTATTCCACATGAACGAAATGAGTGAGTGCAATGTTATTTCCACAACGAAAAGGGGAGACAACTCGCAACTGAGCTATAGAAACTCGATGGTCCACAGTCTAAGGTCAAAGTGCACAAGATATTATCCCAGCTGTGTGAAATATGAGAAATACTCTTTTGCTTTGATGTTATCTTTAGCTTTTTATAGTCTGTTTGGCAGCTGTTACGTCCCTAATAATACACATTAAAATATTACTTGATTCTGATTGGCTGAGAACACTGGAATTCAAGTGTAACACCAGTGCAAAAAGTGTAACACCAGTGCAAATTACACATCATAATTCCAGATAATGATTGGCAGAAAGACAATGAGAAATTTAGTAGGCCAATGGTATCATGTAAAGCGGTGACAAAAATTTTGTACGGAAACTCTTGAATGCAAAAAAATGCAAAAGAATGGCTTAAAAAAACATGTTCGGGCAATTTTTCTGTGCAAATTTTTTCATGTTTGTATTGTTAATAAGTAATCATACAGTTTTTCTCATTCAATTTGAAATTAATTTGCACTTGTGAGTTTTTCAAAAAGCTGAAATTGCACTCGCCAAAGCGGCTCGTGTAATTTCAGCTTTTTGAAAAACTCACTCATGCAAATTATACGGTGACCCAGAAGGCTCAAACACAAACAAAAAAGAAAACGCAAACAAAAAAAAGGAAACGCAAATTAAAAAGGAAAATGCAAACAAAAAAAAGGAAATGCAAAATGACAAAAAGAAAACGCAAATTAAAAAATGAAAACGCAAACAAAAAAGGCAAAACGCAAATTAAAAAAAAAAACAGAAGTGCAAAGCAAAACGGAAGTTAAACAGGAAAAATGCGAAGGGCCTGAGCTCCAATCCTCGCAGTTTCTCAGAAGCCGCCATGTTTTGCAGTAGTTGCGGAGCAAAGTCTTGCCTTGCAAATGCGAAATACTGCTCAAATTGTGGAGCACAATATCCTTTAAACGATTCAACCAACTGCAATAAGACCATAGGGTTCGAGGACTTTAAAAAAGGAAAGAAACGGAGCGATCGACCCGATTTCAGCCTAAGAAAAAGCTAAAGGCCGTAGGTACAAAGTCAAAGGCCAAGGAAACCAAAGTACATGTAAGTATCAATATAGGCTTCTTGAGAGTGAAGGCTTCAGGCAATCTGAAGAGATGCCACGGCAAGACTTTACCAGTGAAAGTTAGACCAACAGCAAACGCTCAGTGTATTTTGGAAAAAGGTGTGACGAAGCACGTAAATCACGACAAAAAGGTTCATGAAGGGTTGGAATACGTTTTGCTGTACCCTGATCACAGTGAAGTAGTTAATTTACCAGGCACAACCAGTGAATTTATCCTGGTTGAGTGTGTAAACAGTGTCAGTGTCTTGGCCTGTACTGGCACCTGGATTGTCAATAACTGTAGCCTAATGTCTTCACTTGTTCCTGCATCCAAAAATGAAGCTCCATTTTGTGCCACACGGGTCTTCATTTCGTCAGAGGGCCTAGCTTTCTCATGCACAGTACTTTCCATCTTTGCGAAAATGCTGGTTTCGAGATCGATATTGTCGTCTAAGTCAATCTCAATATCATCATCTAGGGTTGGCAACTCGGCCATTAAAAAATCACTTCTGGAAGCTATGAAAAGCGTAATACGATTGAAGGCTTTCCCTACATCCTCTCTGTACTTCTCCAAGATAAATTCATTGCACTAAAACTCTAATCCCAAGGGCCACTTGTATAGCCTTTTACCCAGAATGCATCACAAGCCTAGTCTCTTTTAGCAGCCAGTATTTGTATAGGTAATCACACGGTTTAGAGTTCAATTTGGAATTAATTTTACGGTGGCCCAGAAGGCTCAATCACAAACAAAAAAGAAAATGCAAACAAAAAAAAAGGAAACGCAAATTAAAAAAGGAAAACGCAAATTAAAAAAAGAAAAAGCAAATTATAAAAAGAAAATGCAAATTAAAAAAATTCAAACATAAAATTCAAACGTAAAATGCTTTGGACTGAACAATCCTTAAAACCACCATCACTTTTAACAAAAACAGAAAACCAAAGACTGAATTGGAGAAAACCCACAAGACTCCAAAACTGAAAAAAACGCAGTTTTTAAGTGCAAAAAACAAACAAACAAACAAAAAATTGGCCAAATCCGCAAAAATCCCAACGCCACCCTCATGAAATAATTTTGTCAGTCATATACTTAGCTAATTAATCCAAGCAACCATCAATCCCCTTATGGTGCATGATAAAACAATTTATAAAGCTCACATTAAGATTTTCATGACCAAGATAAGCTTTTCTCTGATGTGATAGGATGTCCATGTAGGGTGAGTAAAATGGTAAAAAGAAAAAATGGCACTAGCCTGAATGGGTGATTCCAGAAAATATCCATACTGTACCATGGGCAGTATCTATGAAATCCGAGGGAGAAGGGGTGTTTGTTGGACTGGAATTCTGAAGGCATGTGGGGGTTACGCAGTTTGGAATTACAAACATTTGGGGGGGGGGGGGTTTCAGCTCTGAATTTCCAGAGGGAGAAGATGGCGAAATCTTTGTTTGAAAATCACTGATCTGTTAACTTTTCTAGTTTAATTTGTAAATTAAACATGAACCAACCATGGAAACAGGATAGAGATCGATCAGGCAGGTGTTGGCGTTTATGCATATACATTGTAAGCGAGCTGATGGGTTGTGCAGCAAGCTCCACATCAAAGAGGCCTTAAAGTTGATGAATTAGTTGATAGATTAATAAAATATAAAACAAGTCTTTATTCCTTTCCGATCTAAAATTGTTGATTGACGATCTTCTTGTTGCTGCAAAAAACTTGCACCAGTCTCTCATTTCCAAATGGAATGCCTGACAGATTTGTAGGCTGCATTGCTAGTGGTCAGCAGTTACTCAATGGATAAAGATTGTGAACTTTACTTTTGTCTTCCACTGGTACATGTATCAATATGAAGATATGAAGCTACTGAACTGAAAACAAAATGTTCTATTTGGTGATAAGCAACATCAAGATACATTGTAACACTTAGAATGGAAAGCTACATACAGTGTACTGTATTAAATGTTGACAAACTTGAGTTGCTTTTTGCAAAAATTGTGAGCAGAATTTTCTTGAAGGGGGGAAAAAGTGCAAGTTTCCCTTTCGTTAGAAGTTTTAAACAGTCAAACGGGAATTCCAAAGGGTCTGGAGAAAAATGGAAATTCTGGAGGGGAGGAGGGGTTAACAATTTTGGAATTCGGAGGGCATGGGGGGTTGATCATTTTGGAATTTCTGAAGGCAAGGGGGTGGGTTAAAATGTTCATGCTGCCCTTGATAGGGTATGGATATTTTCTGGAATCACCCAACAATAGCACTTTGCTTATCCCAAATATTGTAAAGGGTAGCCCTTTTTACAGACATCTGTATCCCACATTGATTCTAACCCATAGTGCCATTTCATCATTGTGGCCGATTGTATATTTCTCTTTTCCTTTTCTTTCATACTGTCCTTCCTTCTCAGTAAGCAGTCAGCAGAGCTCTGTTGACTGGCAAAAATCAAGTCAAGAATAAAATTAGACAAAAATTTTACACATAAAATGATTCAGTAGGGAATCATGACACGGCTATTATTGTTGCCTCATTCATTTTTTATGGGAAAAAGCTCACTGCTAGCCATTCTGTCTTTGTGCTGCCACAAGTACCAGTAAATAAGATTTATAAATTAGCATCACTTGTTCTGTGTGACTTAATTTGATACCTACAGTAATTTATTGACTTCTGTTTTCATGTATACAGATTCTCATCGCAGGAATTTTGGGAGTCATTGGTGCTAAAGATAACTCAAGTCCAAACAAATGTCTGGTGAGTCTTAGGTGTTCACTCTATAAATTTTTGTATCAATGCAAAGTGATTTTAGTACCTGCAAGGTGACATTACAGTAAAGAAATTAACTTGAAGAGTCTTTGTTTCGATGAGCAGTTCATGATAATTTTATTATGTCCTCTAAAAGCTGTCTTGTAGCTAATGGATTGTGATTCAAGTGGGCAAATATGTTGTTGAAACTATTCTTGTGCCTATCCGTCTTAATTTATGTTTCAACAGATTGGATGTTTTATGGGTTTCTCCATCACTGCCTGTGTCATTACTGGAGTTATGTTCATCTCCTACTGCTTTGCTCTGAGTGAATTTTCCAATATCCTTCGACGATGCAGTGGTACTTACGAATATGGTACTTACGAATATGGTAATTATCATTATTTCCGCCCGAGCTGTTACAGTAAAAGATATATGGCTAGAAATGGTGCAGGCTTGGGTTCTTGTCTTCTAATCTTCTCCTTGGTGGAGTTCTTTGTGGCCCTTGCATCATCCATCTATTGCTGCACTGGAATCTGCTGTAATACTACGTCTGCTGTAAGTACTTAATATGCTTTGTTTATTTTTATTTGTAGCAATTTAGGTATTGCCATGTAAAATCTAGTTATATTTAATTTAGCTTCCGCTATTTATCACAGTGCCAAAGTTGAAATCGAAGTGATGTTTACTTACTTGTTAGAAATGAAGCTTGGAGTAGAGGAAATACAATTTTATAAAATGTATGTGTATAATTATCAATCACAAACTTAATATTCTTTTTGAAATCAGACTGCAAAATGTCCTTACACTTGTTTCATGTGCAGATCTGCAGAGTTGAATTTCTATCAGAGCTGAATTCAGCTGATACTTTGCACTGGCTGCACTACATCTAATGTTTGTTTGCAATATCTCAATTTGGCAGCAAACTTTGCCATTTTATTTCACAGTGAGTTGTCAATTAATTATGGAAATGTCAGAAATTATCAGAATGAATATAATTCAAAAGTAAATTTTGACACAGTGAAATACACCAAGATAATGGTAACTACTGCTAAATAACACTAAGAGGAAACAAAATCCTATTACCCTTCTTGACTTGTACGGATACTTTGTAAGAGAGAACATTGTTTAAAGCACTTATTCAGTGATGAGCCATGTAGAAACCTCGTGGTGCAATAAGTGTAATTATTATTCATTCAAAATATTTCCCTGTTTCTGATTGGTTAAAACCACATGCATAACTCACCATAACCAGCTTCTGTTGACCAAATTTGCAAAGAATTTTGTCATATTCAACTGATGATGTCAAAAGTGCAGCCTGCTGCATGTTATTGAACCATTGACCTAGAAAACCTGGGGACGAGGTTTTTTTTTTTAACAAAGAGCGAAATGGCTGTGAATAGGTTTACAAGTTTGAATAATAAAAAGCAATTGTTGAATTCAGCTTTCTTAGGATATGAAGAATTCTGCAGATCTTGGAGGGAGTTGTCCACCTTGACCTTCTGCCTTGTTGGATAACACCCTCCTCGACCTGCAGAATTCTTCATATCCTACTCGGCCTCATTCAATAATTGCTAGTTAAACACCACCATATCTAAGATAATAATACTCGGAAAATGGGGACATAGAAAATGGGGACTAGATTGGACTAGATAGAAAATGGGGACATTGGACCACTCTAAATTTTGCTGCAGATATATGGAACTCCTTAGACATTACACTTAGAGAATCGCCAACGGCAGTGACATTGAAGAGTGGCCTTTCCAAAGCCGAACTTTGATTTGTAGTTTAATGTAGTAAGCATAATGTATAGTTTCTTTTTTTAATATTGGCTCCTTTTGTTGTTATCTATTGCACTGTAATACATTATTTTATATTTATAGTTCTGTATAGTTGTATCTTAGTTATTTAAAATCCAGCTCATTTTTCCTAGATTTGCTTTTTAAATGGTTTGAACCCAGGAGTATTAGTAGTTCGTATGATGTGATCGTCCGGGTGAGGGTAGTTCTGAGAAGAACTGTTGTTGGACTGGCATTAGTTTTCATTCTGTTTTTGGTGCCTAATTGCCGGTAGTAGGTGAGGTAGCCTTAGAATTTTTACATCTCCTTTGTGGGTATTTTAATGCAAATTTTCCCTATCTTCCATAACTTGGCTATTCTTCTTTTCTCGGGAAATTGTAATTTTTCAGATTAATTGGTAATAAGACTTCGTGTCGTCCAATTCTGTGTGTAATCATACTCGTGATTAACAAATCGGACTCCCGCTGCGCGGTCGTCCAATTTTGTTATCACTCGTATGATTACAGACCAAATTGGACTCCACTCAGTCCTATTACCATTACTTATCACAGAATAGTACTTTCTTATTGCATAATCTCCCCTGAAAATGAAACATAAATTCTGTTTTGTTTTTCATCACACATCATCACAAGGCCTGGTCAGAACAGATTTTCGTTATTATTAAATAATGAAAAAATGGTCATACTTGGGTTTTTGTTCACGCAAAGCACAGAAAGGGTGGCTGACATGAAAATTAGACAACCCTGTTCCTTATCATCTCTCCCCAGTCTTTCTTGCTATTTTGACACTCACTCCAGACCTTTTGTTCAATGACCTGACATGTTTCCAAAAAAGTACAGTAACTGTTTAAATGCAGTCTTCGTTATTTACTGCAGTTGAATCTTTGACCTCTCTCCTCCGCAGAGGCTCAAAGGTTTTTTTTTGGGTGGGGAGGATCCGCTGAGTAACGTAAGTGCAGGCACAGAGTTACCGGCGACGGCGGAAAGCGCGGGAGCCTCTGCCAGATACGACACCCAAGATGGCCGCCATCCGGGGGAGGCAGTTTTCTGTGGACTACTCGCAGGGGTGGCTTGTGTACCTTGTATCAGTAAAAATGGCTTGCAAGATTTTGAGGTTAAGTGATGTCGAAGGTTTAGCTAAAACATACTTGTCTGTTGCTTTCATGAAAACTGTTTTCCTAAGCGTCTTTTGTTTACCTCCGAGTGGAGGTGAACAAATCGAAATTTCGCGTAAGTGGTGATGAAGAAATATAGCGAAGACAAAATGTACTCAGGAAACTCATGGCTAGTGAAACTCTGAACAGGATCGCAATTCAGTCTTAAAAGAGACAAGAACAAGTAAGTTTTTTAAAACGTTTGCTCGGCGAACTGAACAATTTTCTTCGTGAAATCGTTGTGAAATCGAAGCTCAAGTCTTAAATTGAGCTTAATCTTAGCTTACATTTGTTTAAAGGAAAGTATTTTTTTTTTCTATTTTACATCTGCAGTGATGGGTAAATCCCTTTGCAGATTACATATATAGATGTAGGTGTAGATAACAATGTTTCAGTGGTGAGACAAAGCTTATCCTTTTGTTTACTTCGTTTTATTAACGGGATTTTTACAGAAGCTCTAAATTTAACGTTTGCAAATGATAGGAAAAACTAAATATAAGATATATAGATTGCTAGATTTTATTTAAGTTGAGATTTACCTTAAAGAGACAGCTCTTGAAGAGGACAGTCCAGCTGATCCGAATCGTTCGCCATGTTATTGTTTTTAGGACATGCAGGTTTCAGGGAGGCCTTCGAAGTAAAACAGTTTTGCTTCTTTTCTTGGAAAATATGAAACTAGATCGCCAAAAAACTAATGCAAACTGTACCGACATAGTTAGCAATGAGTTTCTGTGAGTTTCAAGCTGTCAAATAAAGCCAAAGCTGAGAAATTTATTGATGTACGAGAAATCGACATACATCTGGCAGAGGTTCTGCGCCTGGTCGATACATTCGACTTTGCGCCTGCGAACACTTCGCACAGCGGATTTGTATAACGAACGTTTGAACCTCTGAGGAGGAGAGAGATCTTTGACAACTTTTGTTGTTAACTTTGTGTTTGTTAGACTGTGACCAATCAGCAAGTGGTGTACTTACAGCCCCAGCAAACATACCCAGGAGCCCAGGCTGGTATGATTATCATTCAGCCAAGCGGTGCAATGACCACCATGTCACAGGGATACTCGGTAACTGCCCAGCAACAAGGTTACCTTCCTCAACAGGTAAATAAGAGTTCATTTCGAAAATCAATTGGTCATCTAGGTTTCTTACTTACTTGCTTAATTTAGTGACATGTGTAACACTGCTCCCAGTGACTCCAGATTCTGTTATCAACACGAGCGATTAAAATTGTTGACATACTTAGGTAGATATCATCACGATGGTAGTGGCCAGGGACTTTTATTTCAAACAGTAGAACTATGTGCTTAACAATTACTCCATGAACATGCATTGGATATGAGATGGTGGATATCTTACGAGGTGCGTAGCACTGAGTTGCCTATAATTATCTCATATCCAACAAGCATGAGTGGAATAATTGTTTTATTAAAAACGCCCCAAAAATATAAGAAAACTAAACTTTAGAATATAAATAAAAATGCCAAAAAAAATTATGCGACAATCACCTTATTTGTAGAGCATGGTATAATGGCTCGTACACCATGATGGCGAAGCCGATGGAAACTCTTGAATTGCGTTTTCCAGTACTCCAGTTTTTAGTAATTACCGTGGCACACGATACTGTACATGTAAAACGTCGTTATATGATTCTACATTGAATGCCTTTGAAGCTACAATCAAGTGAATAAAACTATTCAACTGTATGATTTTCTGGATTGAATTCCCAATCTGAAAGTTTAAAGCAGATGTTTGTATAGTATCTTCTCTAGCCATCACTGGCAGCTCCGTGACTGAAATGTGAGCACAGGTTCTTGGACCTAATCATACCTTTTCGGTTTGTTTCTATAGGAAAATTCATTACCTGACGAGGAAATTCCGCGTCAAATTGCACGCGAAAACCGATATCGCACGAATCGCGAAGCGATGAGTGCGATATCGGTTTTCAAGTGCAATTTAACGCGGAATTCGCGAGTCAGGTAATGAAGTTTCCTTGAATCGCATAATTGAATAAAATAATTGTTTTTTGGAATTTCTGAATAAAATAATTGTTGTTGTGTTACAATTTGACGACAGTTGTTACGTAGATGCGAAACAATATCACTAAGCCTCGTTTTCAACTCGCAATTCCACGCTAAATACCTCGCTTCGTAAACCAATCAGTATGCAAGATTTTATTCAATTATGCGATTCTGTGGCATATTAGAAGTGCTGGGCGAGCCATGGTTGGTATTTGCCAAGGCTGTGCCCATATACCCATGCCGCGGAGCATTCCAAAAAGGTCTGGTTAGGTATGTACATTGTAGCCAAATTTGATCAACAATCCGTGCATTATCATCGGGTCGGTGATTTGATGTTGCAGGACAGTAGGACAATAGATAAATGACAAGTGGGATGTTCCATGGTATACAACGAGAGGGCGATGTGCAACTATTGTATACATGCCATACAATAGCCCAATTTAGATGAATTAAAATTCAGCCTAAAACAATGGGCCTCAGCACGAGGCTCCCGGGAATAAACCCCACAAACTCTGTAGTTATTCCCCAGAGCCTCGTGCTGAGGTCTACTGTTTTAGGCCAAATTTTGATATATCGAATTTGGTCTATTGAGATAATACGGTGACCATCACAATCAATGCGACATACGCTTGGCGCACAATGGGAAGGTTGCGTGTAAAACCGTCAAATATACAATAGTTTTCCTGCTATCTGTGGGTTGCGCAGGATTATCATTGTATTTTCTTTCTTCAAAGTAATAAAATGGAAATGGAAATGGAATGGCATATAAGATTTTTCTATGGCATATAAGATTTTTCTATGGTATATAAGTTGTAGTCATGCCCTAATGAATATCCATGTACTCACACAGCCTGTAGCAGTGCAGCAGCCTGCTTACTGGGCCATGCCGTCAGGGTCCAACCCAGCTGGTTCAGTGGCTGTGTCCTATGCTGGCGCCGCCGGTACTCAGAGTCCTGGACAAGTTCAGGTATGTATTCATCCATGATTATTTAATGATCGAAATTTCCTCTTGATCTTTACATGCGTCACTAAGTTCAGCCATGAAAACTATTTTCGGATTGATGTTTATTAGTGAAACGCGCACGCCGTGATTGAAATTACTCACACAATGTGACGAAATACAACTACGTGAACAAGCCTGTAAGTTGTGAGATAAATTCTGCAAGGCTAATGAGTAATGCTGAAGCTAGAAACAGACCAGAACAGACTTAAAAAGTGAACTACGTGCTGCGTACTACTAATCACGTAAGACTTACCTCTATCAATTTTCTCTGACCCCAATCTGCTAAGCATAATTGATGGGTGAGAAATTCATCATTACTTTGTACGGGCTGTTTTTAATCCTTTCCCGCGCGTCCTCTTGTAAATTCGAGCCACTAAGATCTGTTCATCAGAAATGGTGCAAGGTAATGGCTACTGATTGACAAGAATATTAATATAAATAATCTACTTGCCAATCTGATAGCACAGGACCCAATTCCAACAATGTACACTCCTAGCATTATAAACTTCTGTTAACCAATAACAAAATAATTTATAGCAAACAAGTACATCACTGACTTTTAAGGACGTTTGCGCTAATTGTTTGTGCGCATCCTTACTGCGCACGCAATTTACACGCCATGTCATGCATCGAGCACGTGCGCCAAGTAATAAAACGAACAATGTAAGTTTGCGTGGATTTAGATGTTTTTACTCCAGCCCCATCGAAATCCGTTCTTTTAATCCCTTCGTTTTGCTATGCGACGGCTTCAAATACACTGTTCAGATTCATGTAAATGTTGTCAACATTTGGAATTATTGACACAACAGACTCACTTATACAAAAATGTGTGTCACGACTCTTCTGTTTTAACCACAGTTCCCCGAGAAGCCGCCACCTTATTCATACGCACAGGCTGGAAATGCACCACCGTCAGTTGTCTCCTCTGGTGATACTCCCTCTGAGGCCGTCCCTTTTGATGTGTGAACACAGCTGTGACGTAGATGTATGCTGTTATGGTGTATACATTAGAGAAAGTTACTGTAAATTAGTACAAAAGTAGCGCACTATGCAAGACGTTAGAAGTAAAACTAATGCATAGCTAATGTAAGTATTTGCATTGTGCTATTAATTGAGACTTTTTCGTGCTAAAAATTAGCTGCCAAGCTCATGTATGTGAAATGAAAATACGTAAAAGCAGTGGAAACACCAGTCGCCCCCTAAATAGCACTGTAAGCCATGAAAAACTCGCCTTCTGTACGAGAAAGCCATCAAAGAGTGAGAGAGCGGGAACAAACATACTGGAAAAATTCAACAGAAAGTCAGGGCCATAGCCAGATTATGAGTGAGGCATCGTCCATAGTTAAATTATCTTTTCAGATATTTAGGGTGCCTATGATGACTATAAATAACAAAACGACAACTGAAAAATGACTAAGGAAAGTGTCTCAGTTGTTTGCCTATTACTAGCCACCGCCATGAAAAGTACTCTTACAAAGTGCACTGTGAGCCGCCTTCCTTGACATCTTCACTGACATGTTGAATAGCTGACGCCCCGTCGACTATAATGAGTTTTTTATTTGAAAACGCATACTTTTTGATGTGTTTGCGTACCCTCCACACTAGTGCGATATAAAACGGTCATTTTCATCAAAGACGCATACCTTTGAAAACGTAGTCCAGCGAAAACGTAGGCTAAACAGTGACGTCACATCGCATGCGCAAAGGGCAGTTGTGGGCTTTGTTCATACACATCCGCATTTTCTAGCGGTTCAGTGTGTACAGGTAAAACACTGCCGAAAACGGCAGTGTCTATATAGGCAGAAAGGTTTTGGCGAGTTTTCGGCACGAAATCGCTGCTATTCAAAACCGCTTTAGTGTCGTCGGCACCTTAGAATACGTTGTCACAAGGGCCGGGTTGTTAAAAGCCCGATTAAGCTTACCCCAGGATTAGCGAGAAATTTGATTTCAATTTTGTAGTGAGGTTTTCTGTTTATATTTTTTTTTACTTCAGTTTTTAATTTGAATGATCCCAAAGTACACAAAACATAAGCAGTGAAAAACGTTTTTATACAAGAACAATACATAGTACGATTAACTTTTAATCCTGAATTAATGTTAACCGGCTTTCGAACAACCCGGCCCTCTTGAATCCCCCCTTCCCTATGATGGAATGATTATTGGCCTAGAAGGCATTTTCAACGACACCCCTCTTTCTTAACGTAAATGTTGTAATCCAAAGGAGGTTTTTTAATCCTTTTTGCTTTGTTTTTAAAAAATACTATTGTAATTGTTACGGTAAAATTTTTATTTTAGACGACTGAAATTCGTTTAGATTTTAGGTATTACATGTAGACGGTTTTTGAAAGTGTAAGCTCACTCTTCTTGCCTTTCAATTTCTTGTTTATCTCATTTGTCTTGTCTTAAATTTCTATTTTGCTTACGAGAACTGATCCCGTGAAATACTTGTATAGAACACATTTCCGTGTTTCTCTCTATTTTTAGAAACACACGCGGAAGTACTGTGCGGTGTATCCACAGCTTTTTCGAAAACTTTGGTCTAAACAGAAGTCGAGAAGATAATCTAAAAATGCTCCTAAATATATTATAAATAAGGCCAAATTCGTTTTAAATGATAATGATTTTAAACCCTTTAGACGCGCTTGTTTTTAGAAGCTCGTGAGAGTTGTGCAGCGGTATTGTTCTTTATCAATATAACTTGTAGCACCAACGCAGTTTATTGTATAGTTTGTCTAGTTGTTATGAAGGCCCGTATTCGGGACGCTATAGTCAAACGACATTTACTGTGAAAAATACCTGTATTCAACGGAAACCTGTATTAAGCGAACGGGAACACCTTTGAATCGCTTTACCTCGTGCACTCATCATTGTTTATGAAAATACGGTATTTAAAGTGGTACTATGATTAAATTTTTACCCCTTGATATTTTAGGTGTGTCACATAGAATACCATGAAAAAATAAAAACGCCGTTTACCGTTTGCAAATATCTGCATTAGTTCCAGAAATATTTAAGTTTGAAAAATGTGTAAATTATGCAAATGAGATGACTGATGACGTCATACACTTAACTCAATATT
>OZ026604.1:17156057-17173557 GCA_964020085.1 Micromussa lordhowensis
AGTGAGCGAGTGGGTTGCGAGTGATACATTTGCATATCGCAGTCACAACAAACTTCGGGTATCCACGTGACCTCGAAAAGTTTAATTAAGCAAACTCAAAAACGGTTACAAGCCGTTTTAGACTAAATCAAGAGAGATCAATTCGTTGATGACACATTCTTATGCAGGTTACGGTCCATATTCAGTTATAGTTGTTGCTGTCGAAAACAATATCGGCAATAACAACAATATCAAGTCGGGTTCGAGGGGTGTAGTGCAGGAGCCGTTAGCAGGGTGAAACCTTCTATGGTCAGCCTTTAGCTTGAACAATTGTAAACTGGTTCGTTTTCATCGTGGACGAAAGTAAGGTGAAAACAAATAACACTGCTCGGAACAATCATGACCTGGTGTACCGATCGAGTGATTCCAATACTGATGAACAGATGTCGGAGATCGGCTTCCAAGATGAAGAGCAACGAAAAACAGTTTAATAATCTATCATTGAGGTTGTCGATGACGCGAACGTCGCTCTAGATGTCCAAGATTGGCAGAAAATTAAGCAAGCATTGGATCGAGGTATGTCTTCGCTTATCTTTTGGCGTCGCCGTGCGCGGGTGATTTATAGATCTATGTTTATAAACCAAGAGCAACCAGAACCTCAAAGCGCTTCACTGCTCGTAACCTTGGCTTGCAGCATCGATTCGGATTATCTGTCTAGCCTGTCTCACGAAATTCGCAGCTCGACGCAGTTTGTTTACTTGGGTCAATCCGCAGATCTACCGGCCTTTGCTATTCGTGCAGAAATCCTGCCAATCAACAGGCCAAGTGATTAGGCAACAACGTCCAGGATCAAGGTGTAGCTAGTTCTATTTCCTTTTGTTGTGTTTTTGCTTTGATTCCGCAATTATTCTTGTTTTTTGGTTTGTCTTGTTACAAGCTTGCAATTCGCGTTTAGTGGATCTCGAGTTATTTTGCCGCAATTACCACTGTTTTCACAGCTACATGACCTTAATTCGAAATCAAAACGCTGTTGCAATAGACTTCGTCCATCAAACGGTGGTACCTTATGTAGAGTAATGGTCTGCACTCACGACGAAAATGTCGGGAACAACAAAGATAGCTTTGAAACGTGAATATCGAACTAACATTACAATTAGCGAGGAGTGTATAGAATGAACAAGAGGAGTGTATAGGATGAACAAAAGCGAAAGAAATCGTTATCCACGGTTGATGCGTCACACTCATATCAACGTTCAAAAGAAAATAAAAAACTGATAGATAACAACGTTTCGGGCATAGCCCTTCTTCAGTGTGAAAACTGTTAAGTTCGCGCGACTGTTCATTGGAAAGTAACGGAAACAAAGCGCGCGGAAACTAGACTCGCGCGCGGTTTATTTGAAATGGAAACATTATTTAGGCCCTCTGCATGGCTGCATAGTGCCGAGCCTAAAAATGATTTCTATTTCTAATTGCTTCCGTCTGAAACTGGCTCCAGAGCACTTCCTTAGGCCTCTTACAGCGATGTCTGATAGACTGTGCCCGGGAGAGTTAAAGTGCTATGCGATCGGGAAACCACCAGGTTCAAGTTCAGGTTTCAGTGTTCTTTTGGACGTACCGAAGATGTTCGCCGAATCGTTCGCGTAGAGTACGACCGCTCTCCCCGATGTATAGCTGAGGGCATCGACGGCACGAGATGCAGTGCACACCAAACACGAGTGAAAGTTTGGGAGAACTCGAAAAAGCTGTGGAAACATTCGCCTGCGGCTCGTGTTCCCACAGCATTTCTCGTTCTCCCAAACTTTCACTCGTGTTTCTGTAACTCAATAGAAACACGGCACATGTTTTCTATTCCTTAAATAATAAACAGAACATTACATGCCCGCTTCTGGATACGAATTTTATCTTCTCTTATTCAACTCGATATCTCACGAGTGAGTTGCGCTCACTCGTCTGATATCGAGTTGAACACGAGAAGTTAAAATTCGTATCCAGAAGCGAGCATGTAATATCCTCTATTTTTATATACCATGATGGATAAGCCAATGAACACTCTTGAATTGCATTATCCAGTGATCCAGTTTTTAATAATCACATATGTATGATAACATGACGTGCACAGGAAGAACCTTGAAGATTCTTAATTACAAACCTTCCACTGTAATACTTATATTACATTATTAACATTGTATTGGAGAGGTTTTCAATTAACTGTCGTAAAAATTACTTTGGGCAATCACAAAGAACATAGATATTAATCGCCATGGGCTAATCAGAACTGGAAGCAAGTTCATGATTGTTATATACCTAGACTTTCACTCAACTAAACGAGCACTGTGATTGGTCGATTCTCGGTCACGTGCCCCTGATCAAATTCAAATGTATTCCGACCGGGATACAATTGCGCAGTTGTTGCCCGCGCGCCGTCTTTGTTTGTTTGTTTTTGCTCTATGATTAAGGGAAAGTCTAAATATATAACAAGCACACTTAATGTATGGTCCGTCGGGAAACTAGTTAGTTTTGATTCCCCTCGAATCCTGATGTTTCCCTCGACTTCGTTATTGCGCGCGGTACCTACAGGTACCTTCAAATATCAGTAACCACCAGATTAAACTAACAAGTATATATGTACGTTGGAGTTTATGTAAACGGCATTATAGAAACTCTGTCTAAGCGTACATTATTCTCGCAAAAGTAAGTGTTAAAAATTTGTCCTTCTACTTTTCATAGTCTGGACTGAATTTTCAGGCTTTAAGCAAGGTCTGTACTCACTCGGTGCAAAGGAATGAAATTTTCATTACATACATACAAACATGCATACATACATATATACATAAACTTTATTAACGTGTCTTCAGATATTTAGACGATGGGGTTAAAAAAACTCTCTACAAATTGGAGACACTTAATATAATAAATGACCAACAAACTATTTTCTAATGAACAATTACAGAATAAAAAGCCTAAAAATGCGGTTTACATATAATATAGTTAACTATCAACTAAGCGGAATAGTAAAAATTAAGAATTACAAAGAATACAATTGGAGCAATAGTCGTCTTCTACCAGTGCACTTAAATCAAATTTACGGATATGACTTTTAAAACTGAATAATGATGGGAGGGCTCTAATTTCGCTTGGTTTTTTATTACTAACACAACTTTGGTCCCAGGTAAGCTAGCGAATGTTTACCACATTTATTTGTCCTAAATCTGGGAATGGCAAACTCCGTCACCCTTAAGTTGTAGGGTGAGCAATGCGTGTGGAAAAGCTCACATATATTGGTGGGGCATAGCTTGTGTTTTACCTTATACATAAGGATAGCCGTATCTTGCAGTCTTCTGTTCTTATCCAGCAATACTTGATAGCTTGATTGCTTATCTAGAAAGACTGCACGTAATGCTCTTTCTTGAATTCTTTCGAGCTTCCTTTTATCAGTAGCACTACAGAAATGCCAAGTCAGATGGCAATAGGTTAAGTAAGGCAATATGTCTGATTTGTACAGAGTTCATTTAGCACTGATTGGTAGGGATAAGCTTTTTTTATCCTCAGCATTACGCCTACCCTTTGACTCGCCTTCTTACATATTTCATTAATGTGAGTGTTAAAATTCAACTGTTCGTCTATGGTGACTCCTAACAACTTAAGGTAGTCGGAAGATTCAATTGTGTTTCCCTGAAAGTTCAATGGAGTGTTCCCTTCTGTCCAGTTTTTCTTTAAAGTCATAGTTTGATATTTATTTAGGTTTCCTTTTAGCAGGTTGCTGGCATACCATTCAGAGGCGCTATTGGCATTCCTCATAAGATTGGTGTTAGTCATTTTCGGGTCCCCCGCAGTGTCGTACATTTGATGGTCATCCGCGTATACGGAGAGATGCGAAGTAATTACGTATGCCACAACGTTTTCAATCATAAATACAACATCTAGTAAAGATCAGCATGCAAAAGAACTCCTCAAAGCTGTGTTACAGTTAGCGTAACCATTCGAGTTATCACCATTTTTTCTGTAAGAGCCTCTTCCTATCAGGCGCCCCCGTTTGTAAGTGCTTTTGTGGTTGTTTTTTTTTTTTTTCTGTTAATAATCGCCGGTATTTCAAACAGCGTCCCCTATTCATGTACCAATAAGCGCGCCCACCATCTGTAGAACTGGCTGCCTTCTCTTTTTAACTCTCTAGGTAGCCAGGTTGCTACCTCTATCAATATATAACTTTGTATAATATTTCTGTGAGACCAAGGGGGAAATGAGGCTTGTTGTTGTTGTTTCTGTTAAGTAAGACTCCATATTCCATTTTCAATTACTGCGCCATCAGGTCGCTAGAATTAACAATTAGACCCGTATCCCAAAAGGGCTACGAGTCGATAGCCCATGAGGCGAAGCCGAATGGGCTATTGACCCGTGGCCCTTGAGGGCGAATTGTTTTAGTATCACCCAACTAGTCGGACAGAAAAGGGAATAATAAAGTTTGCAAATGCAAGTTGAAAAAACAATTATTGGGCGAAAAAAGCGAAAGAAAAACTGGCGAATTTCGTACTCGATGACTATTGCTAATAGTCCACTAGTAGCGTAGCCAATCAAAATGCAGGATTTGCATTAGTCCACTAGATGGGTGATACTAATACACTGATATCATCCAGACCCACCGGTGGTTCATGTTTCTTCTGAACAAAATTCACATCAATCCCGCATACAGTCTGTTTCAGTCCAAGTGTCTCGACTGTGATTTCCATGTGGGGGTACAATTCCTTCAGTTCCTTAGTTGTACCTGTTCGATATGGTCCCCTCTCCAACAAGCACCTTTCAGGTCTCAGAGTAATGTTCCATTCGCCCTTGGCACGTATAAGTGTTAATGTTTTCTTTTCTATTTAATTACTGAAATAGATATAAAACCAGTATAATACAGAAATGAATTCAAAGCGATTGTACGAAAGGCTCGCATCAAGTTTAACTCTTGAAATATTTGGTAACTGTGTAAAAGTGAACCTTCAATATCGTAACTAAGGGCCTAGTATGGAATGAGCTTATTACAGAACACAGCTAAGTCACTCACGTGAAACAGAGTGCCTCGAGACTAAAATGTAGTTTTTCACGGTTTTATCCGTGTTTTTTCGAACGAAGGAAGATCCATATTTGCATCACATGTCACGGAGAGGAATAACTGGAGCTTGGTTTTGCTGCTGAGGTCGTTTACGAAAGAGAGCAACTACAGCTCTTCTGAAGGCCGGCATTAGAATAGCATATAAGATTGGATTCACCAGAGAGTTTGTATGATATAAGGTCACCAGAGCGAGATTTAACCGAGAAAGTGTTAACATGGACAATGAACTGAAAATATCACTTGCAAAATAGAGAAAAGTGCCTGTAACGAACGGGAGCCACATCAGCAGAGATACAAAAGTCACAATAAATAATGTCATGGTCAGTTTTCTTTCTCTACTAGCTGATACATGATGTCGAGGCTGCGTTCCACAACGGACTTTGATAACGATGGATGAGTAAGAAACACAAATAATAAACAGAGAAATTGAATTAAATGAATGCCATAAGTAATTAAAATTACTACGTTCTTTAAACTCTAGTAAAACTATGTGCACAATTGATATCAAGCCAGCTGTAGCCCAAATGATGAGAATAATTAATCGATAAATCCATGTTCTTAATTCGCGATGTGTCATAGGCTTAAACGTCGCGTGAAGTCTCTCTAAAGCAATCGCAGTGATGTTAGTCAAAGATGCAACAGGAAACAAGAGGACAATTCCAAAAAATGTGTATCGTGCCCATTTATCATGTAAGTTGTACTTCCAAAAATTGCAGTATATTTCTCCAACGGTATGAAAGAAAGAATTGATGGCAAATCCGCCAGCCAACATATCTACCACTGCCAGATTAATCATCAGGTATGTGCTACGCTTGCGGAGTTTACGGTTTTTTATAAAGACAATCATGGTAATGAGATTTAGTGTTACTATAGCAACAGACAACATCAATCCTACAGCAAGCCAGCTTATGCATTCAGGTAACGAAAACATCGAGGCAAGTCTTTCTTCTTTGCGTTTTGCTGCTTGAAGAAACGACCGTCTACCTGTTGAGAGAAATAATAATTATAATCATAAAATGACAATTTCCTCGATTGTGACTGGTTTAAAAAACTCCTATTTTCCACTAATTCACTTGCCAAGTTGTTATCGGACAGTTTGTTATCGGACAGTTATATAAGCCAATCACATTCAAAGTTATAGTTCAAATAAACCAATCACATTCAAAGCTGCAGTTTAAATAAACCAATTTCAATTTCAGAGTGACATGAAACAATTTAGTTCTCCTTTGTCGCTATTTTAATGCAAATTTTCTCTTTCTTTCATAACTTGGCTATTCTTATTTTCTCGGAAATTGTAGTTTTTATGATTAATTGGTAATAAGACTTCGTGTCGTCCAATTCTGTCTGTAGTCATACTCGTGATAAACAAATCGGACTCCCGCTGCGCGGTCGTCCGATTTTGTTATCACTCGTATGATTACAGACCAAATTGGACTCCACTCAGTCCTACTTCCATTATTTTATTCATCCGGTTTCAAACAGACGTTAAAACTTATAAGGTACTTAGAGAGTTACAAATTGCCCCAATACTAAAAACTAATCCCACTTGTCGCGTAGGGCCTGTTCTTACGTGGTTGGAGAAGCTCCCGCAGGAGATGTGAGAGAGTGCCTACAAGACTGTAGGGGAATCCTTTTTTACAATATTTGCCTCATTAGCATAAGCAATTCAGTTTTTGAAGGAGTTACAAATAAATCAGTTCTGAATATTGAAAGGTCATAGTACGATTTGAGCTAAATCGGAATTTATTGCAGGGCGTATTAAAATTCCAACGCTATCCATGACAACGTAACAAGTTTCCTATTTGGGTCAACAGCATGAGGTCCTTATACATTAATGACATAATTAATGTTTATCACAAAGCTCTAATGACATAAAAACAAGGATCTAATAATAAAAAAGATACGTCACACGTCACATATGTGGTTTTCTGTCCTATGGAAAGACTACAAAGTTAAACCGTTTTTTTGGGAAATCAAGCCAGTTAAAATACGTTCCCAGGTGTGTGAAAATGGCGCACTAATGCACAATTGTGTACTATCAAGAGATTATCAAGGTAAGAGAGTGAATCCTTGGTATAGGCCTTATATCCAAGGTAATCCCTCTTAAGTTATTTTTAGACATGGTACCCAGTTCTTCCGAGGATGTTATACTCGCACGATGCGTGGACAGTCCAAGCGACTTTCTCGCAAGCGGGGAAATGAGGTGAAAAGTCATTTGATATGTTTTGACGTTGTATGGTACAGATGTTTTCTGCACTCCCGGCCGTCTTTTTGTTCTGATGGGCTTTCGTTTGCTTTGTGCTCATTTGGCTGTTCATTCTTTTACCCTTCATCGGTTTTACGGAGTTTGAAAAATAAGCAAACCACAACGGCAACGGTTATAATGGCTGTGTACGCGCGCGTTGTAATTCTTTGCCCATTTCTTTACAAAACAACAACGTCGAATGACCACATTCTGTGTATTCTAGAGAACGTGAATTACGACGAAAAATGTTTGAATTTCTTTTTCGAATGTTGACGCGGTCGTACATATTCTGTTTAAAAATATTCCTGACAATGAAGGACAAGCTGAACGAAGGTAAATTCTTGCGAGATTCGTGGGTTGAATATATAGTCGTTTTTTAATCGACGTTGTTCTTGGTGTCGTTGTCGTTGTTGCTTAAAATCCCATTTGTCGTTTGGGCGGCGAGTGTCAGCACTTTCGACCATCTGTTTTTTCAGTTGCATTGTGTTTGGACGTTCGTTCAGCTTTGCACTCGTTTGGAAGCTCATTTCTCTGCCGTTGATTCAGTTTATTATTGTTTGGGCATGAGACATTAGTCTCTTATTTAAACTCCTATTAAAGTTTCGAAATGTATTAAAACATAGCAAGGGTAAAAGCTCCTTTGCTTCTTTGATATTTAAATACATTTACATATTTTACCTTGATAATCTCTTGGTACCATATATCACACACGTGCCTGCAGTAAACTGACTGAACGATTATCTTCGACATGTAGCAAGGAAATATGACTGGGAAATCCACTTTCAATGGATAAATTAACAATTAGAAAAATACAGCAAAAAGATTATAAAGAGCATTCTACATACCTTGCCGATAGAAACCTCTTCCCACGGAATGTCTCGCGAGCTCTATTGCGAAGAAGAAAGCAAGAAATTATATATTGAGCATTAAGCGACATTGTTATGTTAGAAAACTTACTATTTTAATTGTCTAATAGTTGTGCTACGATTTGACATGTAAGATTGTTCAAGCTGCCGGACGATGAATTACAAATAGCCATTACGTACGCTCCATCAACTAACCCGCCCCACCAAATAAAACGGTGCGTTTGTTTGGATTTCGGAAGTTTTTATTGATGATTTAACGGGAAGGTACAACTTGCAAAGTTTTTTTATCACTCACAGTTTTCTCTTCTGTTCGGTCTTTAAAAGTTTATTTTCTAGTTTTAATTGCATCCCAGTAACCAATGAATAATATAATTTGCCAGTATTTTGTTCCCGTAATTTAAGTGCTGTGTCTACCTCGCGGAAATACATGGACAAGTAGCACCTGCGGAAAAATTCAGCCGTCACAGCTACAGAATTGCCCGTTTCTTTTAAACTTACAAAGAAGAAACGTGTGTACTGTTTTTCAGAAAGTTTACCCGATAATGTTTTTAAAGCGTTTCACAAATGGAGTAGTACAAATAAATGTCTCGGCAAATTATATTGAAGCGGAAAAAGTTTCAGTTTGACATCGTTAAAACGGTAGTTTTACTATATGTGCGATATTTTAGCCTCGTCTACCTTTATTTCAACTTAAATATTTGCATCATATTCCCATAATATGTTGTATCTAGGTACATGGACAGTCCGCCTAAGAAGAAATTGAAACAGTAATAAAACCAATCTATTTTGTTTAATGCCTATGGCATGCGAAAATTCACGTCTACTCACCCGTAATTGCAAACATCATCAAAAGGCGATGTAAGTCAATTCACAGAGCAATTGTCGGGCTTCTTCTCGCGCACTAGATTGCAGCACGCTTGACTCATAATTGGAATATAAATACTGGAATTTATTGTTCCAGAGAAGCTGCGTTCAAACTAAAATTTAGACTTTATGTAATAATTTTGCAAGTAGTGTATTTTTAAGGAATAAAATGGTCTAAAATCAACAAAACTGATCAAAAATTACTTTAAAAAAGACCTCAGTCCCCTCTTTGCTGAACAGTGAAAGAAAACATCAAAATATTTAATATTCAATCCTAAGAAAACCTATATCCTTCAAGCTATATCAATGTTTAAGCTAATTTAACTTAAAAAAAGACCTCGATCCACTCCTTGCTAAACAGTGAAAGAAAACATCAAAATATTTAATATTCAATCCTAAGAAAACCTATATCCTTTAAGCTATATCAATGTTTAAGCTAATTTAACTTACCGTTTTAGGGAAATGACTTATGATACAGAACACAGTTAACTTCTTGAATAAGTATTAAGTATTTAAAAATAGGCAAAAGTGACTCACTAGTGGGGTGTTTAAGTAATAGGGCACTCACTTTTTCCGTGTTTATATAGCCTCATCTAAACATGCATGAGGAGGGTTAGGAGAATTCGAGACAGTTATGCAAACCCGAGACGTCATGTTATAACTTTCGAGAATTCTCCCAACTCTTCGAGTGTTTAGATGAGGCTATATAAACACGGAAAAAGTACTCTATTGCTTTTATAAAATAATTCACAAAAATACGTGCGAATCTAAAAAGGCACAACCGTGTTTACATACTCTCATCTAACCACACCTATCGACCAATGAGAGCGCGCGTAGTGGCTCAATTATTTTATAGTCCTTAATATTCTTTTACCTACATTCTGGTAGCCTAGTTGAATCGCCAGGTCCAGGTGCATTGGTCATAATAGTTCCCTTATTTTAAGACATCAAATTTATTGACGTGTCTTTTAAATATGTGTCAAGAGATCGGATCATGTTACAGGTGTTCCTTCATCTCCGTTTGTTTCCGGTATGGCAGTAGTGATGTTTTCTTGCTATTTGTTGTGCTGTGGCTGAGTATACTCTTCACCTGAAAGGGTAGTTGCTTTTAGGTCTTGTATGGTAGCCCTGTTCCTGATTGGGTTCGTTTTGGCCTTTGCATCTAACCTGAGTATCAGGCTTTTCTTTCTCGCGGGGAAGGAGAAGGAAGCAACCGGCAAAGAAAAGCCTGACACAAGGGTCTTTATTGCAGTCTTCCACCTCCTCATGGCGTGACAAGCGTCAGTATACGCATTCGCCAATCAAAATTATTTCCGGCTGTCATGTCTACTTTGCATAAATTTTGCGTGCATGAAAGATGACAACGGCGGTTGTTTTTAATTTCGTTCGGGTTTCCGAGAATATTTGCACAATTTGCCTCGAAAATTTTCACACAGAGTATGGAAAGTGTGTCACCACAGTGCCGCTGTTTGCTGAAACTTTTAACAAAGAGGTTTCTAATGTTTTGTGTGAAAAACCTATCATTCTTGTGGAATTATTGCTTAAGTTGAGAATTGTTGTCATTAAAGATAGTGAAGATGGCGAAAGGACTGTTTGCAAAAAATGCGCTAGGAAAATAGTGAATTGCTACAGAATGTTCGCTGAGTTACGGGAGGCATTGGCGAGTGGTAGGACACTCGACAAAGGCGAAAAACGTATAGCTTCAAGCTGCTTCAAGATCAAGCGCTCCCGGCCACAAATTCGACAGCCTGTCCTAGTAGTTCAATTCCTGTTCGAGGCTAGCGATCTCGCAACTGAAGTGACTCCAAAGCAAGCAGCCGACTTGTGCAAATGAAGTTAAAGGAGTTCAACGAAGACCCTCACCGCTGAACAAAGAGAGCTCTGTTTTCTGACCAATACTCAGAGCTGGACGATGAAAAAACCAGTCTGATATCCCGAGCCGACAAAAACCTGAGGAGGAAGTCTTTTCGTTTGACAAGCAGGCCTTCGAGGCACAATTTCTGTTCCCTCTTTTTAGTTCAATTCCAGGAAAGAGGCTGTAGAGCGACTTCAAGAGCCGTTTTGAAGTCGTCGCTTTCCATAATCACAAAGAAATAAATATCTAGCGAAGTTTTGAAATTTTTATTTCCGGTGGTGTGACGTCAGGGTGCATTGTAAATTATCCAATCAGCGCCACGTCCAGAATCTGGACGTACGACATGAGCCAATAAAAACGTTTGTGTCAGGCCTTTCTCTGCAATTCCTCCCTACCCCTACCCTCTTGCTAAGAAAGGCCTGATACTCAGGTTACTTTGCATCAGTCATCTACTCCTACTGCGATGTTCCATCAGGGACTGAGGCCAATTAATGTTCCTCGGCTTTATTGCTCATTTGAGAGATGTGGTGGTCCAATGGTCAGAGCCAAGGGGCTAGCGGTCTGGGTTCGAGCCCTGACCTGTGCTATGTTATTCTGGTTATTGGATGCAAGACGTTTTCCTTTCATACTTTTAAGGGGTAATCAGGGTTAAGTGTAAGAGAGTTAATGCCCCATATTGGCCGTATTCATGAATAAGGTAATCCCTCTTAAATTATTTTTTATGATTATTTCCGGCTTCAGAAAAGAAATGGGCAGAAATAGTTGATCTTGTGACGTGAATTTTACTCACCAAGGAACTGGATACCATATCTAAAAATAACTTGAGTCCCTTGGAATAAGGTGTATATGAAGGCCTAACTCTCGTACCCTTCATGCTCTCTTCGTATCGCCGAATTCGATGCCGGGATAGGCCTCGAGCTGTACTAGCATACGTCCTATTTCCTTTAGCTACGGTTTGCCTGACGGGCTACTGAGCTCGAACGGAAACTTTTAATCTTCATTGTGAAATAGTGGAATCAAACCCTTAAAAAACAGATATACGAGTTTTTGAAGCGTGCTCTAGATGTAGTCCAGTCCCTGACTTTCCTTCCCTGAGAGCAAAATAGGGGTTGAACCCAAGCACGAGAAGAGAGAAAGTTCAGGATAAGTTACATGGGCAGAACATCAGTGACACACTCAGCGATCGCCCCGTGTGCCACATGTTTGTTCTTACCACAGTTGGACGTCATTTGTAATCAATTACTGAACAGAAGCACGGCAACATGGAATCCGGGAATAAGGGAGAGTTCAGACACTAGACTACTGCAATATCCGAGTGCTTTGTTGTGAAAAGGATCGATGCTTACGATATCAGATTCATTTTGTGACCATGTCATGAATTCTTGCAAGAATTGTGGAACTTAGCTTTCTCATTGTGGTTACTGTCTGTACTGCTTAGCATGTTACGCGCATGTAACATAATAATTTGAAAGATTTGGTGTTGGTGTCTGCCATTTCCGGAACCTGAGCGGAAGTCATCTTCAGAGTCGTGGAGAGTTTGTCAGTTGTCAGTTGAAGCCTCTGAAAGTCTACACTGGTCCTGATTGGTCAGATTAACCGTGATGGTGTTGCCTGTAAGACTAGTGTAAAGTTTATCAACCTTCATTGAATCGTGCAGTTCTAGTGAAGTACGATCTGTCTATTTACTAGACTAAAGCTTGCCATTTCTCTCTGAAAACAGAGCACGTTAAAAATGAATTATAGTGCTTGTGGCCACCGCAAATTGTGCAATGATTTAACGATCTCACACGTTACTCCTTTTTTTTTCTTCTGATAGATCCCCAAGTCTACGCTTTCTTGGTTTTGCGGTTGTTTTAAGAAAAGGATGACAACATTTGGAATTGTACACGGAACAGACATGCTACTGAATCTGCCCCATACAAAATGGACGGGGGCTGCCGGTCGGAAATTTTGAAAAGAACCCCTAAGAGGTACCAAGATCCAGTTTTATGGGGGTGGCTTGAAATATTTTTTTTTACCTTTAAGAGGTACTAATTTTAAAACAACACATTATCTCCTGTCAAATTTTCTGTCGGCTCAATATCTTAAAAGGTACTGCAATAACTCCTGCTGTGGAGTTTTTGAGGCTGGACGCCCTAAGATGAAGTAAACCCGCGTTTTTAACTCATAAAAGGTACCATGAGCACCCCCGCCCTTCCCCCTCACGCTGTCGTAGCCCTGAAACGAATTAGATGACCTGCAGTTTTGTTACATATGTAACACAAGAGTTATCCAGCTTTTAAGTAACCGGATTTAAGCAATAGATCAAATAATAACTGCAAGAAACAAGGGAAAAAGCGTGTTCAGTTGACAAACGTTTAATAAATTAATTGACAACACGTTACAAGCAGTTACGATTGTGTTATGAAGTAACAGCATGTGATGCGTGCACATAAAAAAATATAAACTGTACTGCTTTTCAGTAGCACTCGTAAACAGATAAACAAGCAAATAATAAATAAATAAATAAATAAATAAACTAGGGTATCTGAAAGATAGTACTGCTACGGCACTTTCTGTTGATAGTGACATATTTTAAGCAGTAATTCATCTACCTGCGCATTCCAAGACTTACATTAACCTTTATTTCTTAAAGTAGGGTCAAATCGTGGGGCATGTCCCTGTATTGAAATGAAAATTTCAAGAGTGAAAATTTACTGCGATGATCATTCTTCCTTTCATCTACAGTCGCAGTTCAAATATGAATTATTTCATATATACTTCACATCATTCCAATCCTCACGGGAAGATATGAACTCATTCAATTGACCTCGCTCCCAATGTGTGGTGGTAGAGCATCGCACCGGTATCGCGGGGGTCACGGGTTCGAATCCCGTTGAAGCCCTGATTTTTTTCAGGCTTCTTCTTTCCAGTTGCTTAAGTTGGAAAATTTACTGTGATGATCATTCTTCACTTTCATCTACAGCCGCAGTTCAAATATGAATTATTTCATATATACTTCTACGGTTTTTGTTTGTTTTAATTATTCTACAAGCTTTAGTAGCGACGATTTCTCTTCATTTAAGAATTCGTCCAAGGAGGCGAGACTGCTAAGAAATGACATACTAAGTTTAAAACTACGATGTCACAACTAATCATCCAGATTTAAAAACTTTCATATACTGCATTAAGAACAAAAGCGAGAGTTGGGAAAGTCAAGCACGATCTCCTTCACATCGTTTCACAGTTAAATCAGAGCAAAACAAACCACTAATCTAATATTCAACCATAAGAAAACCTATATCCTTTATGCCATATCAATGTTTAAGCTAATTAAACTTACCGTTTTAGGGAAATGACTTCAGAATTTTTAGGCAATAATCCGTGATACAGGAGGGTTCTAGCCGTTCAGAGAACACAGTTAACTTCTTGAATAAGTATTTAAAAATAGGCAAAGTGACTCACTAGTGGGGTATTTAAGCAATAGAGCACTTTTTCCGTGTTTATATAGCCTCATCTAAACACTCGGAGGGTTGGGAGAATTCGAGACAGTTATGCAAACCCGAGACGCAATAACTTTCCAGAATTCTCCCAACCCTTCGAGTGTTTAGATGAGGCTATATAAACAAGGAAAAAGTAGACCAATCGTTAATATTCTTTTAATTACATTCTGGCCGCCTGGTGGAATCGCCAGGTCCAGGTGCATTGGTCATAATAATTCCCTTATTTTAAGACATCAAATTTATTGACGTGTCTTTAAATGTGTCAACAGATCGGATGTTACAAGTGTTCCTTCATCCCGGTAGTTTCCGGTATGGCAGTAGTGATGTGTTCTTGCTATATGTTATGCTGTGGCTGAGTATACTCTTCACCTGAAAGGGTAGTTGATTTTAGTTCTTGTATGGTAGCCCTGTTCCTGATTGGTTCGTTTTGGCCTTTGCATCAGTCATCTACTCCTACTGCAGTGTTCCATCAGGGACTGAGGTCAATTAATGTTCCTCGGCTTTATTGCTCATTTGAGAGATGCGGTGGTCCAATGGTCAGAGCCAAGGGGCTAGCGGTCTGGGTTCGAGCCCTGACCTGTGCTATGTTATTCTGGTTATCGGATAAGACACTTTCTTTCATAATCAGGGTAAGTGTAAGAGAGTTAATGCCCCAGATTGGCCGTATTCATGAATAAGGTAATCCCTCTTAAATTATTTTTTATGATTATTTCCGGCTTCAGAAAAGAAATGGGCAGAAATAGTTGATCTTGTGACGTGAATTTTACTCACCAAGGAACTGGATACCATATCTAAAAATAACTTAAGACCCTTGGAATAAGGTGTATATGAAGGATTAACTCTCGTACCCTTCATGCTCTCTTCGTATCGCCGAATTCGATGCCGGGATAGGCCTCGAGATGTACTAGCATCCGTCCTATTTCCTTTAGCTACGGTTTGCCTGATGGGCCACTGAGCTCGAACGGAAACTTTTAATCTTCATTGTGAAATAGTGGAATCAAACCTTTAAAAAACAGATATACGAGTTTTTGAAGCGTGCTCTAGCTGTAGTCCAGTCCCTGACTTCCCTTCCCTGAGAGCAAAATAGGGGTTGAACCCAAGCACGAGAAGAAAGAATACAGGATAAGTTACATGGAACAGAACATCAGTGACACACTCAGCTATCGCCCCGTGTGCCACATGTTTGTTCTTACCACAGTTGGACGTCATTTGTAATCAATTACTGAACAGAAGCACGGCAACATGGAATCCGGGAATAAGGGAGAGTTCAGACACTAGACTACTGCAATATCCGAGTGCTTTGTTGTGAAAAGGATCGATGCTTACGATATCAGATTCATTTTGTGACCATGTCATGAATTCTTGCAAGAATTGTGGAACTTAGCTTTCTCATTGTGGTTACTGTCTGTCCTGCTTAGCATGTTACGTACATGTAACATAATAATTTTAAAGATGTGGTGTTGGTGTCTGCCATTTCCGGAACCTGAGCGGAAGTCATCTTCAGAGTCGTGGAGAGTTTGTCAGTTGTCAGTTATAAAGCCTCTGAAAGTCTACACTGGTCCTGATTGGTCAGATTAACCGTGATGGTATTGGCTGTAAGACTAGTGTAAAGTTTATCAACCTTCATTGATCCGTGCAGTTCTAGTGAAGTGCGATCTGTCTATTTACTAGACTAAAGCTTGCCATTTCTCTCTGAAAACAGAGCACGTTAGAAATGAATTATAGTGCTTGTGGCCACCGCAAATTGTGCAATGATTTAACGATCTCACACGTTACTCCTTTTTTTTCTTCCGATAGATCCCTAAGTCTACGCTTTCTTGGTTTTGCGGTTGTTTTAAGAAAAGGATGACTACATTTGGAATTGTAAACGGAACAGCCATGCTACTGAATCTGCCCCATACAAAATGGACGGGGGCTGCCGGTCGGAAATTTTGAAAAGAACCCCTAAGAGGTACCAAGATCCAGTTTTATGGGGGTGGCTTGAAATATTTTTTTTTTTACCCCTAAGAGGTACTAATTTTAAAACAACACATTATCTCCAGTCAAATTTTCTGTCGGCTCAATATCTTAAAAGGTACTGCAATAACTCCTGCTGTGGAGTTTTTGAGGCTGGACGCCCTAAGAGGAAGTAAACCCGCGTTTTTAACTCATAAAAGGTACCATGAGCACCCCCGCCCTTCCCCCTCACGCTGTCGTAGCTCTGAAACGAATTAGATGACCTGCAGTTTTGTTACATTTGTAGCACAAGAGTTATCCAGCCTTTGAGTAACCGGATTTAAGCAATAGATCAAATAATAACTGCAAGAAACAAGGGAAAAAGCGTGTTCAGTTGACAAACGTTTAATATATTAATTGACAACACGTTACAAGCAGTTACGATTGTGTTATGAAGTAACAGCATGTGATGCGTGCACATAAAAAAGTATAAACTGTACTGCTTTTCAGTAGCACTCGTAAACAAACAAACAAGCAAATAATAAATAAATAAACTAGGGTATCTGAAAGATAGTAATGCTACGGCACTTTCTGTTGATAGTGACATATTTTAAGCAGTGATTCATCTACCTGCGCATTCCAAGACTTACATAAACCTTTATTTCTTAAAGTAGGGTCAAATCGTGGGGAATCTGTCCCTGTATTGAAATGAAAATTTCAAGAGTGAAAATTTACTGCGATGATCATTCTTCCTTTCATCTACAGCCGCAGTTCAAATATGAATTATTTCATATATATTTCACATCATTTCACTCCTCACGGGAAGATATCAACTCATTTAATTGACCTCGCTCCCAATGTGTGGCTTCATAGCTCAGTTGGTAGAGCATCGCACCGGTATCGCGGGGGTCACGGGTTCGAATCCCGTTGAAGCCCTGATTTTTTTCAGGCTTCTTCTTTCCAGTTGCTTAAATTGGAAAATTTACTGTGATGACCATTCTTCACTTTCATCTACAGCCGCAGTTCAAATATGAATTATTTCATATATACTTCTACGGTTTTTGTTTGTTTTAATTATTCTACAAGCTTTAGTAGCGACGATTTCTCTTCATTTAAGAATTCGACCAAGGAGTCGAGACTGCTAAGAAATGACATACTAAGTTTAAAACTACGATGTCGCAA
>OZ026604.1:17183557-17196057 GCA_964020085.1 Micromussa lordhowensis
TCCCAACCGCTCTTCCTGCAACGTATGACCTCATTGAATTCTGCCAAAGCAACACAGTAACTGATGAACATGATTCCAGTGAGGACACAAATGACGATAGAGAAGCCCATAAAACAACCAATCTGGAAACAGACAAAAAATAAATAAAATCAAACAAAAGAAAGTCAAAGATAACAGTTTTGATAGAATGATAAATTTATTACTAAAAATATATAATTCACACAAAAAAATGCTATAAAAAGAGTATTAGGTAATCAAATGATTTCTAAAATCCATTACATGTACCTGCTGTTAACTTTAAGAGATAGCTAGAGAACAAATGTGATACCGGGTAAATGCATTGTGTCTATAATACAGGCAGCAATTGCAAAGATATAATAATTATTCTACAGGTGAACCTGTATTAAGTGGCTCTATATTAAGCAGTCACCCTCTATTAGGCGGTCAGTTGTCAAGTCCCTAAAATTACTTCCCTTATCTACTGCAATTTTGACCTCTATTAACTGGTCACCTCTACTAAGCGGTCGTGGTCACCCTTTACTAAGTCTCAACAAGCTGTTTCTATTGTCTTGACCTGTATTAAACTTTGTAAAAGGAACCACTCATAAACTAGTTCATACAATTACAAATAGCACACCAGAGGTAATTGATTTCCTTGTTTATTTTCACAAACCATTAAATCGTGAGATATTGTTCTGCCTTGAGGTCAAAAGCCTTTTCAGCATTGTGGATTGAATTCTTCTTTTATTAATTTCTGTTTAAGCCAGTTGCATGAGAAGTCATCCCTTTAGAAAATGATATCCACATGGCACTTTAATACCATAGCCACTACTGCTGCTGCTGCAGAAAGACCAGAAATTAACCAAACAAAGGCTGCTCTCATCAGACAGGACAGGCTGAAGACAAGTAAATCTAACATGAAAATTCATGGTGGTACGAAAGAGAGTTGAGTTGATAAATTATGCCAAAGATCATCCAAAAGAGGGACATCATAAAATTGCTCATGAATATTTCATATTGGAAGAACGCAAGCCCATAAAATCTTAAAGGAACAAAAAGAAATACTTGCGTCATATGAAAGCCATTTACAGGTTCGAATAACCAAACAAGAGTCTTCTGTGGAAAGCACATAAATGTGAATGAGGCACTATTGGACTGGTACATGTATGTTATCTGCAGGAACTCAAAGATTCCCATTTAAGAAACAATGCTTCAGGAAGAAGCTTTGATGATTGCAGAAAAAATGGGCATCATGTGGCTTTGCTACTTCTAATGGGTGGCTCAGTGGAATCATTCAAGAAACAACACAACCTACACCACATGGCCATAGCTGGTGAGGATGGAGATGTGAAAGACAAAACTATCGAAAGCTGGAATGAGCGTGGAAGCTAAAGACGTGTGGAATATGGACTAAACAGGGTGCTTTTGGCGACGATTGCCTGAGCCAAGCCTAAATGAAAAGGGATGGTGCTGTAGTGGTGGAAAGAGGGCCAAACAGAGAAATACAAGGGCGTTCTTTATTAACGGCGCTGGAGAAAAAGACTTTATTGTCAGAGGAAAATACGCGAAGCCCCAGTGTTTCAAGAATTTATAGGATATTAAAAGGCCCAATAGATGCTGGTATTTCCCCAATGGAAAGGCATGGATGACAACAGAGGTAACAAATGAAGTCTTGCCTCAGCTTAATGCAACTTTGATTTGCAAAAAGCAAAGTATCTTACTGTTCTTGGACAATGCCCCATGCCATCCCCCAGCCCTTGCTGATGGTGTTCGAATATCAGCATCAAATTCCTGCCGAAAAACACAACATCAAACACACAGCCCCTAGATAACGGTATCTTCGCAAATTGGAAAGTGAGGTACATGTAGAAACGACTGCTTTGTTAAGTGTGCTCTAAGGTGGATTAGTCGAACAGCAATGCTTGGGACTGTGTCTCCTGAAACAGTCAGGAAACAGAAAACAAGGCTCTGCCTGGAAGAAATTGTAGAAGACGATGATCCCTTTGAAGGAGAAGATGAAATCGATCAACTTCAAGAGCTGATCAACGAGATCAGTTCTTGTGGTGCTGGAACATACATCTCACCTGAAGAGCAAATTGAAACATGGTTCGGTAACATCGATAGCTCAGACCCAAACTGGAGGAACACAACTACGGATCAATTGCTTGGCTGTGAGGAGGATGAAGCTGATGATTGTCTCAGCAGAGAGGAGACTGCCAATATTCAATGAAAGATCTTTGGAGGTGGACTCGGGGTGAGTATGACATACTGAATTAAAACAACCAGCTATCAAGTCAGTATTGGAGGTGAAGAACATGGCAGAGCAACTGAGAGACTTTGCTCAGTTTAACGGACACCAGGAACTTTCTCTGGTGTTAAGCAAAGTGAACGACATACTTAGTGACATTAAACTATGGAAACCCAAACAACAGACATTGGAATCTAATTGTTTTTCTTCTTAGGACAAATCGGTTTAAAAGACAAAACTCAAAAGATTAGGAGTATGTTTTTTCTAACGACCGGCTGCAATACCGGCCACATGAACTAGGCATTATTGTTTTGTTAGTCCCGTTCTTTGTTCTACACGCATTTTTCTCAAACAGTTACTTTTAACCAAGTAAGTGCTTTTTTAAGCGCTTTTACGCATAAGCTGTACACTACGTCATTACCCGTGATATAAAATGGCATTTTCACTGTGTTCTGAACTGTATTTTGTACATCCTGTATTAAGCGGTCACTTAGCCATTCCCTGAGGCTGGGTGACCGCTAAATACAGGTTTGACTGTATATCATCTTCAGACTGAAGTGACATACATGTAGCAGAAATTTAAATACTGTAAGATGGTAC
Organism: Micromussa lordhowensis; assembly: GCA_964020085.1. NCBI lineage: Eukaryota > Metazoa > Cnidaria > Anthozoa > Scleractinia > Lobophylliidae > Micromussa > Micromussa lordhowensis. The sequence goes on from OZ026604.1 coordinate 17,186,406, forward strand.
AATTAGCATTAATATACACGTGAAAATATAAAACTAAGATGATGCTATCAAGAGAATAGACATAAGAAGACATGATTGATCATTGCAGTTACATACACACAACTTAAGCAGTTGATGCATAATTCCCTACTGGCTTTTAAACCAAAGTTCAACGATGGTGCTGAACGCTTGATATGGTAAGCTTCTTTGTATAGTAATAGATTCCAATATTACTATCATTATTATCATCATTGCTGTCTACTATGTTTGTGTTGTCATGGATGGTTTGGGTGAGAAATTCTTCGTTCATTTTCTTTTTGGAAAAAAAATGTCCATTAAGCTGTATAAACCTTGTATGTGTTTGCATATCTGATCACAATAGCAAGCTTTCTTTGTCTGTTAGCTCATGTTCTTGTGTGCAGACAAGCAGAGTTCTGTACTTATTAATAAGACACTTATAGACTATTTAAGGTCTTTGCATTACAATTTGACTGTTTAATTAGGCAGGCTTTAGTGCCCTAGGCAGGGCTTCTGATATTACGCGATGGTGCGATTTCGCACAATCGACCTCAGATCGCATCCGATCGCACAATTCACAAAAAATCGCATAATTCACAAAAGATCGCACATTATTCACAAAATCAACCATAAATAAACAATTTTCTTAAAAGTCCGCATAAACACGCCTTTTTTTCAGATCATTTACCTTGAAAAAAGCCAAAAAACGTCTGTCAACTTCGATTTCGTAAGCATTCGAAGTTCAAGGCATTATTTTGCATGTCGGGGGCCTGGTACGAGTCTCATTCTTAAAGAGTTGCCTATTGGTGAAATGCAAACGATCTCTTTCTTTGCTTTGACCAATCAGAATTGCCAGTATATATCGACAATGCAGTATCCAAGCGATGTTCAGTATTGCATTCTGATGGCAAAATGTAATTTCTTTCGTGGAATTTGAAACAAACGTCTCTCGAGGATAAGTTTGTAGTGATTTCTTTGACTGAAAAGGTTAAATCACACCTTCTACCAGATTTAACTGCCAAAGATAGAGCAAGAGAATACCATTTTTACATGGACGATAGGCTGAAGATGCAACGCTATGATTGATGATCTCCGCAGCCGGAAGTCTGTGATGGTCAAGCACCTCATGATGTCTTTTTTATCGCAATTAATCCATAGATGTTTAATTTTTTCCCTTGGTGTTCATTTTGTCTTTGGAGCAGCTCCAAAGTGGTTTTCTTCCTCTAAAACCTGGATAATATGCTCAAAATAGCTGGGAAAAAAATCGCATAATTTATCGCATAATAGCCCATTCTTATCGCGTAATCTGCCCCGAAAATATCGCATAATTTCTGTTTTTTTATCGCACCCTGTCAGAAGGCCTGCCTAGGTCCTTTAAACAACTTCAAAATTGTCTGAGACCTACAGTGTAAGTTGCAAAACTTAAGACAATGTTGTAATCTTTGGCAATTTTCAGATGTTTTTTAAATCTCTTGGGAAGTCTTCTAAAGGGTTTCAGATGATTGTCAGAGGTGTTGAAAATATTTATAAATCTTCTGAAGGGTTTGGGTGATCTTAAAAAGTGCTTGGAATAAGTTGGATTATCTTCGGCTATCTTCAAAAGGCTTCAGGTAAACTTCAATCACCATTGAAATACCTCAGATGATGGTAATAGTACAGTAGTACTGTAGTCTACGAGCGTCTTACATGTACTTTGAACTAACTTCAGATATCTTCATTGTAATTTGCACTGGTGTTGCATTTGAACTGCTCTTAGCCAATCATAATCTAGTAATTTTTTTCCAGCGTATTAAGGTTACTTCCCACCTTCAGAGGCCAAAAAAATCGTTTTTTCTTTTTTTTGACAAAATTTGAGTTTATCATTTTATCTATTGTTTCCAAAAGAAAAATTTTAAAAAACTCAAAAAGCCGCCGAGTTATTTAGAAAAAACGTATTTTCAAATAAAGTTAATAAACTACGAAGGTGTCATAATCCTGTCAACGGGCGGAGACCCCTGGAGAATTTTTCGCGGCAAAGGCTAATCGCTCGTATTTCATGTCATTTGCATATTTGTATTTACATCACGTACTTGACAAAAATTCCCACGTGGAGGCTCTTTACGCTAACTGCTATGGAAAAATCAAAAGCAGAAAAAAGTTCTTGGGTAAAGAAGAAGAAAAAAACGTGTTGCAATGCGATGCTTTTCCCGGGAAATCGTGATCTATTGTCAAAAACTCTAGGAGGTCCTGTTGTTCCATTGGTTTGTGGTTTTATCAGGCGTGATAATCTCCGGGCGTGGCGCGAGTTGTTTACGAACCTTTGCAAGCTAAAATCTCGCATTTGATTTTTGGAGGAATACATCCACTTTGAGCGAATTTATAGGGTATGCAGATTTGACGGATTGTCGTGAAATTTCGCCACAACATTCCAGATATAATGACAAGCCAAAGTGTGTCGGGAAATTTTGATATTTAACATATTTTTCCCGTGGCGTCCATTTACGCAACACGTCTCGCATATTTTTAGCTACTCCAACTTAAGATGTGGATATCTCGACAACCAATCAGAATATTGAAAAAGCCCGACACACTTTTGTTGATTGATGCCTTGGGAATAGGACTGTACAGCCATTTTGCTCGTATGGCGGAATCCGATACCCGATAAATTCAATACAAGAACCCTCGGTCGTTTCACGCCTTACCACCTCCTGAGATTTCCTAAAAGAAAATATCGCTGAAATTGTATTTTTTTTGTAAAGTACATTTATTAAGCTTTCTTATGATATATAGTTTGTAGGGGTTTTATTGAAACTGGCGCGCGTGCAATTTTTTTTCCGAAGGGCACCCGCGAAGGTGGGAAGTAACCTTAATGTGTGGTTCCAGAAAATATCCATACCCCCACCACGGAGGGAATTGGAAATTCCGAAGGGGAGGGGGGGTCAAAGACCCAGGAAATTCCAGGGGGGAAGGGGGGTTGTATGATCGTTTTAGTTTTCAGAGGTCTTTTGATTCAATTCGGATTTGAATGTCGATCTAGCTGTTCAAAAATCTTCTCTTACCTACTAAGTAGAACTTTCACATGAAAAATAGTGGCTTGAATACTTGCTTTTGACTCGCATTATATTTGAAATACATTTTCCCTCTTCAAAAAGCATTTTGGAAGCTAACAAATGCGAAGAACGTGCCGTTGCGTGGACATGGCCGCCATTACTTGTTACCAGTCCACATTCAGTCACCTTGTGGACCGAAAAGCACTGGAGACTAGCCTAGTTTGTTTTCGCATCGGTCTTCGAAGTGGCAGTCGATTTCTTTCATGAAAATTAGTTTCTTTATAAATGTAGAAATGATGTTACGATTTCACACACTTGAGAATTTCGTATCCCTGCTTATCTCTGTCTATTTGTATGTAGTTTTGCTGTAAAATTGGCTTTCGTCTCGAGTCTGTTAGCGATCGTGTTCGCAATAAAAGTACAGTGTCAATTTCATCCACACGCATTTTATCAGTCCTTTAATAATGGAAATTGTACCACATTTACAAAGGGAGTTGGTCGTGTTGGAAGGTAATTTGACAAGTTTCCATTTTATTTCTTCTTTTAAAGCATGTTTCACTAATCTTGAACGCTTTCTTTGCGAGTATCTTCAGATATAGATGTTACAATCGATCGAGAATATTAAGCTTAGTAGTTACGTGCAATGCAGATGGCTAAATGTTTGGAGTGTTTACTTTTACTTTAACTCACTTTCTTGCCAAAACTATTTTTTCCAGAGGGTATGGGGGGTGTACAAAATAGTAGTGGAAATTCCGGAGGGGTGGGGGGGTTATTTTACTGGTCAAAAAATGGAAATTCCGGGGAGGAGGGGGGGGCTTACGTGAAATTCCCTCCGTGGTGGGGGTATGGATATTTTCTGGAACTACACAATACCAAAAAAATAATAATTAAAATTTATAATATGCAGACTTCCATGTAATTCTTAGCTGTAAAATTAAAATTACATAAAAATACATAAGAATTAAAAAACACATTAAAAATTCAAATGTGAAGGATGGTCAACGATATGTATTTTAAAACACATCATTGGATAAAAACAAACTAAGAATGATTTAATAAAAAAATAAAAAATAAAGAGAAATAAGTTCTAAATAATAATGTATTACAATTAATATAACTGCATATATTTTTTTTTGTATTTTTATATATGTTATAGATCAAAATAAAATTCAGGTTAAAATGATTTCAACCTAGTTTGATTCTCAATTTCCTTTGTCTTCTAACCCTAATTATTCATGATCCATGAATAATTAGGGTTAAGAGACAAAGGAATTTCATATTAACCTGAATTTCATTTTGACCTATGACATTGAAACATTGTATTTATTTTAATAGTCAGGGTGCCAGCAAGACAACGTATGACAGTTGATTATCCATTTAGTAAAATATTTGAGGAGGTAGAATGTGCACATAGGGAGGGATAAATAAAGTTATAATACTTTTACAGTTGGAGTGTAACTCACCAAACATTTGTTTGGAGTTAAGTCATCTTTTGCACCGAAGTATCCCAAAATTCCTGTGATAAGAATCTAAAAGAGAGGGCAAAATAATTTATTAAGAAAGCAAAATTATCAATACCCCTAACCCCTAACTTCTACTTACAAGGCTAAAAAAGTTAAAAAGTAAGAACACCAAACATTTTCGACACTAGGCCATCGTCACTTACCTAGCTGAAGATGACCTAGTATCGAAAACATTTTTCCTTTTACTTTTTTAGCCTTGTACATGTTAATAGAAATTATTTTTAAAGCCAGAGCGAATATTATAGACATTAATAACCCTAGTTTTATATTAACAAAATTACTTGTTAGATCGTTAAGAAGCCTGTTTAGACATAATGAGATATTAGAATGCGAAGTGTTAGTATCATCTAGAGGCATAAATAATTAAACATCTAAAGGCCTGGCTTATAAACTAGGAAACATTGTTGCGGAAACATTGTTGCAGAGGCAAATATTTCCCAGTTTAGCCGCGCGGGAAACATATGTTGCGGCAACAAATTTTGCTGCTCGGAAACAAAAAAATGGTTTTGCTTGAAGTCAAAAACATTTTTGTTTCCCGGACACAAATTTTGAGTCCGAAACAAATGTTTCCCAGTTTAGCCACGACGAAAACAATGTTGACAAGTTCCAGTGCCGCTCGCTCATTAAACGATAGTGTTTCCTAGTGTTTCTCCCCGCTCGTCTTCGCAGCCAGTGTCTATCTGGGCCTTTTTTCGGGTATCCTCACCTTCCTTGTCCAAACAAGCTACTATGATACATAAAGCAGCTATTTTCTGGCTGCTTTGAGCACGACGCTTTCTTAAGAGGTGGAACGCCATGTTTACAATTATACATGCATTGTGTGTAGCCCTGGGGATGAGAAAATGTAAATCCTTCCCCAGACTTCTTCGGTAGTCAGTTTATCATTGCACGCATGCGTAGCTCATTTGTTTTTGCATACAATGTTTCCTCATTTTGCCACTGTGGCAGCAAAACATTCTGTTTGTTTCCCGCTAATTTAGCTACCCAGGGAAACATAACATTAGCAACAATGTTTCTGCAACAATGTTTCCTAGTTTAGCTAGGCCTTAATTGTAAAATCTCAAAATTGTTGATTGTGTTTGGTTCTGCCAGATAATCAGTGTGTGATCACATGGGTATCTAATTACAAGTATCCAGTTACACTGTACACCTTTTTGTAATTGGATATACCTACACCAAAAGCATATGTCAACTAGATCTGCACTTTTAATTAATGGATTTCTTCTTAGTGTTTCTTACAGTTTTTTGAAACTTACATGTAGAGACAGTGCTACTGATGTTTTTGCTTAACAGAAGTTATCATATCTCAAAATTTTTTTAATATACTATCAATACAAATAGTTAACAATTATTGGACAAGGTTAAGCAAAATATTGTGATTTGTCAGTGGTGAGCAGATCAATTATTTCCCGAAGCTGAAGGCTCAGGTTAATAATTGATCTGCGAGACAGTCCTCACCTGATAAATCACGATATTTTGCAATAACCAAGTTCAATAATTGTCTTATTCAAATATTCAAGTTTCTTTTCATATTTAAATCACTCTCTGACAGCCCATGGAAAGTGATCTGCCATTTTTCAAAAGAGAATGTGGTTTCAGTTACCCACAAGCAGGACATTATTCGCAGCAATTAAAACATATTTAGATGGTACTACATATGAGCAGACCATTATTTGTTGCCAGTTATATGCAGGTCACGTGTTGGGGTCTTCAGCCAATGGAAAGGACAAAAAAGTACATCAAATGATAATAATAATTATTAATGTTATTACAATAACATGTAGTAATTGAATCTTGTGTAGTAAAAAATAATTGGGATCTAACAATCATGTTTGTAATTTCAACTCAGCCTCATGCTATGCACTAGTCGCATTTTGAAATCACTTGCATGATTACTCCCTGAATTGTACTACACTCTACAATTACTATCATCATTTGGTATAAATTTACCATAGTCTATTGTGAATCCGTGAATTTGATTGACTATATTACCGTTTTCTATCTGGTGATAGAAAACAGTTACCGGCATGCATGATTGTACATGTGATCCTTTTTCTGCACGCATCAGTACACAGCGTGCGCCACGTTTGAACCTGATGTAACATCATAAAACAGTTCTTTTTTATGCGTCACTTGACATTTTTTCTTTTTATCCAATGAGACTACAGTAAATTTATACTAAAACAATTAGACTACTTGTCCTCGTTTTCTACGAGTGATAGTCAACCACTGCAGGCTGCGCTGCGCCTCGTTGACTACCTGCTCGTAGAAAACAAGGGCTATAGTAATCTAATTGTTACATAACTGGCATTTTTCCCGCTACAGCACCCCATTCATTGCTTTGTTCATGGTCACGCGACATCTAACAATGAAACTGCCATGAGCGGGCAACATTGGGAAAACTAAAACAGCAAACAGTTCACTGTTAGCTAAAAATTTTGAACGCTGTTGCATGTGATCAGAGGATGCAGTTGAAGGTGGCCTGATGTTGTCGCTGGAATCTCTGCGCATTTTTCAAAATTTGCCTTTGTTTTTATCAATTTGTTTTGTTATATAACAAATCACTTAATGACTGGTCCCTTGGGAAACAGTGAATTTTGTTTCCCTCGAATCCCAATGTTTCCTGAGATGAAGTCGGGATTTGAGGGATTCCCCTCGGGACCAGTCATTAATTGTTAAAATTACTAATAATACACATGAAAAAATTACTTGATTCTGATTGGCTGAGAGCAGTGCAGTTCAAGTGTAACACCAGTGCAAACTACACATCGTAACTCTGGATAATGATTGGCAGAAAGACAATGAGAACTTTTGCAGGCCAATGATATCATGTAAAGCAGTGACAAAAATTTTGTATGGAAACTCTGAATAAAGTTTTCTCGATTGTGAAAAAATGGCTTCAAGAAACATCTTCCAGCAATTTTTCTGCACAATTTTTTTCATGTTTGTATTATTAATAAGTAATCATATGGTTTTTCTCGTTCAATTTGGACTTAATTTGCACGAGTGAGTTTTTCAAAAAGCTGAAATTGCACTCGCCGAAGTGGCTCGTATAATTTCAGCTTTTTGAAAAACTCACTTGTGCAAATTAAGTCCAAATTGAACGAGAAACCGTATGATTAGGCTCGATTGCCAGCCGCTGTTTGGGAAAGGAGCCTGCACTCCTTCCCCGAACTTACGGCAGGACTCGTGGACCTTAGTGTTGTTAATTTCGAGCAATAACAAATCCTCAATCGAGCTGGCTGCATAAATTATCTTTTTCACAGTAGCAAAGAAGGGATCATGTTAGCGGGAAATCTATAACCAAATACCTTCAACTGATGAAATAATTTTTATCAAAAAGTTAAACGCCAAAAGATTCTTTAAAACCATTTTAAAAAATTCTTAAAAGCAAACAATGTTTCACCGTTACTCTACGCCATTATCAAGTTGTTATCTGACTTGATAATGGCTTGATAATGGCATAGAGTAATGCTGAAACGTCGTCTGCTTTTTAGAATTTTTTAAAATGGTTTTAAAGAATCTTTTAGCATTTAACTTTTTGATAAAGTGATGAATAATGCCTGATCTATTCCATAGCGGCATATACAACACACAAAATAGTCAACAGACTTTATGTGTGAGAATCTACCGGTATATTTGAATCATGTGGTGCCAGAATGTCAGATGACGAACAAAGTCAACATAGATCAGAGGGATAAACGCAAACATTGATCAAAATAAAAAAAATACTCAAGCAAATTGATGCATACGGTAGTCTTCTTGAAGGAAAGTGACACCAGTCTCTAGCGAAGACAGACAAAATTAAATTCTTAAATGAACCAAAGCAAACTGAACTAGCAAACAAAAACATGGTGTCAACACGATGCACACCAACATATGTGTGACCTTTGACATGTCATTTGCCACACCACAGTCCTGAACAACCCCCATCAAACACCTCTGCTCTACTTTTTTTAAAAAAACTCTTCTATAGAAAACAGCATATAATGCCCTTCCATCCGTAACAAGGCCAAAATTAAAAGAAGAGGTGGTGAAAACGGCACATGAACAAATGTTACAGCCGTAGGCGTCATGTGGGCCCGCCTATGATTGTCATCAGATGACATTTCTGACCACCAGAAACACTGCAAGAATTTTAATTATGAATTTACGTCACAGACATGGTGTCCAGCCGTCTCTTCTCAGGGAGGGTAGACCAGACATGAGAGAGCGGCGGAAATCGGGCCTACGGTATGATTACCGACACTAATTGACCTATAATTAATCTCAGACCATATTGGTCTGACTAGACAAATATTGATAAATACGGCCATTATAAGCTTTTAAATGTGTTTTCCGGTTTAAATGTGGTTTCGGATTTCAAATACTAGCTCATATATATTACATATATCGTATGAATGAATAAACTAACAGGCAACGTATCAAAGCCGTGTCATGCTCGACTTAGCAAATACTTGCGTATTACGTCGTAGGAAATTGGGTTAAAAGCTCACGTTAATGTCCTCATTAACATACTGTAGCTAGTATTTACCGAAGACATGAATTTTCTAACTGATGCATGATTATAAGCTTTAAGTTTGATCGAGCATAGTTAGTAGCTACTAACTATGGATCGAGCTACCGAAAAATCTGAGCGACGTCATTACCGCTGCGAGCAGGTGTTCAATTCTAGGTGCAACCGAAGAAATTCAGATATAAGCTAACGCAACCGAAGATTCATATAAATTATGTAACTGCAATATGCTGAATATTGACCTGGTCTCGATCAGGCATGCTCCTGGTCAGAACTTAAGCTAAGTTACCATTTTAGCGCAAATCTCAAAACTTCGAAATCTCGCATGGAATGTTGTGCTTACCCAAATGCCAACCCAGATTCCAAAACCAACGTACGAAATCCAGCGATCCACAGCAGCAATAGATGCAACTCCAAAAACAAACATTAGAGCACCAAACACCACCTGCGCGATGGCTAAACCACGCAAAGAAGACGCTCGATACGCCATGGTAAACCTTGAAGGAAAAATTGGTCGCCAAGGCAAATCGGACAAATCGGTTCATTGAGAACGTGACGTCATCAGCGCGCTACAGAGCTCATTGAAT
>OZ026604.1:17201057-17286057 GCA_964020085.1 Micromussa lordhowensis
TGAGAGCGATTTAATTTTATCGGCTAAACTTTATTTCCACTGAGATTAGACCAAAAACTTGACGGATTGTGATGTGAAATGAACTCTTGCAGTGCGGCTTAGATGAATTCGAAATACCCGAAAAACTTGGCGCTCTTGAGCTTTCTGTTTCGAATTTTGTTAATTTATTTGTAATTTCCGAAACAACAGTTGAGACCAGCTTTCTAATGTCACTATCGCTAGACTCTACAAAACAAGGTAATTTTTCTTCGATGTAAAATGATGAAGATAAAAATTGGAATTCTGCTGCTGGCTATTTTCCGCAGACTTTGATTTGCAAACGGGGGTTATTGCGCGAAAACTGTCCACCACGTGACGTAAAGTAGCCAGTGAAATCGAGCGAAAATTAATGGGTGGGTTATAATAGACGATATTTTCCCAGCTATGAGACTTGCGCGCAGGGCATCACGGTAGTTGTATACACCGGGCGCATGTCGACCTCTTCGAGATTTGGTGGGCGTGCTCTCATTCTCAAATGGGGGGAAACAGGCGTCCATTCAACAGCGAAGCTGAATGAACAATCCGCCAATCTCAAGTCGCGAATGTGGAAATGCGTAAAGGATCCTATGTGCTTGCGTCAACATTTTAATACAGTATTTCATTTCACCATGGATAATAAAACTACAACGTTCTTTTAGAAAATCTTTTCAATTCGTTAAATAAAACAAAACACCTCTTGATTTCTCCTTATTAATTTTTTTGTAGAGCAGTATTGTTTTAATGGGTTGGATTGTAAAATAGGCGACGTACAAACGTACAAACCATATTTCAAAAGTGCGCCAAACGGCGGGAGTATTGAGAATTGAATATAGTCATCGTCCTTTACTAGCTCAGGTAAGTCAAGCACCTCAAGTAACTCAAGCACCCCAAGTATGCAAAGCACCTCAAGTAAGTCAAGCACCTCAAGTAGGTCAAGCACCCCAAGTATGCAAAGAACCTCAAGTAAGCAAAGCACCTCAAGTAATCAAAGCGTCTCAAGTAAGTTAAGCACCTCAAGTAACCAAAGCACCTCAATAAGTCAAGCACAGTAGTCTTATCGGCTAGACCGGCACTCAACTCGCGCTCTGATTGGTTGTTGGGATTTAATAAATTCAAGATGGCGGCCGGTGTAGTCATCCGTATCCAAGATGGCGGCCCCTGAGTTCCCAGTGCCCTCAGACTCCTAATGACGTAACCCTTCCCAGTCCCCTTAAGCCTCAGGCCTAATGACGTCATTCTTATGACGTCACGTGACCCCTCCCCATAGTTCTCTGCCCCTAGCAACCCTAATTTGCATATTCAAGATGGCACTCTAAGAAGGACCTAGTTACTAGTTTACAAAGTGACATGACTCTTATATATGGATCATGTCATGTCTTCTTACCCATGTGGGAGTTGGTACTCTTTCACTTTAGTCACTGCGCATGCGCAGTGCATCCTGGTAAACCATAAGGTCAAGCGTTGTTTATATATGAGTCACAAAACGTCCTCTGACCCTTGTGGGACAGTTTACCCTGTTCCTTTACTGAGTGCGCATGCGTAGTATAAAAAAGACTGCCCCGGCCAGGAATTGAACCTGGATCTTTGAGACCACAACTATCTATTAGACCACCGAAGCTTATAGCTTGTGAAATTGTTATTTAGTAAAGTGTTTAGACTAGATAGCGCAGCAGTCGGCGTGTTGGGCTCATAAAGTCCGTGGTTCGAATCCACGTCTGGTCCACAATAAGCACACAAACTCTTTTGTATTTAATTTTTATTAAGACTCTGTAGTACAATGGTTAGTATCCTCGACTGTCGCTCGGGAGATCGGGGTTCGATTCCCCGCAGGGTCTTTTTTTTTCTACAATAGTTCTTCTGACTTCTGCAAACTCCTCATCATCTTTTGCAAAAGACAGCATATGAAATGGTATGTCGCCATTGATATCCATGTATAGAAGTTCTTTCTTGGTAAACTCATACAATAAATAATGGTCAAAAAAGAAATCATCAAAGAACATTGTTTCTGGCCTCGTCCAATATTCTTGAATAATTCTGTCCAAACAAAGTTTATCCATTTCACACGTCTTTCGGATCATATCTTCTTGACATCTTGAAGTAAAATGATACTATGAACTTTTACAAAGCTAATAAATTGTCAATGAAAAAGACGTATTTTGTAATAAAGAAAAAAAGCAAAAACAGAAATATAAAAAAACTTTTTTACTTATGTCACATGTAGGATTTGAACTCCCGACCTCTCGTATGTATAACAAACTAGCCGCATTCACTAACACCCCCTCTGTGGGTTCGGTTCCTCGCAGAGTCGTTTATACAAAGCTAATAGATTGTTTATAAAACCGAAAATGATGAAATTTGTAATCAAATAAAGAAAAAGACGAAAAACAAAAAAAGAAAAAAATTATTACTTACGGCCCTTGTAGGATTTGAACTCCCGACCTCTGGCATGTCACTGCATTCACTAACACCGCAGGCTCAGATCCGGTACGTTCAAAAACGTTGTAGGTACGTTATCCAATCAACAACAATAGTATAGCCTAATACGAGCACATGGATAACGATGCAAGACATATTCCTTTCTTTCTGAAAATGTACATTAGGTGAGAAATTCGAGATTTCCTTTAGAGAGAAATTATTAACTTATTTAGTGTTTTATCAGTGAGTTTTGCAGAGATAGGGGAAAACTTTTATTGTCCACGAGCGATTCCACGCGTGCTCTCAGAGAAAAACACAACGCTAAAATGTGGCGTTTTTGGCTCTTTGGGCGATTTTGGCCTCATAAATTTAGTTTTGCAAACAGTTTTGTTCAGTTCTAATCCAACTTTCACAGATATAACATGGTGCGGAGGAAATGTAAACATTGTCCGGTACCAGGTTGCGGGTCAAAATTTTTAGTTCGATTAGCAGATCATTTAACTCGCGTACACGAATTATCAGAGTTAGAACGAAAATACTGGTTACAATTCGCAAAACTACAAAATACCATTGCGATTCGTGTGTATGACAAAGGGGCTGAACCCAAAACCATTTTTCTATAAATCTAAGAACGTTCTGTTCAATCAGTCAGTCGTGAGCATGGATCCAAGATGGAAACATCCTTTCCCTGCTCTTGTGGCAGGACCGACCTGTTGTGGGAAAAGTCAGTTTGTTAAACGTTTACTAGAATCCGGTGAGGACATGATTGAAGGTGCCCCAGAAAATATCATTTGGTGTTATGGTATTTACCAGCCTGCTTACGACGAGATGCTGAGAAGTATTCCAAACATTTCGTTTGTAGAAGGCGTCCCTGGTGATTTAGAATCCATGATTAATCCTTCTATAAGAAATATTGTGGTCATTGACGATTTGATGCACGAACTGAGTAATGACCAGAGAATAACCAGTTTGTTTACTAAAGGCTGTCATCACCGAAACTTGAGTGTTATCTTTATTCTGCAAAATATTTTTCACCGCGGAAAAGAGTTAAGGGATATGAGCTTAAATTGCCATTACTTGGTACTGTTCAAGTCTCCCAGAGATAGCAGTCAGGTCAATCATTTAGCCAAGCAAATGTTTCCCGGTCATGTGAAATATATGCAGGAGGCGTTTCAAGATGCGACGAAACGGCCTTACGGTTATTTATTTTGCGATCTCAAACCGGAAACACCGACCGTGTTCCGGTTGAGGACCAACGTTTTCCCCGGGGAGACTCAGTTTGCTTATGTCAGAAAAGTATAAAAAGGCTAAACCACATAGTTAAAAGTCAGTTTAGCATGGCCCAACGTCTGAGAAGAAACCACGACTTTCTGAAGCTCCTTGCCAAGTGTACTCCAGCTCAACACAAAGCAATTTTAAAAGAGGCCGACGACGCTTTAGTGAAAACTATTTGTGAGTGTATTTTAAACGTTCTTAAAGAGACAGTGCCTGTCAGTAAACCAGCGAAAAGAAAACTTCTAGCTCACAAGAAATCCTTGATTGCTCTCGCTGAAAAAAGTACTCCGCTGAACAAGAAAAAGAAAATCCTAGTGCAACAAGGAGGTAACTTTTTAAGTGTCTTGTTACCACCGGTGCTGCGTGTGTTGAGTGCGATTCTCACCTAAAATGAATCATACCAGACGCATGATTCTAGTCCCTGAAAATACATTGGAACGATTACAACAAAGTCAACAAATATTAACACCACCCGTGACACAAACTCTGAAAAACTTGGACAGTGAAATGAGCGACATTTTATCCAGCAAGCAACTGGACGATGAAGCAAAAGCAACACTTTATAATCAAGTGTGATCAGCGAAAAGGTCAACCCCTTCACGTAAAATTAACAACTCCTAAACCTGTGGAAACACCCAAACCAGAAGAGAGTGAACAAACTAGTAAAGAATCCACCGCGGAGGCAGAAACTATTCCGACTTCAGCAGTAGAACAAGAAGTAATGAAAAGTGTACCCACGCTCTACAAGGCGGGGGCAAGGCAACTCTTGGATAAGATCAAAGAACATCGAGATGTGTTGAATTGGAACGAAAAAGGAGAACTGATGTATGAAAACAAACCCATAACAGGGTCTCACGTGGTGGATTTAGTCAACGATACGCTGCGTCACCGTAAAGGATTTGAACCCGTGGGATGGTCAGTGTTTGCGAGAGGTCTGGCACGAATGAATGTACCAGAAAATATTGTGCGCAACCCCCAGAGGCAAAGCGCCATCCGGGAATTCAAAGCAAGAGTTAGAGAGGAGACTCCAGACAGTCCTTCCCGTTGGCTACCTACTCCACCTTCTACCTCATCCCCCGTGAAAAGGCGGAGAGCAGCAAGCCCACGCCCTCAAGCTGTGCGCTGGTTGCGTTTGTGAATAACCACAACAGACATTTTTATTGTTGTAAAACACATCTTTATTTGGATCACTCAATAAAATACGTTAAAATGAAATTACATGCATGGTGTGTTTATTGTGTTGTGCTATTGCTCTTTGTTTCTTTACATCAGTGCGATATTTCGGGAGACTAAAAGGAAAGCGTTTTTCGATAAAGCGTTGTACAAGAAAATCATTTCTACTTTTATTGCTAGAAAAACGATGTACAATAGTGCTCATGCTAACTTGGCGAGAGCGAAATAAAGCATAATACAGACAGTAATGTCCACAGACTTTTGAATCAATGCTTTGCAATGTCACAGAGTTAAAGCTCCAGCCGTTAGAATTATTGTTCAAAAACGAAGAAAATGTTCCAGCATAATTGCTTGGGGGTAATCCATAAGAGTCGAAAAATTCTCCTTTTCGATCTTTTGTGAAATAAAACGCAACCCAGTGTGATCCAGGCTTCTCACTAGTATCCACGTTGGCAATAAACAATGCTGGAAAGGACGAAACCCTTGTAGGTAGTTTATCCGAAGGGTACACTCCTTGAAATACAGCACGTGTATATTTATCTTTCTTCAAAATAATCGCCAGCTGAGTGCTATTCATTCTAGTTTGTGTAGTCGTACAGAACGTTTCGACTCGCGTCAATCTCGATCACGTTTTGAAACTCGGCGTAAATGATGAGGTTAACCGTGTTTGCGAGTGCTTGTCCAAAATGAAGCTCGATTCGAAGATTTCCCTGTTTTGTAAGCTCAAAATGATCACCAGAGCAGTGGTCTGGGGACAAGTCAAAGCAGAACGCTGTGTAGCCAGAGGCATAATCTCCTCTATTTATTTGATTGCCAGCATCCTGGGAGAGTTTTCCTGTTCCAGAAAAAAGGCTTTGAAATCCAGCTATGAAATTTTGACCGCCCGCCTCACTAAATTTGAGAAACAGGGGTTTTCGAGGTATCTGTTCCCCGTCCACGTAGACACCCACTTGGGTTAGGTTGTGGTGCTTAAAGTTATATGGGTTGGAACCATATGTTCCGTTATAAGCTTCTGTATCCACCATTACACATACTAGACGCTTTGGAATGTGTCCCAAGAAGAGGTTATCCGGCGTAAAACTACTGAACCCTCCGGGGATGGAGAGAACTTTACAATCCACTCGACGAATGGGGTACTTGGCAGTCGATTGCTTTAGCAGCTGCATGTCCCAGAGTAATGGAAGAGGCCACTTTGACTTTTCGAACGTATAGAATTGCTTCCGTGATAACCACCTTGTGATTAGCTCCAGGGACTGATGAGACTAAGCAGAAGGAATTTTTAGCTCTGTTGAGCTTTAGCCTTAGATTAACTCCGTTCAAAATTAAACGGTCTTGGAAGAAAATGTCGCTGTGGATTGGTCCCATCATGTCCACTGTGTTACTTTGCTTTGTAAATGTATAACGAGCTTTTAAACCCATATTAGCATCCGCATCGTCAGCCACAGGGTCCACGACATCCATCTTTCCAGGAGTATCTTTGTAAAACATGGCCATAGATAGCTGACTTGATTTCGCATCTCCTCCATAGTTGAACAACGTTTCAATCATGGCACGATAAGGGTAGGTGTTAGTCGATGGGGAAATTAGTCGCTCGTTCAAGGAAACATCCACCTGTGAAAACAGAGAATGTAGAAATAGGTTCACGGGTCCCACTTTTGTCTCGGCATCTAAAGCGGTACCGTTTGCTTTGGTGATCTTCGCTTTCACAAACAGCAGGGTTTTTGCCAAGTCCAGATATTCTTCTCCAGTTCCAGAGACATTAAATTCTATGGGACCAGTGTCAGTGATATTACTGAGGGGGTGGTACTCAATCCATTGCCCCTTGGTGATAGACGTTTGTGTAGCCGGAATAGTAAAGAGATCGAGTTCTGACTTTGTGCACTCTTGAGATTCGTGATGAACAAAAGCCATTTTTACTTAAAGAAGGAAAATTTGTCTTCGGGTTTCTCTTGCTGCGGAGATGTTTTCCGTTTCTTGCCTGGAGGCGAACTGTTTTTTCTTGGTTGTGCTTTCCTTTTTGTACCTTTTTTACCAGCACCTGACTGCGGAGAATCCTGGGAAGGTAGACCCAGAGCTTGTTTAGCACGCTTTTTTGTTGCTGTCTTAAGGTTTTCTCCAGCTAACACATCTTGTGCAACATCGACACCCGTTTGAAGAGCTTTTTTACCAAGCATTTTAGCGCCTTGCTGTAAATGAGGCATCGCCCAACGGAAAAGGCCTTTAAATATGGAACCTAAGCCATATCCTCGCTGAAATCGAGCACCGTGAAAGGCTGGTAAATTCCCACCCTTTTGCTTGGCTTGATCTAAGTAATACTGCTCGTACAACTTGTGATTAGGGGTGTGAATTTTCTTCATCTTTTTAAAAGTTCACTGGTCTGCTCTGTCGAAAATGAAGTGTAAGCAACACTCTCCCAAACTCGAATGGTACGGTTTCTCCTGTGTCCCGCTTTATATTGACTTCGATACTTTCGAACTGCTTTCTGCTGACAGGTAAGTATTGCGGGCGAATAAATGACTTGCTGATTCTCTCTCCATCCTTCCCTTCTACGGGTAGGATTCGAAGGAGAGGAACAAGTGCGTCCCCGACGTATTGTGGTTGAATAATATCACAATACACGTAAAGATCGTGAAAGCCGTGATCTAAGTCCGCTTCTTTTTCGGCGGTAGAAGTCTTGGAAATAACTTCTTTTGGTAAAAATCCCAGCATTTGCCCGATGTCGGAAAAATACACTTCGACCTTATTTTGTAGGTGTACGGTCACTTTTCGGTTCAGAGTATCAAGGGATAATTGCACTTCATCTTTGAATCGATTATTCGCACTGACCACTTCATTTATCTTGGTTATAACACCGGCGACCGAGGAGTAATGTCCCTGTGGAACTATCAAAGGCTCCCACATATCGTCTAATTCTTGATTACGGAGATAAAATCGATTCTCAAAATTTCCTTGTACATTATTCCAGCTGTGAGGATAATGGATTTCTGTAAGCGCTACTTCCCAGTCCCCTGTTAAACTAACGGTTTGAGGTAAACCAACCCGATACTCTGTCAATGTGTTATTAGGGAATTTATCGAGGCTGGCATTGCTGGGAAGATGCAAGTAAAATTGTACTACCTCCATCGTATCTTGTATTCAAATGAAATTTTTACTCTGGGTATTCTTAATTTATAAAAAAACACACGACTATCATTTCATTCTTCTTTTATTCACTACGTAAAGAAGCATTACAGCTATAGTTTCGAAATATCTCCTTCAGAAACCCAGCTATTAAACTTGTCTGCGTAACCTTTCCATTTCACAAGATATTCCACTACTCCTTTGCGCTTTCTCTTGCGCAAGATCTTTTCAATGCGATAAACATTATCGTTCTTGATTACTTTCTGTAATTCCGCCTCGTAGAATGTTCCTTCTAGGATCTCTCCGGCATCATCTTTCAGTTTATAGACCGGTACTTGGCGCGCAAATCGTTTGTAGATCGTAAACATTTCTTCCGTGTAATTGGGAAGGTAAATCTTTTCAAACATCCGCTTAACCTTAATAATCCTTACGCGATCTCCCACTTGAAATTTGAATCGAACTCGTTTCTGTACATCACTGCCATACAGTGTGTCCCACACCTTAGCTTCATTGGCTTCAGTCACCTGAGTGGGTTTCATTTTAATGCTACGATGGTAAGTGTTATTGTAGGATTTTACCAACTTAGGTAACACATCGGTGTAAGTAAGAGTGTTTTTAGCTGTGAAGTACTTGTACATCTTGTTCTTAAAGGTACGATTGAATCTCTCTACTACCGATGCTTTGAGCCCATACTTGACGGTAAAAAACTCAATGTTATTTTCACGTAGGAATTTCTGAAACACACGACTAAGGAATTCAGTGCCCTGGTCAGTTTGAAGCTTTGATGGTTTTCGTCCAGAGGCAAGAATCGTCTGAAAAGCTTTGACTAGTTCTTGCCCTTGTTTTGTCTTTAAAGGCACCACCCAGGCATACTTGCTAAAGATGTCTATACAGGTCAGTAAGTATTTATATCCCTTGTTGTATCGGCTTAAATTTTGAACATCCACCAGATCTGCTTGAAATTGTTCATCAATATTAAAAACAATGACGCGACTTGTCTTGTAGTGTCTTCGGGCAGGTTTATGGAGGGTGTAAACGTCTTGTTGACTCAACCAATCTTGAACTTGCTTGCGAGAAATCTTACTTTTTCCCTTCTCTCTGACCACTCGGTACACGGCACCTAAACCACCGAAACTTGCGGGTTGACTTGGGTCGAGATAAATGCTGGACAGCGTTTTCTCCATCGCAAAACTCGGAGTTTTGAACAATCACTTGACCCCCACAACAAGCTAAAACGACACGAATGCGGTTGAAAATGCGCTCTAATACCAGAGAGGGTGAAGATGGCCAGCAACCCATTACTAGTGATTGCTGCGAAGGCAGAAGCTCGAATGAATTTTTCCATGATGTTTCATTTATATAGCTACTCTCGAATCTGAGATAGAGTGGGAACGAGAAAATCAAATAGTTGTTCTCATTCCTTGTCAGTCAGTCCCAGTTGCTGGACAAAATTTAAAAACACTAATAATCTCCCCCAGTGAACTTCTGTAAACACCACTGAATGAAGACGTTTTAACTTGTCAAGCATCGATCCTGGCAGTTCACAAAATGTCTCTCCCAGAGAAGACATTTCATTTGAAGGCATATTCCTTGCTATTAGGCGAAATCGGTAAAATTTGATTCGAAGCATTGAGAGCGTTAGACCCATGTTAACTCGAATAGCGTCAAGCACACACTGACTTAAAATCTCCTCATGAACGCACTTTATTATTTCAAAGATAAAACTCATTTTGAATTTCATTGATTACATAATCAAGGTCCACTAGGCTTTTTCTTCTTTCTGATAATATTCTAGGGGCATTTCACTTCTGTAGTGTCAGCGTTTAAAAATTCTTCAGCGTTATCATCTTTGTGGATTACCACACTACTGAAATCGTTCGTTTTGGATTAGAACTGAACAAAACTGTTTGCAAAACTAAATTTATGAGGCCAAAATCGCCCAAAGAGCCAAAAACGCCACATTTTAGCGTTGTGTTTTTCTCTGAGAGCACGCGTGGAATCGCTCGTGGACAATAAAAGTTTTCCCCTATCTCTGCAAAACTCACTGATAAAACACTAAATAAGTTAATAATTTCTCTCTAAAGGAAATCTCGAATTTCTCACCTAATGTACATTTTCAGAAAGAAAGGAATATGTCTTGCATCGTTATCCATGTGCTCGTATTAGGCTATACTATTGTTGTTGATTGGATAACGTACCTACAACGTTTTTGAACGTACCGGATCTGAGCCTGCGGTGTTAGTGAATGCAGTGACATGCCAGAGGTCGGGAGTTCAAATCCTACAAGGGCCGTAAGTAATAATTTTTTTCTTTTTTTGTTTTTCGTCTTTTTCTTTATTTGATTACAAATTTCATCATTTTCGGTTTTATAAACAATCTATTAGCTTTGTATAAACGACTCTGCGAGGAACCGAACCCACAGAGGGGGTGTTAGTGAATGCGGCTAGTTTGTTATACATACGAGAGGTCGGGAGTTCAAATCCTACATGTGACATAAGTAAAAAAGTTTTTTTATATTTCTGTTTTTGCTTTTTTTCTTTATTACAAAATACGTCTTTTTCATTGACAATTTATTAGCTTTGTAAAAGTTCATAGTATCATTTTACTTCAAGATGTCAAGAAGATATGATCCGAAAGACGTGTGAAATGGATAAACTTTGTTTGGACAGAATTATTCAAGAATATTGGACGAGGCCAGAAACAATGTTCTTTGATGATTTCTTTTTTGACCATTATTTATTGTATGAGTTTACCAAGAAAGAACTTCTATACATGGATATCAATGGCGACATACCATTTCATATGCTGTCTTTTGCAAAAGATGATGAGGAGTTTGCAGAAGTCAGAAGAACTATTGTAGAAAAAAAAAAGACCCTGCGGGGAATCGAACCCCGATCTCCCGAGCGACAGTCGAGGATACTAACCATTGTACTACAGAGTCTTAATAAAAATTAAATACAAAAGAGTTTGTGTGCTTATTGTGGACCAGACGTGGATTCGAACCACGGACTTTATGAGCCCAACACGCCGACTGCTGCGCTATCTAGTCTAAACACTTTACTAAATAACAATTTCACAAGCTATAAGCTTCGGTGGTCTAATAGATAGTTGTGGTCTCAAAGATCCAGGTTCAATTCCTGGCCGGGGCAGTCTTTTTTATACTACGCATGCGCACTCAGTAAAGGAACAGGGTAAACTGTCCCACAAGGGTCAGAGGACGTTTTGTGACTCATATATAAACAACGCTTGACCTTATGGTTTACCAGGATGCACTGCGCATGCGCAGTGACTAAAGTGAAAGAGTACCAACTCCCACATGGGTAAGAAGACATGACATGATCCATATATAAGAGTCATGTCACTTTGTAAACTAGTAACTAGGTCCTTTTAGAGTGCCATCTTGAATATGCAAATTAGGGTTGCTAGGGGCAGAGAACTATGGGGAGGGGTCACGTGACGTCATAAGAATGACGTCATTAGGCCTGAGGCTTAAGGGGACTGGGAAGGGTTACGTCATTAGGAGTCTGAGGGCACTGGGAACTCAGGGGCCGCCATCTTGGATACGGATGACTACACCGGCCGCCATCTTGAATTTATTAAATCTCAACAACCAATCAGAGCGCGAGTTGAGTGCCGGTCTAGCCGATAAGACTACTAAGCACCTCAAGTAAGCAAAGCACCTCAAGTAAGTCAAGCACCTCAAGTAACCAAAGCACCTCAAGTAAGTCAAGCACCTCAAGTAACCAAAGCACCTCAAGTAACCAAAGCACCTCAAGTAACTAAAGCACCTCAAGTAAGTCAAGCACCTCAAGTAACCAAAGCGTCTCAAGTAAGTTAAGCACCTCAAGTAACCAAAGCACCTCAAGTAAGTCAAGCACCTCAAGTAAGCAAAGCGCCTCAAGTAAGTCAAGCACCTCAAGTAACCAAAGCACCTCAAGTAAGTCAAGCACCTCAAGTAACCAAAGCGCCTCAAGTAAGTCAAGCACCTCAAGTAACCAAAGCACCTCAAGTAAGCCAAGCACCTTAAGTAACCAAAGCACCTCAAGTAAGTCAAGCACCTCAAGTAACCAAAGCGCCTCAAGTAAGTCAAGCACCTCAAGTAACCAAAGCGTCTCAAGTAAGTTAAGCACCTCAAGTAACCAAAGCACCTCAAGTAAGTCAAGCACCTCAAGTAAGCAAAGCGCCTCAAGTAAGTCAAGCACCTCAAGTAAGCAAAGCGCCTCAAGTAAGTCAAGCACCTCAAGTAAGTAACCGGCATATGCTAAAACCCAGACGATAGACGGTAGATAGTAGTATGAGCATGACGGGGTAAACACGTGTAGTGAACGTACGTACGTAGACTACATACATGGGCAAGGGGCTACAAGCAGTTGGCCTAAACATAAATTCTGAAGGGTTTTTGTTGACGGTCTTATTGATAATGATGAAAAAGTAGCTACTTCTAAGAAAGATACCCAACTGAAGACTACAGTGCTAAAACCATACCCTATTGAAGAGCAGCCTAAATCGATATCCTACTTATGACCAGAACGGCTGAAAAACCCTACCCTTTGCGGCCGCATATACCTGTACAGCCCATATAAGAGATTACCCGTATACCCTCTCCCCTCTAACGAGGGTAGGTGGGAGGGGGGGGGGGGGGTGCTGCAAGCAGTCACATCTAAATTTTGAGCCTTTGTTTAAAGCTGTTTTGCCTGAGGTTTCCACAAGCCGTAAAAATGAAAAAAAAAAACAAAAAAACAATGAAAATCCTGAGAGAAAATGCACAACAAATGATACACAGGAAATCGCATACAAGACTTATTTCATAAACCTGCTTTCCATAGGTTGATAAATTCTCCGTCTGAAAAAATAAACCATTTCAATGTGGGGTAAGCGTATTGCAGCAGAACAATAGAAAATGCTATAGTCTCATCTGGATCATTGCTTAATTGTTTCAAGCTCTTTTCTGTTTGGCATGACTTGAGGGTGAGTACGTTTAAATTTGGTGAAAATTTCGTCCTTTAACAAATGTGGCCGTAGAAATGGGCGATCGTGCTTGAGAAACAATTACGAGTCGTGTGTGGAGTACCTGAAACCCGCGGGCACCCGAGTGCTCTGCAGCGGAGGAGACTAGGTTTTCATGTGAGATCAGTACGGGCCAGTATTCTAAAATCGATAGCGAAATTTTGGGTTAAAAGATGGCCGAATCACGAACTGGTAGTCCAATTTACAGTCCAAATTATGTTTGAGCTAACTACCTCGCCAGAAGCGACAAGTTCAGTAGTTAAGTCTTGCACGCGATTTCCCGTGTAACGAAATAAATACGTTACTAAATCTGAGTTCTTTTGTTGTGTATTTTCTCTGGGGGGTTTCATTCTTTTCCATTTTAACGGCTTGAAAATTAGTGAATTTGTGTTGACTCGAGGAAACCTTTGCCGAAAACAGCTTTAAACCAGGCTCAAAACTATGGTGATTGCTTGAAGCCCCCCCCCCCCCCCCCCCACCTTGAGGGGTTGTACTCCTTTATATGGGCTGTACAGGTACATGCAGCCCCAGAGGGTAGAGTTTTTCAGCCGTAAATAGGGTGTCGATTTTTAGCCATTTTGCTCTTCAGAAGTTATGTTTAGGACTACTGCTTGTAGCCCGTTACCCATGTATGTGGTCTACGTACGTACGTTCAGTACACGTGTTTACTGTCTACTGCGTCACCGGGTCATGCTCATACTACTATGGACTGCGGATTGCCTGCAGTTTTTCTAATAATCCAAACCGTTTTTAAAGATTGCTTGAAATTTGGATTTTGGAGTCCCTAAAGATTGTCACGAAAATGTCACGCAAAACTTTTCTCTATCGTCTATCGTCTATCGTCTATCGCCTACCGTCCACCGTCTACCGTCTGGGTTTTAGCATATGCCCAAGTAACCAAAGAACCTCAAGTAACCAAAGAACTTAAAAATACTATAGTTGTAGCCAGGCATGATAAAAATAAGAAATAAAAAATGTGTTGTCACTGACTAAAAAACTTTGTGTGGACGTTTCGGTTAAAATACTATAACCTTCTTCAGCAATAAGTCCAATAAAATGGCTTACGAATGCAAATGAGAGCTTTAAAAGAGCCGCAGAAACGTCACTTGGGATTGCCAAGGGCCTTGTAAATGTCAGGAATGTAAATGTGTTCATTAATGGCATTAGGTTCGCGAATTGAATGCCACGCTTCTAAAAACAATCTCTTTGACCATTGGGAGCAGCGGTCAATGATCTTAACGTCGTCAAGGTCAAAATCATGATTGTGGTTTTTACAATGTTGGGCTAACTGTAAAGATTATGACAAAGTTTACATCGGTCAAACATCAAGGGCCTAAAAGATCCAGGACTAGAGAACACAAGAGAGCGATTTTCACGGGAGATAAAAAATTCTTTATTAGCCTAACATTGTAAAAACTACAATCATGATTTTGACTTTGACGACGTAAGATCATTGACCGCTGCTCCCAATGGTCAAAGACATTGTTTTTAGAAGCGTGGCATTCAATTCGCGAACCTAATGCCATTAATGAACACATTTACATTCCTGACATTTACAAGGCCCTTGGCAATCCCAAGTGACGTTTCTGCGGCTCTTTTAAAGCTCTCATTTGCATTCGTAAGCCATTTTATTGCTGAAGAAGGTTATAGTATTTTAACCGAAACAGCCACACAAAGTTTTTTTAGTCAGTGACAACACATTTTTTATTTCATATTATAACCAAAGAACCTCAAGTAAGCAAAACACCTCAAGTAAGTCAAGTAGCTCAAGTAACCAAAGAATCTCAAGTAAGCAAAGCACCTCAAGTAAGTCAAGCACCTCAAGTAAGCAAAGATCCTCAAGTGAGCAAAGCACCTCAAGTAACCAAAGAATCTCAAGTAAGCAAAGATCCTCAAGTAAGCAAAGAATCTCAAGTGAGCAAAGAACCTCAAGTAAGCAAAGAACCTCAAGTAACCAAAGAATCTCAAGTATGCAAAGATCCTCAAGTAAGCAAAGAACCTCAAGTAACCAAAGATCCTCAAGTGAGCAAAGCACCTCAAGTGAGCAAAGCACCTCAAGTAAGCAAAGATCCTCAAGTAAGCAAAGAACCTCAAGTAAGCAAAGCACCTCAAGTAAGCAAAGATCCTCAAGTAAGCAAAGATCCTCAAGTAAGCAAAGATCCTCAAGTAAGCAAAGAACCTCAAGTAAGCAAAGAACCTCAAGTGAGCAAAGCACCTCAAGTAAGCAAAGCACCTCAAGTAAGCAAAGCACCTCAAGTAACCAAAGCACCTGAAGTAAGGAAAGCACCTGAAGTAAGCCAAGCACCTCAAATAAGCCAAGCACCTCAAATAAGGGAGTAAGCAAAGCACCCCAACATCTATGAAATATGTGTCTCGGTACAATATATGTCCCCATACATGACATACCTACCACGGGAGGAAAAAGTCTTCTGACGTATGACGTCATACATGTCTAAGTTCCTCCTTCTGACGTTGTTTTTGCTTGTAATCATGGCGTATCGAGCGTCTTCTTTACGAGGTTTAGCCGTCGCGCAGATGGTATTTGGTGCTTTAATGATCGTCTTTGGATTAGCATGTATTTTTGCTGCCCATCATTGGACTTCGATCATTGGTTTTGGAGTCTGGGTCGGCAGCTGGGTAAGCAAGAGAGCTGGAGTGTTGTTCAAACGCTTATAAGTTGTGTGCGTGATGGAAGCCTTTAAAAGCAACCATTTGAAGATCCGATGGAAATCGTTAGATAACAACAAAAGCTACAAAATTATTTTGCTTTGGTTAAGATGGTGCAGATTGTAGATTTCATGTGAGTTTATGGCAGAAGTTTGAGCAGATCGATGCTTTCACGCTTAATTCCCCGCATTTTTCATTTCTTTTTCTTTGATAGAGCATTAATTATCAGATTATGCAACGTCTCGTTGTTAGGTGATGCTACAATAATGGTATCAAACAAATGCCCAGTCATTGGTGAATAAGTTATTTCCTTTTTCATGATGCAAAAGTTAACATAGCAACCCTGTTATCCATGAAAAAACACCCTTAAATTTAGTGTCATGCCCTTATGCAGTAACTCAAGACGACTACAAAATGTATGGTGACCCCATTATAGCTGGGTAAAATGCAAATTTTTACCAAGATCAAAAAATGTGGGAGCCAATTGCGTGCCAAAAAAGCTTTCTATATACATGCACTGATTAGCTCTTTAATTTGTTTACAAACAAAAGGAAAGGAATCTGCTGTATATTTCAGCAGACATTTGCTAAGGATGAGTTACATGTAACGCATGACAAACCAAAAGTTGTCTGTGTAGGAAGGAGGCTAATTTAAAGGAAGTGCGTGTTAACAATATTTATATGACCTTCATGCATGTGCAGCTCTTCAAGTACATGTAGAATAATAGATGTGTACTGTATGTATCATTGGCATATGGGTATAAATAATAACAATTTCTTTTTAATCTGTCATAATAATGTGTGCAGGTTTTTATCACTGGAATTTTGGGATATGTCGGGGCAAGAGATGACTCAAAACCAAACAAATGTCTGGTAAGGCTTGAACATTGTATACTTTCTTTTCCACCCTACCCTCATTTCTGTTTCCCTGTCAAATGTATGTGGTGATGTGGCAAGCAAGGTAAAATACAATTTCATTGGTTTGCCTAAACATTTTATAATTACATTGTAAGTCTAAAGCCGTGTTCACATTAGGCCTCGATTGTGATCGAATTATAATTGAATTAAATATGAAATGGGTTTACATCAACTAATTACAGTCCCTGATTACAATTGGATTACAATTACTTCAAACAATCCAAAGGGGGTTGTTTGAAGTAATTACAGTGCATGATTGAACAAAATGGCGGACACGTGATGGTTTGTCTCATCCGTTGTTGCTGTTTCAGACAGCGGATTTTTCTTCTTCTAGCCTTCCAAGTTTCCTTTGCCTTTCTCCTGGCCTCCAAATCAAGTATTGCGGTGAATATCATGGAAACTGTTCGATAGGGCGCCATTTTGTTTTCGAACTTAAGATTGCGAGGTTACCCTGCCTAGTTTATTTGAATTTTCGCAGATGTGAACAGAACCATTGTAACGAGTACGCTTACATGAAGTATTAGTCTAGTTCCCACCTGGCGAGTCACGTGGCTCGTCTCGTACGGTCCGCCATGTTGTAGTTTTCGTTGTTGCTGCTCAGCACAATAAATAAGTTTGTTTTGCGGACTCTGTTGTCTTTCCGCTTGTCGTTACATGGTGTCAGAAGTCTCCCGAATCCACACGACAAGAAAACGAATGATTTGAGTGAAAGCAGTGGTGAAGATAGCGACCCGCTTCCTTCAGCAAGTCTGATTTCAAGTTTGACAAACATTGGCGAATTTCCAGATACCTCCTCCTGACATACTCGAGCTAAACGATGGTTCGACAGCGTCCAATTGGCGAACTTGGGTCTCTGCTTGGAATAATTACAGGTTGGCTACGAAGCTCGATAAAGAGGAAGAAGCACGCCAAGTAGCAACACTTTTGGCAGTAATTGGAAAAGAAGCGAACAAAGTGTTTCGTACTTTCACATGGTCCTCGCCAGACGACGCGAAGAAAATCGCTGTGGTTGTAAGCAAGTTTGAAGAGTATTGCATTCCTAGGGAAAACACTATTTACGAACGTTTTCTTTTCTTTACACGGGATCAGTGGGAATCTGAAACTGTTGATCAATATTTGACGGAGCTTCGCCAAATCGCAGCAAATTGTGATTTAGAGTCAGTTACACCTGATCAGCTTCTCCGGGATCGCCTGGTGACAGGTACCAAAACTGCTAAGGTACGTGAAAATTTGCTCAAAGAGAAGAAATTGACCCTTGAGAAAGCTATAGATATCGCACGTGCCGCCGAAAGTACTGCCGTTCAAATGAAAGTTATGTCTGCCGAGTCTGGATTGAGTGCTGTGAAAGAGAAAGAGAAGGAGCAGTCAGAAAAAGGCCCATCTGTAAGCAGTGGCTGGATCAAGGACTGCAGATTCTGTGGTCGGAACCACGAAAGACGCAGCTGCCCTGCCTTTGGTCAGATTTGTGCATATTGTAAAAAGAAGAATCATTTTGTTGCCAAGTGCCCTGCAAAAAGCAAGGTGTCTACTGTCCAAGAGCGATTCTATTAAGTGCTGCAGGCGTTGGAAACGGAGGTCGTGAGATGGTGACCCTCGCTGTATCAAAGGAGTCAAAGTCCCTTTCAGGTCATGATGTAAGCTTCTTAATGGACACTGGGGCTGAGTGCAATCTTTTGCCGTTGGATGTCTACAAGAAGGTGACAGGCGATCCTCACTTAAATTTCCTCAGTGCATGAGGCAAGTCGGTCCTGGTTTTAGCCAATGGAGATGAGCAACCCATCGAGGGCAAAGCCACGGTATATGTCTCCCGCAAAGGAAACACACACAAAATTGAAGTCAATGTAGTCAGGGACCATGGGTATGAGCCCATATTGTCTAAGCAGACAATGCTGCAGATGAACTTGATAAAGATTCTTGACAGTGACCGAGATCCACGCGTGAATGTACTGAAGACAGACACAGAGCCATTGCTAGAAGAGTATGATGATGTATTTGAAGGCCTTGGAAAGTTGGATGGACAGTACCACATTGTGACAGACGAGTCCATCAGACCTGTAGTACATCCTCCGCGGCGTTTACCTGTTGTGATGACTGAGCAAGTTCAGAGGAAACTTGAAGAAATGGCAGCTGCCAACATAATTGAACAAGTCGACCAGCCTACTGACTGGGTATCAAGTATGCTAGTGGTGAGCAAGCCATCCACTGAAGCTGAGGGAGAAACCAAGTTACGCATCTGTTTGGATCCCAGGGATCTGAATCTGGCCATAAAGTGTGAACATTTTCCGATGCCCACTATTGAAGAAATTGCAACTAGGCTGAATGGGGCAAAACTCTTCAGTGTTTTTGATGCCAGTAATGGTTTCTGGCAAGTGGAACTTGACGATGAGTCTAGTAGTTTAACAACATTTAACACCCCGTTCGGGTGTTATCGTTGGAAACGAATGCCATTCGGTATCAATAGTGCACCGGAAGTTTGGCAGCGCAAAATGCGAGAGCATGTTGAGGGTCTTAAAGGAGTAGAAGTCATTGCAGACGATTTCGTGATTGTTGGATTTGGCAACACACCTACTGAATGGCAGGCAGATCATGACCGAAATGTGCGTGCTTTCCTGGACCGCTGCCGTGAGAGAAACCTGAAGTTGAACAAGAAGAAAGCTCGACTGAGACAGCAAGAAGTTCCTTTCATTGGACACATTCTAACCCCCGAGGGACTGAAACCAGATCCACTCAAGGTTGAAGCAATTGTGGGGATGCCAGACGCCACTGATGTTCAGTCCTTACGTAGGTTCCTTGGCATGGTGAACTACTTAGCCAAGTTCCTCCCACGTTTATCTGAAGAAACAGAAGTCTTGAGAAAACTCACTGAAAAGGATGCTGAGTGGTGCTGGCTGCAAAGTCATGCTGATGCTGTGATCCGTGTCAAGGAAATGATTGTATACCCAGGACAGTGACGTCCACTCGATCAGAGAACGACTGTTCGCCTTTGAGTTGGAGCAGATCAAACACGGTGAAGATCTAAGTGTCTCCTCCACTCGTCTGAAAAAACCTGCGTGAGGAGACTGCCAAGGATGAAGAATTACAGATTCTGTCTGATATTTTCCATGAAGGTTGGCCAGAGACCCTGTCAGAAGCCCACAATTTTGACAGGCGTCGGAGGCAAGTAATGGAGCTGTATTGGAACAGCCGTGAGGAGCTGACCATAGAAGATGGATTGGTATACAAGGGTCATCGCCTTGTGATACCATTTAAAGAGCGTTCTGGCATTGTAAAGAGCCTGCATGAATCACATATTGGAATAGAAGGAACATTGCGTCGTGCTTGTGACATTGTTTACTGGCCTGGAATCACAGCTCAACTCAAAGATCACTTGTCAAGGAGTGGAATCTGTAACCGCTATCAGCCCGAACAATGTAAAGAGCCATTAAAGCCTCATGATGTGCCTAATCTGCCTTGGGAGAAAGTTGGCATTGATCTGTTTGTGCTGGACGGGCAATCATTTCTGATAGCCGTTGATTACTACTCTGGTTATTTTGAAGTGCAAGATATGAGTGGAACCACCAGCACCCGTGTCATCACCGTCCTAAAGTCGTGGTTTTCCAGGCATGGCATTCCTGTGATCATCATCAGTGACAATGGGCCTCCCTTCAACAGTGAAGATTTCAAGACCTTCAGTAAGGAATGGGACTTTCACCACACCACATCAAGCCCTTATCACGCACAAAGTAATGGTCGGCTTGAAAATGCGGTTAAGACTTGCAAGTCATTACTGACCAAAGCCCAAGCTGATAAGCGTGATCCTCTGCTGGCGTTACTCAAGTGGTGCAACACACCAACTGAGGGTATGAATGCTTCTCCTGTTCAGCTACTATATGGTAGGCGAACACGCACCCGTCTCCCAGTAGCCAAGCAATTGTTAACGCCACAGGTGATAACTGATGTCCCCGAAAAGATCAAGATTAGGAAGCAGAAGCAGAAACACTACTATGATCGTCACTCACATGAACTGCCAAAATTGCATGATGGTGATGCCATTAGAATGTGATTGCCACGCAAGAAGGAATGGTCACTGGTGCGCGTCATTGGACAGGAAGGGACCCATTCGACCCATTCCTACATGTACTTGGTTGAGGTGAATGGAAAGCATTATCGTCAGGCCCAGCTGAGCTGCCACAGCTAATGATACCATCATCACCAGTGGTTTCTGAGCTGCACACTGAAGGTCGCCCAGTGCGTGAACGCCGCCCACCAGTGTGGTTGAAAGATTATGAGTGCTGAAATAACACTGACTCTGCCTTGTGCCCCATTAATTTGGCTTCATTATGTACTTGTGCATAACATTTCAGTTGGTTTAGGCGTTTAATGTACAAGATTATCTGAGGCAGATTTGAACATGTTATTGCCTTCTTTTTTTATTATCATAAATGTTCTGTCTGCATTTGCGGGACTATTAGACTTAGGAAGGGAGATGTAACGAGTACGCTTACATGAAGTATTAGTCTAGTTCCCGCCTGGCGAGTCACGTGGCTCGTCTCGTGCGGCCCGCCATGTTGTAGTTTTCGTTGTTGCTGCTCAGCACAATAAATAAGTTTGTTTTGCAGACTCTGTTGTCTTTCCGCTTGTCGTTGCAACCATAATTGAATAAAATCGAATGGAGTATGATAAGTTGAATCATAATTCAGTTGAATATAATTAACATTTAGTGTGAACACAGCTTAAGTGTATTTGTCACATCTCGATATGTTCAGTGAATTTTATATGCTTTAGCAGGGATGAGTTTCATTTGTTTTCGGCCTTAAATACTGACAGATGAATCTCCTCCACAGAGTCGGTCAAACAGTAGAAGTTTTGTGCAGAGGAGGTTGCAAGCCCTAGGATTTCAAATTTCATTGGTAACACATTTTCGGCTCCATGTCCAGTGATTGTGGGAAACAATCGGACTAACAGAATTTTTTTTGAACAGAATTTCATGCTTGATTTGGACGCAAATAAAAGAAAACGAAAATAACAATATTAGAAAATAGAGAAAGAGAAACACTGTATATAAGCTTACGTGTACTCAGTGGCATGGATCTTGGCAAGGTCCAGTTATATATGACCTGATGTTCTCCGTAACGGTTTTAAAATCAGTACAAAATTACCTCTTCCTGAAAGTTTTTTGATTATACTAACTAAAGTCAACTTTTGCACTTCTTCTTCAGTCACCAGTGGGTGCCATGTAAACTGATGATTGCTGGGTTGAAAACCAACAATCATAGCTGTTCTCTATCAGCCATTCGCCTGCCATCTTAAATACGTCCCAACATGCATTGCACATACCATGTGATGCACTTTGATTGATACAAGATGGCGAACGGGTGACGTGAAACAACGTTTTAGTTTCATTTATATTTGGAGTGCTATAATCAAAGGAACTACTCTAATTGCTGAAAAGTAAAACAGAAAAAAAAACTTTTGTCAAATGAATTCTGATTGGGAAGGCTGAAGATGTCCATGGCAAACAATTTTTCGGTTCCGTTATTTCTGAATCGCAGTAATGACTTGGTACCTGAAACGATCATTACCATGAAATCCTAGGGCTTGAGATTGTGCATGCCTTTAATTCTGCATAGGTTTTGGAGGAATTTTTTGACTTATATTTTTCAACTGTGCTTAAAAAATTTTACTACTTAAAATTCTTGTTGGCAGTGTGTTGCTGCCAGAATCTATTTGGGATTACTACATGTAAATGTGAATCTACATGTAATTACCACATGGTTCTGGCAAATAGAATAAACTAGATAAGCTAGATATTTAATTTTTCACGTTGTTACATTACTGTGAGATAGTTGTGTCAGTATCTATGCATGGGTACATGTCATGAATATTTGTTGTTATATGCACTACCAGGTTACCATGCTAAGAAGTGGATACAGTATTAAAACAAGTTTGTCATCTCTGTTTTTGATCACTTCAATCTCAAAGTTTTATTTGAGTAAATTTTGTGTTATGTGTGATCCATGTTTTTAGTATTTTTGTTCAGTAATACTGGCTACATGTATGCTAGTGCCTTTTACTGTACGTTTGATCAGTGAACAAGATGCCCCCTCCGATAAAACTGGTTTTCTTCCTTTTGCTAAGTTGAAATTATGGAAGCTAGTGTTTTCGTTTCACTGCAGAGTGATAAGACAACAAATTAATGAAAAAACTGAAACATGTCGCTTGATGTTTATTCCTCAGCTTTTATTATTAAAATTAGCCACAAAAACACATCAAGCTATAATTTTGAAAAAGAAGTGTCTATAGCTGTTTTCGAAATTCCATGAGACCTTGTGGCTGATGTACATTGTGTGTACATATTATACATATGTGCATGCTGCATGAGAAGACCTGGGTGAATTTTCATACATTATTTAACAAGTAAAGAAGCCTAAGCCATGCATTATTACACTGTGATAAAACATGATGGGCATTTGAGAACACAAGGGAAATGTAGAAAACACGAGCTGCAGGCGAGTGTTTTCTACATTTCTCGAGTGTTCACAAATGTCCGGAGTGTTTTATTTCAGTGTAATACATGGCCTGGGCTTCTTCATTTGCTTTATGATATAGATTTTGCGCGCGCAAAACAATAAAACACGCTTTTTCTATGTTTTATGCTGATAAACATGGGTTCTTGACCAATCAGAGAGCGCACAGGGTCCTATCTATTTGTCCTTTTCGCAGTTTCTTTTTGCAATATAATTACAGTTAACTATGAATGTTCAAAGTCTTGTTCCCTGTTTTTGCACGAGGAATCAGATAACAAGGTGCACCATGCCACATGTTGGTTGTGTCGATGCACTGAAGTTTTTAGGAAATTTTGCCACCATGTGTGTGTTGCAACTTTACTCTACATGCAGGCTTTTTTCAAACAAGCTTACATGTAGAATTACTTGTGAACACTTGAGTCAAAACTTTCAATTTGTGAACGTTTTTTGTTTTAAATTATTTTGTGTTTGTGCTGATCATTTTGGCGATTTATCAACAACATGTGTTAGTCAGTGTGTTTGTCTAGCCACATGTACAGCTGTAGAATATAATACTCAGGGTCGGGTTGTTCAAAGCCCCATTAAGCTAATCCAGGATTAGCGAGAATTTTGATTTCAGTTTTGTAACTTTTCGGCAAAGTTTTCTGCTTATATTCCTTGTCTCTCAGTTTTGAGTTTAAATAGTCTCAAACCACACACAACATAAGAAGTGGAAAACATTTCTATACAAGAAAAATAAATACTTTGGTTAACTTTTAATTAATCCTGGGTTGGCGTTAACCAGCTTTGGAACACCCCAGCTCTGGTTGGTTGCTATGGCTACTATATGTATGTGAATGGTTCACCCCTGAAAACAATATTGTTGCATTTCTAAGAAAATGAAAGACAGGGGCAATATGCTATTTATAGAATAAGATTTGTTACACTATAAGTTTTGAAGGAAAAAAATGTGACCTGCAGCCAGACTGCATGTACATGACTTTGTATGTATTAAGCAAAGATTAAAAGTGTTTTTATCTTCATTCATTCCTTATCAGCTAGTGAAATCTAGATCTACTGGAAGTTTACATGTGTGAACATATAATGTTTGTTATGGACTTTATTTTATTAATTTATAATCTGAATACTAGCTAAATTGCAATTATGTACAGTACATTTTTTCATTGAGTTTTTAAGAATCCTGTTTAGGCATTAACCATGTGTACTTTCTTGATTAATTCTGTTGCCTGCAGATTGGATGTTTTATGGGTTTCTCCATCTTTGCTTGTGTCATTGCTGGAACCATGTTCATCTGCTATGCTGTGACCCTGGCTGATTACTCTAACCTCAAACACTGCGAGAGAAAGCATTCTTATAATGATTTCTATGATTCCTCATATTACTACTGGGACCCCCGGTACTGTTATAAGAAGTACAATATGGATAAGGAGACAGCAACAAATGTCGCTGGCTTGGGTTCTTGTCTGCTTATCTTCTCTATTGTGGAGTTCTTTTTGGCGCTTGCGGCATCCATCTGCTGCTGTGCTGGTGTCTGTTGTAACACTCCATCTGGTCCTGTGAGATCTGTAAGTTGGATTTCACTCAACTGTTCATTATTGTTAACTCTTGCATATAGAGTGGGTTTCAATATTGAGTGTCAAAAGTAATCAGGCTATTACATGTACTTTGGTCTTGGTTTTGAGATTGGCTGAGTAGTCTAATTGCCAAGTAATTGGTTTGGTTTTGGTTTTATGACACTTAATTGAAAACCACTCTATTTTTGGTATTTTATGATAACTGAGAGAATTCTTATGCCCTTGTTTCTCAAGAGCTGCAGTTGATGAGGTTGTTTCCCATAAAAAATGAGATAAATTAACTTGAAATGAAATGCAATACAACTTTCACGGTCCGTCAACTTAAGAAATTGTGGCAACTTTCCCAGTAAACTGAATCTGTCAGGTTGAGAAGTGCCAATTGGGATATTTGAGATCATATTTAAGTGCTTTGAACATTTGATGTCAACTGTTGTTGATTTCATTTAATGCTTTACTTTTGATTGTTGTTAGACTGCTGCAAGCAATCAACAGGTCATGTTCATACCACAGCAACAGTCCCAGTACATGTACCCGGGAGCACAAGGGGGTATGGTACTTATGCAGCCAAGTGGTGTAATGAGCACCATGCCACAGGGATACCCAGCAGCAGGCCAGCAAGCTGTTTTTGTTCCTCCGTTTCAGGTACATTGTAACATTCATAAATTAATTAGGTTATAGCTGTTGTACATGTGGGTCATTTCTGATTAAGGTGGCTTACTACAGTTTTTCCGAGACTCAGTAGTGCGCGCTACGATTGCCTGCCAGACGTCAGTATTAGTTGTGCGTGCAAAACTGACGCAAGAAACCCTAAGAAGAAAGGAAAACCATTTCAGCACTTGAAGGACGTTAAATCACTTTGGTACATGATGTAATTAATAGTTTCAAACTCCGTTCAAACATGCGTTTAAGCCTGGGGCTAATAAAATATGACAGAAAAGGTTGATAAACAACTGGTAAAAGACACTAATTTATTCCTGCTTTCTCGCACGCAAGACATGGCGTCACATGAGCGCGCGCTTAAATAAGGATCATGCGCAATTCAATTCCAGTCCAAGGTTGTAAAAGCCAGTCTTGTTCGAAAACCTGCCGTAAAACCTATGATTAAATTTTCACAATTGATTTGTAGGGATGAGTCGTTTTTTAGAGCCAAAGTTATTATAAAGTCATACGGGTAGATTTTGAGAAAAACGTCATTTAACCTACTAGTGCCCAGTCTCTCCTTACTCCATCGTTCATTTTGGCCATTCGTTGATATTTTAATTAGCTTAAGGTAATTCCCTTGAAATTGTTCTACTATCAAACTTTTTTTGAAACTTGGCGTAATGAACATTCATGATATGAACATTATAAAAATGCAATAAAAAAATGGGGTCACCGTGCTTGTTTACGCGTCAGGAGGCTCTTAAAATGGGGTATTTTTACCGGTTGTGCGTTCAAAGTTCGAATCACCTTCATACAGAATTAAATCTTGGTTAATTGAAAGGCACAAAGTTTTGTCTTGAAAGTAAAGCTTCATTTATTGACATAAGCAGTATTGCTTCATTTAAGCCGTTTTTGATTGCTTGGTTGCGGGGATATTGCACTTTTTCGGACAGTTCCGTGGTTAACTTGAAGTCCTCGCCTTGGCCAAAATGCACCCAGTTGGGAACTGTTTTCCAAAAAAAAATCATGTTCTACTATCAAACTTTTTTCCCTCTTCAAATATGTTCTTCATTAGACCAGTCTTGGCAAATACCTGAAATAAAAATGGGGGGTCACCGTGCTCGTTTAAGAGAAAAGGAGAATTTTTTCCGTTATTGAGCTTATTTTGAGGGAAATCTCTTACGTTTTGCACGTGCACGCGCTCATGTGCACGCGCTGATGACGCGAAAATCGTGCGCAGTAGGGATGCGCAATGCAATACTAAGGAATTACCTTAAATTGTTCAAAGTTCACATAAAATGGTAAAAAGACTTAAGCAAACAGTAAATAAAAAAGGAAAACATCTTGGAACATTTTTCAAAAGAGTTTGAGGTTGGGCTATTGTAATTCATCAAAACTGTAGCAAGCCACCTTAAATTGTAAAATTGTTATTCATCGCTTTTTAACCTTAAAGAAACAAACATCCAGGTTATGTTAGTGACGTAATCTTAAAATTTATACAATACACTTTCATCTGAAACTTGATGTCATTTCTACATGTACATTAAAATTCCTTATGATACTCATCACCTAGGAGGTTTGTTGGTTGGTTGCATCTTTGATGTGCTTTAATGTGACTGTGCAGTGCAGTTATGAGTTCATATGCGCCAAGTCATCATTTGGCTGTGTGACTGTGCAATGCAGTTCCAGTCAAGGACCCTTACTCACCATAGAGCATCCGGCAAGATCATGGAGGGTCGTCGGTTCAAATCCCATCTGAAAGTCAGATTTTTTTCCAAGTTGATGTCATTTCTACATGTACAGTACATTTAAAATTCCTTACATATATGATATCACTTTCCTGGTAAAAAAATAATTTATTGAATAGATGCACTTGACTTTGTTATGTGTGGCTCTTTTTGTTTATTTCTTTTAATGGTTTTCTTCAGTTTCTTTGTAGTCTTGTAATTTCTTTAATTTGTTAAGTCCTTTTTCATATTTTCTTCTCCTTTTAAATTTATATCTGTTTTTCCGTGTTCTCCAAGTCTCAAATGTGATAGTCAAGTAGACAACCCCTACAAGCATTTTTACAACCACACTTAATTGGGCTATGTCAAACATGAATTTTCGAATAGCAAGATCCTTGTATCTGTATCACATCTGCAAATAATTATTTACATGTCATGCTGTGATTAGCTATGTACCAACTCTTCTCACATGTGTGGCAAATGTCTACAGTCAAATGGATGTAATCCAGAATTGCATTTTATCTATGAGCTGTCAGAATGGGCTGAGATATTTGAAGAATGCATTTGCATGTATGGTAATACAGTATGTAGTAAATAATTAAATTATTGTCTCGCAGGCTGGGGTACCTGTGCAGCAGCCCACTTACTGGGCCATGCCGTCAGAATCCAACCCAGCTGGTCCAGTGGCTGTGTCCTATGCTGGCGCCGCTGGTACTCAGATGCAGAATCCTGGACAAGTTCAGGTATGTATACTAGATGTATACATGGAACATGTTATAAGTGATGTTTACAAGTAGTATTAAATGTAATTATACATATCAGGGCACAGCTGAACAATGTGGATTTCAGTTTTATGAAAGACTACCCTAGTTGCATGTACATGTTACAGCCTAATTGGTAATTAAAAGCATCTTCATTAGTTCTAACAACCTAACCCCTTGGGCTCTGTAAGCACCGAACATCAATTTTGAATAGCAAGATCCTTGCCATGCGACAGAGGAAACCCACAATGTGTAAAGAGCCAGTCACTTACATGCTATCAAAGCAATAATGAATGGCTGCAATAATGAATCTCGGCTTTTAATGTCATGATCAAATTTACATGAGTGTATACATTAAGTGTGTTTGTTAAAAAAAAATAATTGAAAGAATTTTAATATAATAACACCCTTAAAATATTTTTTTAATGTTGAACTCATGATTAAGTAAATATCTTTTGAATGTTTTGTTTTGACCTTGTCGCAGCAACCGCCAAAGGATTATGAGAGACCTCCACCTTATTCATATACACAGGCAGGCAATGCTCCGCCATTGACTGCTTCTGGCGTTAATCCTTCCGAGGCTGTTATTGCAGATGTCTGAAAACGGCAGTAACACAAGTGCTTTGTAGTCTGATGGGCATGCTTTTAACAAGTAGTCATAGACAGGTTTTTATTAATGCACTTAGCATATAAGCCCTTGCTGGAGTGTGCTGCAGTGTAACAGAGCAGTTTTTTAAACTCTACCCAAGTACATGTATTCTAGTGCTGTGCCAGGCTTCGGCACTTTGTAATGAAAGCCACATTTTTTGTTCTGAAAAAAAAAAACTTTCCTGCAAGTTGCGTAGCAGTTCAGTAATGGCCATTTTCACATAAGTGGCGGATAAATTAGGTCAAGTGTTCATGTGGATCTTGTTCTTGAAAGAGGAGTAATTTGTCTCAATCAACAATCCTAGCCAAAAATGTTTGGGACACTTCCCTTTTTTACTTTGAAACTGCAACTAACCAACAATAATTATTTATAGTCATAGAATTAGCCTTACATAGCCTTACATAACAATTAAAGATCTTTGCCCCGCAACCCCCCTAAACGATGTTCAAGTACACATAAAATTGTCTTGGGGAGGGGGCGGGGAGGGTAAATTGAATTGCTGTTTTTATAGAAAAGTGACAGTGTCGCATACTTTTTGCCCAGGATTGAAGTGGCAGTGTTTACACTAGAGGCCTATCTACGACGAACAAGGGGTATACACTGTTTTGACCAGAAGTTAGCGGATCCATTTAATGCAAAGGATATATTCATTTTACCACCAAGCCTGGCTTTTAAAATGCAAATTGCAAATTTTATA
The DNA here is from genome assembly GCA_964020085.1 of Micromussa lordhowensis. NCBI lineage: Eukaryota > Metazoa > Cnidaria > Anthozoa > Scleractinia > Lobophylliidae > Micromussa > Micromussa lordhowensis. The sequence goes on from OZ026604.1 coordinate 17,230,206, forward strand.
GTGGACAAATTCCCAAAGCAAGCAAGATGAAAAGAATACCCTCGTGAAAACAACACGAAGGTGCCAGAGGTTTGAGAAAAATTATCCTAAACGAGGCTTGGTGTTGAATTTTGAGCGTGTGACGTGATCATAATCCTTTTTTTTTTTCACTCACTGGGTGGGAGGAGTTATTAACTTTCCTCGGATATCATCTCAGCTGTCTGTGGAAGTATCGTCTTCCAGTGAAGACTTAGATTAGTCATACGTTACTTCCACAAGATCGATTCCAACGGTCAGTTATTGTAACTCCTCTGAGCGTCTGCAGCGTGCTCTGGCAATTTTAAAAAGCTCAAAAACACTTCTACCCCAGGCGTTACGCTAAACCCATATCCCACGCTTGTAACTGGTTGTGTGCTTTTGGCCATTTTTAATGTATACTCATGGTCATCTTGATTCCGTAATTATAAAATATAGTGTATGTTTTTAAAAATAGTTGTATGGATTAGGCAACTTTGTAATCACTGTTTTAGCTTGTTTACGAATTTTAGATTAGAACCAGCTGGAAATGCCTGGTAAAGAGGGGTCCGCATGTGACCCCAAAAGAAGACTAAAAGGTCCAGAGATTTGAAAACGCAGCTTTAGTTCCACTGTGCTGTCAGGCCTACCACACTAATCTGTCATGAAAACGGGGCCTTTTGAAAACGCTCTTCAAACCGGAGGAATTTGAAAAGGCCGGCTTTCCGTTTTCGTATGGATGGAAAACATTTTGAACATTTCGAAAACGACGGCATCACGATAGTCACGTGATTTCCCTGACCGAGTTTTCCTCAAACACAAATCCAAAATGACCGGTGATTGTTGCATTTTCAATTTCTCCGGCGTAGTGTGGACGGAAAACATTTGATGCGTTTTCAGAGTGAAAACACCGTTTTCAAATTTCATCAGTGAAGTGTGGTGTTAAACTTCCTATTTCCCAAAGGAGAGAAATGTCATTAAAACAGGCCGCCATGACGTTTTGTGAAAGCAGCAGGCTGCGTGGCAGTTATATATAATTATGTAGAATATGTTGACAATTATAATTATCAGTTTAGAAAGTGATATAAAATCTAAGTATAAAGTCATTGCAGTTTATAATTCGTAGATTATTCTGTACGGCAGGTCCCATCGTAATGTTGTATGTTAATACTAAACCAATAAAGTATGTGAAACATGCTCAAACGCCACTTGTAAGCAGCCTGTCTTGACTTTAGTTCCTTTTTTTCGTTTAATCTTTCTGAATTTTTTTTTGCCGAAGAATTCGTCGTTGATAAAAAAAAAGTATTCAGGACTTGATACACGATGGAGGTAAACTTGGAAATAAGCGAAGTTTTTAGAGTTTTTAAAAGGAATATTGAATGTTTCCACAGGAAGAGTCAAATAGGTCGAATTTTCTTATGATATGGAGGTAACTTTGATCGGTCAGTAAAACGACTATCCTTTTGATGTCAAAATACAGCCGGGTAGTTTTGCTCAGCAGAAACATAACACTTATTACAAACTGGTCGAAGATTTGATTTGTTTCCTGAGCGGCCCGAATTTTGAAACACGGACAGCTGTATAAAGACTGACCGCTAATGAATTGGTTTCGGTGAATTTCTTTTTATCACTATTGCACAAAAGAAAACCGAGCTTGTTAAGTCCAATTTAGTTTTCCTTCATCGATGGCAGAAAGTTTAAGTTTAACACTGACGAAAGCGCGGACCTGAAAAAGTAAATTCTTTATGGCGTGCGTTCAGTGGCGGGTTTACTCAGTTAAATACATTATTTTGTATTATTTTCAATTAACTTGTTTTGAAATTAACGCTGCGAAGTAAATTTATCGCCTGCGGTGAATACAATGAAATACATTCTGCAAAATCACTCTATTTTGGACTCGCACCAAATTTTGGCCGTACATTTTCTTTTTTACCACAATTGCTGCTAATCTCGCAATCTGATTGGCTAATTTGCCGTGGTCGATGAGAGTCCATACCACGCTGCTCGCGTCACTGTGTTACGCAATGCCTTTTTCAGCTCGCGCTCTGAAAAAAACAACATTTTCTTTGACGTTGATATTGTGGTAAAAACAAATCGAAATGCGCTTAATCGTGCTCTAAACTCTTATCGTTAACGAGTACGCATCATTGCTCGTTTCCCAGACATTTTTTTCGTATTGTTTCTGTATGTTGAGCGAGTTAATTGCAAAAGTTTTTGAAAGGAAAGTATGACGCGTACAAATAGCGCATTTGCATAATGCAGCGCGTGCACTTTCAAGTCTGTGTTTAGCAAAGATTTCCTTCGTTAATAATGGTAATAGGACTGAGTGGAGTCCAATTTGGTCTGTAATCATACGAGTGATTAACAAAATCGGACGACCGCGAAGCGGGAGTCCGATTTGTTAATCACAAGTATGATTACAGACTGAATTGGACGACAAGATGTCCTGTTACCAATTAATCAAAACTTTGACAAAATTCGAGAAAGGGACAAAGCATCGATTGAGCGCTGAACGATATTAAAACGTTGTTATGAATGCTGAAAAACCAAGCAGTTTACTCGACAAAGTGCACCGAAACAGCGTGCGCAAAATGGCGCGTACTGTCCAATTACAAGCATGACGTGTGCAACTGTCCAATTAGTGCTCAAATCAGGCTGCTGATAGCCAATCGCGTTCGAGAATTTTGTTATAGTTTTGATTATCTTTGATATTGTGGTAAAAAACAAATCGAATGTGGTTTAGCGTGGTATGTACTCTTATCGACAACGACACGCGTCATCACAGTGGTCAAAATTTGTTGCGGCTGCGCCTCGTGAGTCCACAACATTTTGACCACTGTGATGACGCGTATCGTTGTCGATAAGAGTACATACCACGCTAAACCACATTCGATTTGTTAATTTTTCTTTTGAGTTTTGCTTTTCAACTCCAAAGTTATTTTACTGCGAAATGGACAAATAGCAGTTGTCTAGTTTTTCATCAAGCGATATTTTTACGTCGGGGATTAGAACCCAGCAAGAAACAAATAAACGATAAGAACAAATGCTAATGGCCAAAACGGCAGAATTAGGTGTAAACATGGACGATTGCTATCTATCGATTTTTTGAATCCTGCGTGAAGCACTATCCTAGCTGCCAAAGTGCCCATCAATCGTAAACGTGAGTACAAGGAGGAAAAAAACTGAACACGTGCACAAATTCGTGCTAGCGACATGGAAAACGAAGAAGAAATAGTAAATAGAAAAGACACAAAATTAGGCACACGGCCTGGCTTCATTAACTTTGACCTTCTCGTTTCTGTTGATCATTACACTCGCAAAGACAATCAGTTGATTTCACGCGTCGTCGTTTAATTCAAGTTTCAGGAAAGATTATGTAACACATAGCCTGCAGTTATCATACATATACAGGCGTCTAGCCTGTAACTCAGGGCAGAAAAAGGAAAATATAATTAAGTGCCATCCTGTAAAAAGATTCCCAGCGACCGCTCTAGGCAAGTTCCACTCGCCCTATGACCCACTCGGTGGGCCCCCTATGGCCCACTCGGAGGCGCCTTGCTTCCTACCCTTGAAATTGTTCTACTATCAAAGTGTTTTTGGAACTTGGCATCAGTCAACATTCATGATATGACCATTAAAAAATGTAATAAAAAATGGGGTCACCGTGCTTGTTTACGCGTCAGCAGGCTCTAAAATGAAAATGGGGTGTTTTTACCGGCTGCGCGTTAAAAATTCGAATTATCTTCATACAGAATTGTCTTGATTACTTGAAAGACACAACATTTTATCTTGAAAGTAAAGCTTCTTTTATTCACGTAAGTGGTATTGCTTCATTTAAGCCGTTTTTGATTGCCTGGTTGCGGGAATATTGCACTTTTTCGAACAGTTCCCTGGATATCTTGAAGTCCTAACGTTGGCCAAAATACACCCAGTATGGAGCTAGTTTGCAGAAAATAAATCATGTTCTACTATCAAACTTTTTACCTTCTTCAAATATATTCTTTATTAGACTGTTCTTAGCAAGTACCAAAAATAAAAATCAGGGGCCACCGTACTCGTTTAATAGAAAAGGAGCATTTATTTCGCTATTGAGCTTAGTTTGAGGGAAATCTCTTAGGTTTTGTAGGCGCGCGCGCTAATGACGCGAACATCGTGCGCAGTAGGGTTGCGCAATGCAATATACTTAGGAATTACCTTAAGTTTGCCTAGTTGTCAGGTCTCGATATTTCACCGCGGTCAATCACCCAAAAATCATGAATTTCGTCATAACATTGTCAAAGTAGCTGTGGATCCACGAGGCGTCAACGTCAATTCGTTTTTTACAATACCAAATTGTTAAATTGTCCGCCCTCGCTCGTTGACGCATCGCATAAATTATAAATTCCTTTCTGTCCGCTTATTGACAATTAAAATACGCCAACGAGCGCGCGAGAATTCTGCAGTTATCGTAAAATAATGAATTTTCACAAGCAAAACACTTCACGTAATTTATTTAAAAAGCTAAACATTTATGCATCTCAGGGGCGTAGCCAGGATTTTTCAAAGGAGGTCACACTGTGTCAAAGTGAGGGTACTCACCAGGCTGTCATGTCGTTTTCGCCGCCTTAAAAAGGCTTACAAAGGCGGGGGGGAGGGGGGTCCACGGGCACCCTAGGACCCCCCTAGCTACGCCCCTGCATCTCTACCGTGGGTTGAATGAAAATAAGAATCAAGTTACATTTTATCAATTGAAAAATCGTGACTACATTAACTGTTTTTGAATTGTCTAAGATAATAAAAAAAAACAGAAACTTGGCTCTGATGTATAGGTAATGTTACATAAAGTAGCTTCTGAGTGTTTCAAAATTCTCAGCAACGGGGATTAAAAGGTATGACTTCGTTACATGTGGGTTCATGTTACTCGCCTCCTGAATATAAAAAGCTTTTGTAGCAGAGAAGAAGTAATGAATAGAATACTCGGTCAACGAGTGCCAATCGTCTAAACTCCTGCTCCGAATAACACCCAAGTAAGGGAATGAAAGGACGCGATTTACATCTGCGAATCCCGGAATTGATCTTCTTTGTTTGACGGACTGAACTCCGATAACGAAAAGAGCGAGAGCTGCGAGTAGTGTGTGGATTGTTCTGCTACCTCACATGTATATGAAATGTGAATTAAAACGACTAAAGCCTAGTTCAACTAAAAACTTTGTTGCTGCTAGTGATTGTAAAACGTCAATGAATTGTTCGTCTCCTATGAATTTTTCATTGCTATAAAGATCTGATGCACTTACAAACGTGTGTCACGTCAAATCATACAAATATTTTGAATCAACCTAATGCATCACAAGCGAAGGTTTTCTATTCTAAATTCTCCAATTACCAACAGAATAAGGCGACTTATGTGCATGGTGTTGTGTTACGTCACGCTGCCTGGCAACGACTGTGCGAAAACCCCATAATTCACACCACTTGCAAGTTCGAAACGTTATGCAAACCAAGCTATAATGTTGAGTAATACAATATTTTTATCAATTAAACTTCCAAGAATAATCGCATTCAATTTATTTTCGGTATACTTGTATAGCGCTCCTCCGCAGGCCTCTCTCCTCCGCTGAGGTTCAAAACGTTTGTTATAGAAAACCGTTGTGCGAGGTCAGTGCAGGTGCAAAGTCGAATGGATCAGTAGATTCTCCCCACCCGAAAAACCCCTTTGACCTCAGCGGAGGAGGAAGTTTGACTGTTACTTCACAGTAAATGAGCTGTTTTACTTTCAACTACAACTTGGCTTTGTTGCTGTTCATTAATGGCCGCAGGTACTTGTAGTAACCTGGTTGAACCTGAAATGAAAACACGTTTGTCTCATTAATAACACCAAACAAAAGGAAGTCGTACAAGGTCAGAAGCAACATTGTTGTCACCACATCACAACCCAGTTTTCTAAAGAGGAGCAGGGCTGTAATGGTGCGAGTGTACTTAATAAATAGCTAATGAAAAGGAGTCCAACAAATATCGTGACAAACATCTCGTTTATTATTTCACCGAGCTGCACATTTTCCGTCGTTTTTTTCTATCACACTCATTGCAATGGATCCTAATCTTAGCAGAATAGCGTGACGCATGCCACTACAGCACCCAGTAGAATAGTCTAGCTTATTAGGAGTTCTCTGTAGCTCGGTGGCGAGAAGGTCTGACAGGTAATCATGAGGTCAGAGGTTCCAATCTTATTGGGGACTCGGGACTTTTTTTTTACTAATTCTCCAACGCTTATGAAAGGGGTTTTGAACCAATCCAACAAAATAATCAGGGGTTTGCATCACCGTAGCAAACTGATACTGTATTGCACAAAGCTACAGTACAAAACAAGCAGTTTAAACGTTCATTTGGTCTTCTGTTTCACATCTGGGTATTTGCGTATTCATTTTGAGATTTTTTTTCACACTCAACAAATAACCCTGAAAACAAAAGCTAACTAAAAAGCAACATTTTTCATTTCATGAAAAGCAAGCCCTCTGTTTATAGCTTACAGTTAAGACGCGGTTAACGTTACCTCTTCCTTATTCAATGCCGATCTCTGAGCCCATCTAAAAAGATCTTCGTACACGTTACCATCGTAGCGTCCAAGCGGTGAGTTGAGTACGTAATCTGAATGGTCAAAGGCGTCTACCAGAGACACTGCTTCAGGCCTGTACGTTCAAAATAACAACAACAAACTTCAATATCAGTTGCATAAACATGGAAAGACGACGACAGAGTTCAAGAAAAAGGGGAAAAGGGGAACACACTGTGAAACTAGAGTCGAACCGTCTAATCTAATCTTTAGGGGACAGCACATTGCGATTGGTTTCGATACGTTTCACTTAAAGTGCTACTATGATCAAATTTTTACCCCTTGATTTGTTAGGTTAATCACATAGAATTCTACGAAAGATTGAAAACTCCGTTTACAAATATTTGCATTGGTTCAGGAGATAATTAAGTTTGAAAAATGAGTAAAATATGCAAATTAGATTACTGATGACGTCATACACTCAACCAAATATTTCTGCTGGAGTTTCACAGAAGGTCTACATCAAAATTGGAATCACACTTGATTGCCTGGTATATTTCACTTTTTTTTCGTTTCTATTTGCTTGGTTCCAAAAGTATGTCGACATACGTTCCCGTTTTGACGTCACAGCCAACCGTCATCACAGTTTCTGAACCAACCGGAACGGAAATTTTACGTTGAGCAACATTTGCCACATTCATTTCCATATAAGGTCAAACGCAGGTATAATGGCTGGTAACCGAGATCTAGTGAACCAATCAAAATGCTAGAATTGCATTATCCGAGGTTGAGAATTTAATAAAAAACATTATTATTCAACAAATTGTAACACTATCCAAATATGGTCATGATGCTCTCGATATCTGTCATCCGTAGGTAACAGATATCCGGCGGTATACGTAGCTTCGTACGTGGGAAGAAAAAGTGAAGTGAGAAAATGTCGACAGAGAGATTTACAAAGATTTAGGCTGTTTTGTTATCAATTTGTTGAATAATAAAACAATTATCCTGCTCAATCTCGCGGAATATCGTCTGATTTTAGCCAACTCGGCCAACGGCCTCGTCGGCTAAGTATCAGACGATATTCCGCGTGATTTCGCAGGACAATTGTTAAGTATCTGTCATATAGTTTTATACACTTTGAGTTCAAACCAGATACCAGTTGTATATGTCAGTCGTTAAATAACTGCATAGACAACGAGAAACAACAACAGCAAATCTCGTAAATAGTGGATACGACGAAGCAAATAAGTCACTTTTGTATTCTCGGTATTGGACTGGACTAGCTTACAATGGAGGCTTATACGGGGAAATGTCATTAAAAAGAGATTAACTACAGACTACCAGCATTAGCCTCTTCCAGTCCAATACCGAGAATACGACACTAGCTGGTCTAATATTTACCTTACGATATCGAGGCCTCTGCAGTCAAAGACAGTACACAACAATATACAAATCTGCTATTAAGTGGACGTCCTTTCATTCTTTGATATATTTCCACAAACCTTAGTTTTTCCATCAAGTCGTACACTTGTTGTCGTATGATTTGAATCTGGTCGCTTTTCAGAACTCCAGCCTACAAGTAAAAAAAGAAAGATACGAAACGAAGATACGAAATTCTCTACAAACTGACCGGACATCCAGAGTAAAGCTTGTTTTGGCGAGCAGGGAGGGCGCCGTGGTGAGGGCACTCGCTTCCCACTAATGTGGCTTGGGTTTTGTTGCTGGTTCTTGCGTTGCTCCGAGGGTTTTTCTCCGGGTCTCTCCAAAAACCAACATCATGAAAACCAGATAAGGCTGATGTGTCTTCCTCTCTAAATATTGTAATTAATTTTCATCACCAAGATCACTGGAAAGAGGTGAATAGAGACTGACAATAGCACACAACACAAATGAGAGCTCGAAAGCTAACCAGACCACTCGCTCACAGTCAGTGTAACGCAAGCGAATTAAATCAAAAGCTGATTCATCGAGGTCCCTCTTACCTCAAGAAAACTGCCTGAATTCTCAGTAATGCAATAAAGAACAAACAAATCTGCCAGAGATTTGAGTACCCTGCGTAAGCTTGAGCTCACGCCAGGCAGCTTCTCCATTGATTCCAGTAGATTTAGCACCATTACACAGTTACTGTAGCCCTGAAAAACAGAGTAATGAGAATTAATCTGCTTGCTAAAACTTTTATCAGCTGAGAAACGGAGAAACGTGGAATATTCTACCCAGCTACTTCGAAGCCCTTTAAACTCAGAAGCGCTTACAAACTCCTTTCGTTGAACCTACTGAATAGGAAATGAAGGTTAGGTAGTAATAAATAAAAGCCACAGCGTTTTTATTTCAAGCTAAAACGACTTCCCTGTAGACTTACAGTGATGACTACGTCGGACATGGAAAAACTTTTTTCGGCAATCGTATTTCTATAAATAGTCTGACACTGCACTGTGCAAAGTTCTGTCTGATATCCCGGGGCTAGCGGATTTTCCAGTCAGGCTAGTGGATTCTGTCCTTTGCTTGCCAGAAGGGCAAGTAAAGTTTCTTGGGAAAATTAGAGGAAAACTGCGATAAAGACATTATTGGGGCCAGTGAGAATGATCTTGGGGTTGGTACATCATTGTTGGAGCTTGTACGAAGGACAAGCACGGATATCGGTTTTCTTTGTTTTCTTTGCACCATGCACTGTGGCTCTTACGGCTGTACAACATGCAAACACTTAGATAAGGTTTACCTTGGCACAGCGTCCTAAGTCGACGGACACTTCATTCCAAGCATCTGCAGAATCCATTCCAGAAAAGATTCTAGTCTGCAATCTTTCCGCCACAGCCATCACCTCGCTGAAAATTGGCAGGGACATGAATAGTGATTTCAAACATGAACAAAGGGAAAAAGTCTTTTTCATCTGTTCTCTTAACGTTTTGTCAGGAGGAATCTTGGTCGAACAATCAGCTTCACTTATTGTACATTCATTTATACCGTAATGATAATATGGTTGTTACATGGTTAATACGCATGAAACAATGGCGGATATATAATTAATATTTACGATCAACATTAATTTTAGGTTTTGCTTTGTTTTTTTTTGTTTGATTGCTTAGATCTTAGAGCATAATTATAGGCAATTAACAAGTATTCTGACATTGCTTAATATTCACAGAGATAAAGTCTCGGATAAGTTCTTGAAACCTTTTCGTCCAAACGTTTTGGAAGAATTCTCAAACTCGTTTACAATTCATCAAGTAAAAATAAGGGAAATCATGACCGTGACGATGTTTGGATATCTTAATTAGCATCCATATTTCTTCGTTTTTTCCTTAGTTTTAGTTTCGATTGAGAAGATATATTAAACACTCAAGACAGTGTTTGACCACATTTCCAAACACCTCAAAGTTCGTCAAAAATACTCCGCTACGCGTCGTATTTCCAACTCTCTTCTCGGCGTTTGGAAATGTGGTCCAACAGGGTCTTTCGTGGTTGATATATTACGTCTTTTTTGGTGCAAAGACCACAGTAGCCAAATCCGTGAACCTTTTTAGTCCAAAGGCGTTAGTATACAAAGGTTTGGACCTTTTTGGTCCAAAGGCCTTAGTAGGCGAAATCATAAACCTTTTTAGTGGTCGTTTTTTTTTCTGTAGTTCAAATACTTTTACTTATCACATGCACGCTTCACTCACTGTGAAGTTCTATCCTGGTAAATTTTCCTTTGCACTCGAGGATCCAAGAATTCTTCGCCTCTTGTTACTGGACACAGTTCTGGTTTCCGTGACAAGAATGAAAGTGACAAAGGAGGTGTCTTGCCCTGTTGAACTTGTGAAGCACATTTCATAAGATGCCTGTCGACAAAATAAGGCAACACATTGGTTCTTGACTCTTCCCCAGTCCTCTAGCGCTATCATGACAAAATGATAACAGCGGGGCATGACAGCTTGCCTTAGTGCATCCATCATCCACCGCAGACTTGCCACAAGTCGACCTTTGCTTAATCCTTCGCTTATTCATCTCCCTCGAGCGGGACGAGGGCGAAATCAACAAGCCAGGGAGTAATTATTGGAAAGGACTTTTAGAAAGTCTAAGTTCATCGCAACTTACAATGTTCTCATGGGAGACGACAGGGAAAATATACTTCATATAACAAGACGCCTAATGGGTTAATTCATAGGAACCAGCTAGCAGGGACACGTGATATTACTCCTAGGGGTAGGGACATTCCCATGTACAAACCATTCACCTGTAGGACCTGTAGGTTTGTGATGTCAAAAAGAGCAAAGCTATGGGTTGTTTTGGTCTGAAAACGGGTTTGGAATTCGAACATTTTGGTCTGAAATCGGGTGTGAATAATAACGTGCTTCACTGATCTTCATCCATGATAATTTGTCAAAACAGACTTGTTTAAAGGGACACTGTCACGGTATACTTGCTTGAAACTGTTATAAATTCACGAAATGGGCCCTAAATGTATGTTATGAGACCTTAATTGTTGAAGCTGAAAGTCCACACTGCAACAGTTTTGCAAAATTTCAACGACTTTCGAACCAAACTTGAATCTTTAACAAACTGACATCCTGGAGCTTCTTCAAAATACATATCGCAATCCGTTTCAATCCTCGCCATCGTTAGCCATCCTCACTTCCTAAAGGGATTTAATCATTTGTCAAGTACCACTCTAGAAAATAAAACCATTATTTTCAGCTTCCAATGATCGATATATGTATCTGAGATTTCCAAAATCATGCTAAAAATGATGACAGTGTCCCTTCAATGTTATCACAAAAGACCATCACCGAGCATTGGCCTGAAAAGAAATGTTCAAAGTGACTCGGCTTACCTAGCTACTTGCAAGTAAAGAACGTCATTATCTCCCTCGTAAGTGCAAGAAGCATTTAACGCAGTATACAATTCAGGAAGAGCGCTGTACAGTAAGTAGCCATGTCCACCACAAGCCAGTCGACATGTCTCAGCGTGGTGCATGGATATTGATGTGCAGAACGCTTTAAGACCACTGGTGATGGCATGTACCTAGAGACAAGATGTGTAACATTTGTATTTGAAGACTTACAGTGGGAGTGGTGCTTGAAACCTTATCAGTCCGAACTCTTCTTATTTACTTTCTTATTTATTTCTGAATAAATGAGAAACGATATAAAAACCTGGCTCATAGTGCATACAATTCGAATAATGGAAGTTTAAGACTAGTTATTTCATGAATCACACATTTTCTTTTGTTATTCAACATCCTTTATTTAACTTACATACTTGTAAATGAGGGATTTATCTGTATAAATCCCTCGTTTCAGGGATTTATACACACATCAGGTTGCTTTTATTGTTCTCCGTTTCTCACCTAAGTGTGACGGTTCCGGCGTTTGTCCCCTTGAACAAAGGATCGCTATATAAAGATCCTTCATGAATAATTTCATGAAATAAGTCAGATAAATACCTCGAACGTCGGTATTAATCCATATACATCCCTCGGGCCTCCGTTCTCGGTATTTATCTCTTACATATACAGGGAAATATATCGAATGACTATAGTCAGGATTTGACATTTGTGAAACGAGTATGTTAATTGGCTGTCACTGAAATATTTTTTCCCTTTGGGGGGGGGGGGGGGTGGGGGAGGAGGGATCGAAAACACAATTTGCCTCCTTTTGGGGGCTTCATCATCAAGTGTTTATAACACATGATTGAACTTGCTTTTGGTTGAGGTTTTGATGTCTACAACAGATCCACATGCTAGGAACAGCCACATAAGCATGCCAACCTGCTTTACATTGTCAGTGGTCAGCGTGGACAAGAATGAGTGCATGGAAAGCTTGACAGATCGCATCCAGGGCATATGTGCCATCCAAACGAATCTGAACACCACATATAGCTCAGTTACTTTGCAGTAATCAGCATTGAATTTTCCAGGTACACAGTTTGATGCCACAATCAGTAAGGACGGAGTGAAAATGCAGGTGTGACAAGAAACACCTGTTTGAAAGAAATTCATTAAACATAGAAAAATCCCCGTAACCGTTCATGCCCGAACTCTTCAACAGGCTTACCTCTGGTAACATAGAAAAGTCTCCTGCAGCGATTTTCGTTCGCATTTCTTCAAATGATCTCCACACACAGTCAAAAGTAAACTTTGTAGCATAAGCCATGGCTAAACCTGGTAACAGTTTATACTGTTGGGTTTTATAGGTGATAATCTGTGCCTCTGGCTCACTACAGTCAAATGAAAACACATAACAAATAAGTGGCGATGATTGTCGCCATCACGTGTTTTTATATAATTTATATAATTACTTATTAATTTTATAATTAGAACTCACAGTGATGTCACGAATGCGCAACTTTGCCCTGGGTTGCATGAACTTGGAAATGACCGTAAAGCTTGCAATCATTAGTTCTCTTATGAACAGCTATTAGCAAAGGACAATGTCAACTAATCACAGATTAGTAGAAAATTCTGATTTGGCTATAAGATTTGGTGTTTTTACAAACCTCTTGAAAAGACGGTTATTTTGATACAGAATTTGATTAAATTCAAATTGGCACACATGTAGTTGTTATGTGCAGCTGAATCACAGTGGAAAAGACAAAAAGACGATATTTCAAAGATTTCATTGAAACCTCTCCAGTACAAGTAGTTTAAGAGCTAGTTCAATGAAGTATGCAGTGAAGTGGTCCACAGAGACACAGATTTGCTTGTACTACAACATTGTTTTGTAAAGAAAGGACTTGTGACTACTTGACACGTCAACATACCTTGGTTTCAGCTGACTCTGTCTCCGCACTGCACTGTAGCGAATAGCAATAGTTATTGCTCGGGATAGCAACCAGTAGGAATCATAAACAATGGCTGCTCGCACAAAAGTCATGGTACCATACAAAAGTTTGGAATTTACTGGTTTTGTGAACGTGCCATCAGGGGACAGCTGATGATACACAACAGAGATTTAACATTGGCAATAGTTTAATGTGGTGTTTTTCATACATAGCATTATAGCTTTTGGTTATGTTTTGTCAGCATAATAGGCAAGTTTGGTTAAGCCATGGTTGTACTTAAGCGAGATAAAGTCAAGCTAAAGTATCCATGACAAGACAAAATGAACCTGAAATGCAATGAAAGAGCAACAAAAAAGGTACACCTAGTATTAACCACGCCCAATTATTTGGCCACAAATCTGGCCATTTCAGGTCTGAGTGACTTGATATTGCAGGTTATCTGAAGTAGGCACAGCTTCTGATTGGCCGATAATATTGCGACCTCATGCGGGGGTTTCGTTTCAGGCCGGACGCCGGTAGTTCACATACGAAATAATTATTTCTTTAAGTGTGAAAATCGTTTTTTTTTCATTTATTACCCAAAGAAAGACTTGACCCTTATTTTACTCACTTAGTTGTGTAACGCATACAATCGAAAAAACAAAAGAGAGATAATTCTTGTCATACACATGTATAATAAAATCATTATTCATCATTCCCCAGTGGTTTATTCGCACAATGTCTTTTTGATTTGCCCTAGCGCTTTCAAGTATAAATATACATAAACGAAATTGCTTTCGAAAATGTAGAACATTCATATCCAGGAAGGGGTGAACCACAGGGATTATCACGAAAGGCAAGAAAGAAAAACCTAATAAACCTTTTCACGGTTTTAGACGCCATCTTGACAGGTAGGCAACGCCATCAGAAATTACAGTGTTTGTAGGAGAATCTGGGATCCGTACACTCGATTGGAGTCCGTTTTAGAATCAGCTAAAAACCGAACAACTTCAAACTGATAATTATCATTGCCAAATCAGTCAAATATTTCATTTTTGTGAGCATATTTTTAACGCCTTAAAAGACCTTCCCGGTTAAATAATTCCGGTCCAGGGAACGCAGGAAATTGCATTTTAGAGAATCCAATTTTACAAATTTTCCCGGACCTCCCTAGGAGTTCGCGACTCCGACACTCAACATTCGCGAACCCTCCGCCAGCTGAACCACTCCATCCAATAACTTCCAAATGCTACCGAAAACCCTGCTCATGCACAATTACACAGCACCTCCTTTGACTGCACATTAATTTTCTAAGAATTACATGTAAATCCTAGAAAGTAGATTAACACATAACACACAATCATAGCAACGAAAAAGCAATAAGCTGGAACTAATAATTACATGCAGTGAGCACACCATCTATAACCATTGGGATCCATACAATTAATGGCCAAATTCAGACCCCTGAGAGAGTTAATCGAAATTCTCGGCTTTTCAGCTTGGACTACATGTAGTTTGCCATTACTTTAATGAATACCAGACCCAACTTAATGCTTGAACCACAAGTTCAATTATACAATATACCAATGAATTTTGTGATGACAGGCTTGTTTTTTACCTTTGCTAAACCCATCAGCATTTGGTTGAGTGGAATTCGTACATGCTCAAACAGTAGATATCCATTGTCAGTTCCATTCATGATTGTTGAAAATTTGGCTCCAATATCTCCCACCATTACACCTGGGAAATTGAAAAAGCCATGACAAACAGCAGTGAATTAAGCTGAATTACTCTGTTCTTACCTTTGGTAATTAATGTCTAAGCAAAAAACCCTGGTACAAAAATATTGACAAATTTGTTAACCAATCGATCTGATTGCTTTTGCCAGTCCAATTCTTGTCAAGCTTGATGCCTGGATCTGTTGTAAATTAAACGATCCAGGGCAAGTACTCTGGAAGGTTTTCTAGTAGTTTTATGGCTTTCTTTGCTAAAACATTAACTAACACTTTCCTTCCTTTACTTTCCGTTCCTTCCGTTCTATTGATGAAATGTCAGACAAGAGTAAACGCTAAGTTGTCTCAATCAAAATGCCAACTTGTAAGTTTACAGAGCGCCTTTCCAGACAGAAATCAAGGGAATTTTCCAAACTTTTCAGTTGTGTTTATAAATCTCTTATTGACTAAAAGATTGCTTGAGACCATATGCTAGAAGAATAGTGGCCTCTCACTCTTTTTGTATGGACCTCGTTGTGTGAAAAATTATTCTAGTAGTAACCATAACAACCCTCACACTTGGTTAACAACATTAACATTTCTGACTTAATTATTATACTGAACCAGTCAAGCTACTGGTTAAGTATTTGGATGAAAATGTGCAATGTCCTGATGATAAAGAACTTGTGATTGCTTGTTTAACAAATCAAATTGAGTGATTCCTTCAGCTTGATTGCAACAGCCTATTGTCTTGATTATCCTTATTAATGTTTAGTCTACAATTATTAACACCTCCTGTAAAAAACCAGTGGGAAGGCACAAGGCCATCAGGGAGGAGGAGTGCAATGCAACATACCAGGTAGAGGCTGATGTGTCTGCCGATCCCGCAGCTGAACTATAAACATCTGTATTCCATGATCCTTTTTATCTACTATTAGCCTTGCAGGCACAATAGCAAAATTTGAAGACTTGCCCACTGAAAATATAACAATGTTGTCAGAAGCAAAAGGTCTGACAGGTATATAGCAAGATAATTTGGTTTTATCAACTGGGTTGATAATGTGAATTGTCCACCGTAAAGAGATTCGGAAGCTGATGTTTCGAGCATTAGCCCTTCGTCGGAGTGATTCGCTCCGGCGAAGGGCTCACGCTCGAAACATCAGCTTCCGAATCTCTTTACGGTGGACAATTCACATTATCAACCCAGTTGATAACACCAAATTATCTTGTAATACTTCCACCAACGCAGCACCACAGTTTCTTTAGAAACTTGCCCCTTTTATTCGTCAGGTATATAGCAGTTTACTTCAGTGGGTAGATACTGTAACTATTTTAAAATTCAAGGAAACATTATTTTGATGTGTTCCAACAGCAGATCTTATTCTCTCTCTAAATTTACACCTGTTTTTTCTATAACTCATGATTGATTTAGTTGCAGGATAATATTCATATTCTTTTAGCTATATGTTCTTTCAATGAGATATCTTTTTTACTGGTTCCTTGATGGAATCTACATGAGGTTAAGATATGGAAATTGAAAAAAAACAATTGTTTTTTTCTTTACTGCACCTGGGCCATCTGAAAATGGCAGGAAATTTCATTTCTGTTTGAGTTGGAAGCTGCAGAGCGTTGGGACGGGACTAGCTAGTCAGGCCATGGTACATGTGCATCTTTCTTAAATGTTCATAGTTTTGAACCAAAACTGGAATTATATTTGAAGGGGTGTGTGGAAAAAGCCCTAAGTAACTTTGTGAAAGAAAAACAGCATTTTGCCATTTCGGTCGTTATACTGTTTTTTCCTATACATGCATGTATGTAAAATAAAGTAAGAAATCCATTCAACAACTACATGTATTATATCGATGGGAACCAATGATTTTTTTCACATCTTTAAAATAAACATACGTACAGTTTCCTGGCCACCATTTACATGCTGATAGTGAAGGCGAATGAATAACAAACTCTTGCGTCGTCTTGTCGTACGTTGCTGTAGTCTCCAGGCCTCGCACAAAAGTCCCTTTTAACATAATTAGTTTCGACAAAATTGATAAATGGCATTTGGTAAAATACACTGTTACTGTACATACTATTTTAAAGAAGTGCTTAAAAAAAGGTATCTCAAAACATGTTCTAAAAACATATTCACTACAGGGTTTCATTAAGTTAAACGTTTTCAACAGGAGGGCAACAGGCGGGTAAACTTCTGTGTATACTAAGAAAAACTTTCCGCTAGATGGTTGAACCAGCCAGCAAAAGCCAGTCAATTTGCCCACTGCCTACGCCTTGATGAAACTTCTGTATGTTAATTTTAAAGAACAAGAAAAAAAAACAAATTCTACAGTATGGAGCTTATAATCAAAACAAACAAGTCCTTTGTCAAGAGCTATAACCCAGTCAATTAATTATAAGTCCCATGACACTGAGCACATGTTATCAGAAAGCCAGAACTGGTGTACTTAGTATGGAGGCTGTTGATACTGTTCTGTATAGACCTGTATAAAGATCTTACCATGTCCTAGTTCAGTCTGTGCGTAAGTTCCAATAATCTGAAAGGATTCTGCTAAAGGCAGCCACTTGGCTTTCTGTTCCTCTGTTCCCTGACTCTAAACAGACAATCATGTAAATCCAGCTGTCATTAGAGATTACAGGTACATATAATTAACTAAGGCTTCATAGCAGTACAAAGCAAGATAATATATAGATTTAGGCCAGCCTAAAAGCGTAGCTCCTGGGCCGGGTTGTTCAGAGCCCGATCAAACTAGCCGAGGATAAAGTAGAATTTTGATTTGAGTTTTGTAACTTTGCGGTGAGATTTTCTGTATATTGTTTTTGTGTTTTGAATTTTAATGAAAGCAAAATACGCAAAACAAAAGCAGTGAAAAAACTTTGTACAAAAGAAAAGGTTATAATTCGGTTAAATTTTAATCCTGGGTTAGCGTTAACCGGCTTCCTACCAACCCTACGCTGTTTACAGCAAGTTAATCCTGACATGAGCCCGCGATCTGATCAAAAAAAGCAGCACTTGGGCAGCGGTCAACTTTAAAAAAACACGTGACCTCGATGAGCCCTGAACTTGAGCCCGCGATATGGTCACGTGATACTGGTCAGCGGATTCCTTGTTTTGACAGGTGTCAATTGACTGCAACATGGATGTCCAAAGGACGCTTTAAACCAAGGGTTTACGTGTCGTTTTGGTTTACGTGTCAATTGTGGCCGCCATGTTGCGCGACTCCACCACCGTCGTCGTCGTCGTCGTCGTCGTGCGTACGCGCCCACGAGCAATACCGCTAGCCATGATACACATGAGAAAATCAGTTCATGGGTTCCCTTCAGTTTCCTAATATGGGTATGGGGCTCCGCTTGGCGGCCTTCGGCCGCCGGAGCTCCGCTATCAAGCTTCCAATTGAAAATTAAGGAAGCCATGCACATTGTTTGGGTGGAGCCATCTTTAAATTCCCAGGTCAACAATCTCTATTTATCCCTGTTATACTAATTAGTCTCCTTTCTTAGCTTAAATAGTTTATTTTTTGTTTGCGTCTTTATCCTGAATTATTCTTGTTAATATCTCACTTTGTCACACTATTTATTGCATAATTTCATGTTATTTCTCATTGTACAACTGACGATGGATTATGTTTCATCCGAAACATGTTTTGTCTTCATTAAAAAATGAACTTCTACGCAACGTATGGTTCATCATTGAAGCAATATATTATGTAATATAATTATAGATGAAAACAACTGATCAAGACATAGATTATTGACTCTACTGCTGTATGGTTGCTGAATCATTAAAACAAAGCTTAAAAGATTCTTCCAAATATCATGAGTATAATTTTATCTACCTGTAGTTTCTACATTATTAATAGTATTAATTCTCTTCATTAATAATTAAAAGTAGTAACACCATTGCCTTTATCAATTTATGCTTACAAGTACATGTAGCTTTACCAAATACATTGTTGGTACCTTTAAAGTGGGAATAAACATAACTCTGCTGAGGTGAAATGGAAAAATTGAACCTGCAAACCTAAAGAAAGAACAAATCATCCATCCATGCTCATTTCAAGTGCACACTAATATGATAGTGACGTGATAATGACTGGGGCAGGGACTCATGACCAGTGTTCATCAGGTGGGTCATGTGGAAGAGAGGAGACTAAACCTGGGCATGGTTTCAACTTTGCTAGACCCCTAAAAGATACCATTCTTGCCTGACAAATAAGAGCTACACTTTAAGACTGGGACTATTATATAATCATTATGATAAAGAGAATACTTTTGATTTTTTGATTTTGAATGTGCTTATCTGTGACAAAATGTCAAAGATTATTTATCATTTAATGTCGCACACAATAAAAAGGGCACCGTTTATGTGGGAGAAAGGTAGGGGAGATAAGTGTTGTCCAGGACCCGAGAGCTGCCTGCCACATGCGAGGCCAGTACATGTACTTGGGGCTAGTGTCAGCGAGTGGTATATAAGACTGTGACGTGGGTGTCCAAGGGGGGAAAGAGGCAGGGTGGCGTGTACCTATGCCAAGCTCCAGGAGGGATGGTAGGGTCCTGATGGAAGTGAAAAGGGTGAAGATAACAGATCAGAGGTACTGGGTGGAGAGGTAGGTGAAAAGAGTGACAGTCAACAGGGACAACAGAGAGCAGAACCATACAGGTTAAGAGGTGAGGGTCAAGGGAAAATAGAGTAAGGCAGGGGGGTAAGTAATAAAGGGTAAGGGGTGAGGGGTAAGTAATACAGGGTGTAAGTAAAGGGGTGAGGGGTAAGTAATACAGGGTAAGGGGTGAAGGGTAAGTAATATAGGGTGTAAGTAAAGGGGTGAGGGGTGAGTAATACAGGGTAAGGGGTGAGGGGTAAGTAATATAGGGTGTAAGTAAAGGGGTGAGCGGTGAGTAATACAGGGTAACGGGTGAGGGGTAAGTAATATAGGATGTAAGTAAAGGGGTGAGCGGTAAGTAATACAGGGTAAGGGGTGAGGGGCAAGTAATACAGGGTAAGGGGTGAGGGGTAAGTAATACAGGATAAGGGGTGAGGGGTAAGTAATACAGGGTAAGGGGTGAGGGGTAAGTAATACAGGGTAAGGGGTGAGGGGTAAGTAATACAGGGTAAGGGGTAAGGGGTGAGGGGTAAGTAATACCCGGTAAGAAGTGAGGGATACAAGGTAAGGGGTTAGGGATACAGGCTAAGGGGTGAGCCGTAAGGGATACAGGGTAAGGGGTAAGCAATACAGGGTATGGGGTAAGGGATACAGGGTAAGGGATACAGGGTAAGGGATACAGGGTATGGGGTGAGGGGTAAGGAATACAGGGTAAAGGGTAAGGGGTAAGAGATACAGGGTATGGGGTGAGGGGTAAGTAATTCAGGTTTAGGGGTAAGGGACACAGGGTATGGGGTGACGGGTACAGGGTATGGGGTGAGGGGTACTAGGTAAGTGGTACGTAATAAGGGATATGGGGTGAGAGATACAGGGTATGGGGTGAGGGCTAAGAATCATAGAGTAGACGAAGGGTGAGTGGCAAGAATAAGTTGTATGGGATAAGGGTTAGAAGGGTGATGCGCATGAAAATTTTCATTTAATAATTATAGTAACATATCTTTACTTTTCTAACATGCCCAACTCCTGCTGATCCGTAATTTGATATTTCTTGGCCAGTTCAGTGATTTGTAATCCTTTCTGTAAATTCCTCTCATAAGCATGCTTGCGGTCCAGGACATATGCATCTTCCTTGCTAAACACAGGATCCGTCACTAACAAAGACTCTTCAAATAAGGTAACAAGAGAAGAATTCAGTATAATCCCAGCAGAACAGTTATTGATCATGGGAAACAACATTTTAAGTGAACAAAGCTAACAGTTGATTTGATAAAACCTGAGATAAAAAAAATTCATGCACTCTAAACATGCAAGGCATGAGAATAACAACAAGCTAATAATCCATTGTGCAACAGGGAACACAAGCCAACTTCTCCTCAGTGTAGATTTAAACAATTAGTAATATTGCATCTCGCTGCTCATGATATTTACCCAGTGTTAGTATTCCTTCAGTGGATAAAGAACAATTATTTAACTCCTTGTCATGCTATGTACCGGTCAAATCCAAGATTACCCAACAACCCCTGCCTCCCTGCCCAGCAAACCACCAGGCCTTTAACTTTCGACCAAATTCTCCAAATTCGGTCTAGGTTTTTGATTAGCCTAAACATTGTTAGAAAGCAAACACTGCTTTTATGGGTAATGTTAAACGGATTCATGCTCAAGGTGTCCAGAAAAGAGCCTAAATGTCACAAATTGCATGAGGATCTTACAAAGCCGTAGTGTTACGGTCAAAACCATCAGGAATTGGAAGTTGAAAACATTTCGCGCTGCGGTTGTGACTAGCAATCAGAATTCTTCACAAGGAATGTTTTACGAAGAAACGTATCTGCTGTTTATCCTGAAGACTTATCAGCTGACTTATTGCCTGAAATTTTCAAATTTGTCAACCTGAGCCGTCCACTCAAATAAATATGATAGAACTGGAGGATTATTTAAGTGAAACTAACCCGCTTTGTCTTCACATATAAAAAACAGTCTAAGCCCATGCTATTTTTGTTACACTATTGCGCCAAACATATCTCGCAGTCACAGATTTGTGGTCGGATAAATGGCTCTATTAAAATCTACGTCCTCCAAATTGCACATAATATCTAATTCTGCTATGCATTTGGGATAATTATACCAAATACGGCAAGGCAACGAATCGGATCAGACCTACAGTATTTCTTTGAGGTATTTCTTTGCTGGCTTGCTAGCTTTGTTGTGAGTGATCTACACCTGAATGTCGGGTACAATGATAATATTTTTCTGCTACATGTATGAATGCAAGGAGTGTATTCAATATATACACTGATACACTGACACATGAGCAGCCAATCACATTTTGCCACCCCCCTTCAAACTCTGTATTATTATCATTATTGCAAGGTGCATGTTGCGGGTTTTCTCTAACATTTTGAGCTACAGAGGCCATCAAATTGCAAAATACATTGCTTTGTATCTTGCTTAAGGACGTTCGCGCCCAAAAACTTCCCACGCACAGATTTTTTTAACACTTTGACTGCAGGTAGAAAATGATAAGATTAGATGAAAAACGTAAAAAAAATCGGGGGTCACCGAACTCGTTTTGAAGATAAGGCGCATCACAGATCATAGCATTTCTAGGATTTCCAGCCACTGAGGCGATTCTGGCCGGATTCATTACTATCGGCATATAATTAAGTTGAAGAATCATATCTAAGTTATGTGTGTTTAACATAGCATATATAGGCCTATTTGATATATCTTTGCTACATATGCCACTAAATCAGCTAGAAGAAAGCTAGAAAAAGTACAACTTCTGAGTTACGCACACCTGTATCCATGTACCAATTCGACCCTATTTGAATAGTATATGAGAAATAATTAAAACTTCCCACGTACAGATTTTTTTTGTTTTTTAGTATAAAGAAAAGAATCAGAAAAGGAAGTGATCTGCCGAAAAAAAAGTGGGGGTCACCGAGCATCCAACAAAAATATTCGCACGCAAAGTTAACGCAAAGGTCATCAGCTCTATGTTTTGTTGAGTTTTCGACTTCGTGCGCGCGCTTGAAAATGACGTGACGCGCGCGTGACCAATGAAAAGCGTGCGCACTAGAGATGCGCAGTAGCAATGGGCGCGAACGTCCTTAAGAGCTCACGAGCGCCATGTTCCATATGTTGCTCTCAAAGAAGTAGCGCATGGAATGGTTTGTTTGTCTACAGGTTTCATTTTTGTGATGTCATTAGTGTGCGACG
The DNA here is from genome assembly GCA_964020085.1 of Micromussa lordhowensis. Taxonomy (NCBI): domain Eukaryota; kingdom Metazoa; phylum Cnidaria; class Anthozoa; order Scleractinia; family Lobophylliidae; genus Micromussa; species Micromussa lordhowensis. Next base: position 17,253,008 of record OZ026604.1, read on the forward strand.
CTATTGGCATGTGTGGCTTATGGTTATTCTAGTTAAACAAGTTACCATACTGACTTCTGGCAATAATGACTTTTTGTGCATTCTACATGAGGTACGAGAACTGGCAAACCTCAACTACATGATCTGCATTGCTCCGATGGATTTACTCATTCTCGATTGAGCCACTCTACCTTGTAACAACATATTTTTCTTCTCGCCTTAAGACGAAAGCGTATTCTGCTTTACATGACTCACCGCCATTAGATTGAGTGCAAATAGGTTGCGAATAAGATCGAGGAGACTCTGTTCACAGGGTAGCTGCGAAAGATCTTCAGAGAAATGGACCCCTTTACACTCTGTTTAACTGCAGACTTTTAGTGTGGCAAGTGCACAGGGAACAGAGGAGTCCTATTCAACTGTATTTCTAGGTACAGTACCGCCTGAAGATATTGACCCATTTCCCGCGTTCTTGCCGCGGAGCTTCCACGCGTTAATGACGCGGTATTCCCGCACTCAACCTCGTCTTTACCTAGGTAAACCCGAGGACGCTATTCGTCCCACCGCGGCAGTATTTTGGACGAGGTATTACCTCGGTAAAAAAGACGCGTCAAGTTTGAATAGCATTTTGTTCTTCGGGACAAAGTATGCTTGAATGTTCAGCTTCAATCTCCGCATTTTTATCGCAAAGAGGCATTTGATAAAGCCAATCATCCATGTCAGGGTCATGTCAGTTACGAGATTGTTATACATGTTTGCAATCCCGTTTGCCAAGAAGAACGCGACATCACGGGTTCGCTATTAAATGATCTGACATCATGCCCACGCATCATGCAAACGACCGGGAAGACTAAATGCGAAAGGCTGGAATGGCTCTGAAATCCACTTCGATTAAAAGAAACCGGGGTAATTTATTTTGTTGCCATAATATCATCCGTACTTGTCTGTTTATATGCGCTGCGCGCTTTGTAGCCGGCAGTTACAAAAACCGGGTCAACTCCGATCGGTGGTGAATGACATAAAAACGGCCATTGCTTTTTGTGCCTCGTTCTTGTATAGCTGTCATTAACTCAGCGATCGGACTTTTTCTGGTCCAAGTTTTGCAGCCGATGGAGATGTACAGGAAGCTTTATTACACGTAAGAATATGTAAATTCTACTGTTATTCGTGGAACCTGCTTCAAGGAGAGCAAACCGTGAATAAGAGAAACCTTCATCGGCTTTTTAATAACAGCACTCCAAACATAACATAACTTAGCACAAAGTGAAAGCAGGAACGGAACACAAAACAACCCGCCATTTATCGGAAACAAAAATCACAGCTCACCTCGTTTTGCTTGAGTGCGTCGGTGACATGTTGTCTTGTGGCAACCAATGAAATTGGCCTGGTCCCACGGTATATTTACCGCAAAATAAACAATGGTCTATTTATTTCTGTTTGCGGCTAAATGAAGTGGTTGCGATACGGCTTGTTATTTGGCTTGTTATGATACTGATCAAAATGTTGGAAAAAGCTCACCGGCCCCATGGAAGGTTTCTTTACCTTTAGTTTCCTTTTGAGACACGAAATTCCGAAAAGCCGACAAAAGACATGCCGCTATTTTCGTATTCCCGGGCGTATTGCATTCCAGGGTTTTTGGAAATAAGGGTTATATAGCAATCTACGCATTTTTGTGGTTTTATGTATGATGTCTTATTTTATAAGAGATTTCAGTGTGTACTTAGTTTCTCCCGCTTCGTTTATCTGTACCTCCAGATATAAGAATCATACCCGTTTGATTTCCACTGATTCCGACAAAGAATTTACAGCGGTGACCGCTCTTTATTCCTGACGACATTCAACACATGTAATCTTCCTTTAAGTTTAAGGAAGATTCCTACGGGGAAATATATTTTAAATTGCCTTTATACACTTGATCTTAAGGAGAATCGAAATCTTTCTCCAGTCTAGGCAAGTGAATATTGTTTTGAATTTCGCGTTACCTTTCGCGGAAATCAAAAGATGCGTGTTTGATTTTCAATAATTCCTGACTTCTGTTGCTTCCGACACTACACGAAGTTTCGTTACTACTTTCAATGCATCGATTTTGAAAGAAAAACAACAACAACTAGACGACGAACAGTGACATTTTAACTTGAAACTGGTAGCATTTAGCGCGTGTTACCCCGATTTCGGATCAGCAGATGTATTTTAATGGCACGCTATCAACGCCTTGTTGATTACATGTACGGCAGTAGTAGGCTGCTCCATCCATTTGTCGTTCTAATCAAGAAAACCCTGTGAAACCTATTGCTACGTGCAGTGTAGCCACAGTTCGTAAAACGGCACATTTCGGAAGAGTGAAACAAACTAGTTGACACGCATTTGCATGTAAACTGTTCGACTTTTCATCGAGCGTGTTTCTTGATTCCGGACTGATGGAGTTTACATGAAACGTTGATGAAAAAATGCTACTCTACTCGATACACATACATTATTTTCCCGAGGTAATACCTCGTCTATTTTGCCGCGGTATACATTCAATTGCGGTCGCACTCGTCTTTACCGCGGTGTTACATATTTTCACCCGCGGTGGACGCGAGGTGGGAGCACGCGGCAAAGACGAGGTTTTGCCGCAACCGGATGGGTCCATAGTTTCAGGCGGTACTGTAAATTCACCGTGCAGTTGAAGCGTTAATCAATTTTTTTGTTGATTCAAATGACCTCAAAATCAAACTGTACACATGTGATCATGTTGTAATGATTAAATCAGAAATAGACATATAATTATAAAATAAAGCTTTTCACGAGAGCTGTTGTGTGACTTTGCGATATGATAGCTCATCAGCCTATTTAAGTGTCAATTGAAAGTGTATCAGCTTCAACAAGCCCAAAAATGTTTGTCTGTGGGCAAAATTTTTAATGCTCAGATTGGATTTCAGTTCGCGAAGTTCTACATGTAACTAGTTCTCCTCGCTCCCTCTATGTGGGATTCATCTTCCAATGCGACTTACCGGTATGTTCCTCACTGTTATTTGCGTAACATGGAGAGTTAGTTCTCAAGATCAGAATTTTCTTGCGGTGGATCCCTTGTCCATGTTTGAAACTTATAACCTAGCATAATCATGAGCTTTTTAGAGGCTTGCAAGACTGCGGTGTTCTTTAATAAAGAATTTTCTACAAAAAATGCTACAGTGGCCTCAACGAAACTGTTGCTTTGGCTTCCGAAATATAATATTTGTCAGCTCAACCCTCCATAGCACAATAATACCATTGTTATGTAGAGCAGATTGCCTCTTGTTGATCTTCATTATACTTCGAAGCAGAAATAATAGCCAGCTTCCAGCAACTTCACTTCTGTAGTCAAATTCTACTTAGAGTGCCTTGAGATTTTCACCTTGCTTTGCACTGTTCTGATTCCAAGGCCAGCCTGACATAATAAACTACTGCCCATGAAAGCTTCTCAACAATAATGACATCGGAAATTCCCATTGCTCGATTGAGCAGAAATTTTCAGTAGCAGCTTCCAGCAATGTCAGCAATTTCTACTCCGTCTCTCAAGCAACACTGTCAAATTTGGCTTGGAGTGCCTTGAGATTTTCACCTTGGGTTTGCACTGTTCTGATCCTAAGGTGAGCCCAATGTAATAAACTATTGCCCACAATGCTGTCAAGTTTGGCTTGGAGTGCTTCAGGATTTCAATCTTAAGCTTGGACTTTTCTCTTCCGAAGGCCAGCCCGATGCAAGAAACCATTGTTTACAAAATCTTCTTAATGATAAGAACATCGCTGTATCAGCAATTCCCATTGTTCCACATCAAATAACTTTACAGTTCACAAGCATCAGCCCTAACGCTGAACTCTGAACAGTTAAAGTAGAACACAAATGCATTGACACTAATCCAAAGATGATCACAATATAGAACCGAAAAACATTCCCTATATGTACACTGTACACATATATCAGCCTGATCAGCCCTTAGACACTAAACTCCCATAGATCACAAATGCACGGCCACTAATGTATGGGACCGTTGAAAACGTTAACAATGCGTATTACAAAAACCACTATTTGGTCTTATTTGTAGTTAATTGTTAATTTACGATTAGAATTGTAATAGAAATGTCAAAATGAACTATACCCTGAAAGCAAACAACTTAAGTTTCCATTTTTAGTTCAGAGCTATCGTCTACTGGTCAGCAGAATCACTCCAAAAAAAGTTCACAGATAAAGAACAAAAAAAGCTCACAGATGAGGAAAGGAATTATTTGCATATCATTTGCATAATCTGTAGCACCACTAAAACCCTTAGATTGCTTATGCAATCTCAAGGTTAAAAATGAAGAAAATCTTGATGTCTGCTGGGAAGCAAAGGAGAGAGAGAGCCAAGTTCGTTGATTACATAATCACTGCTGAGTCATGTTTTGTCTATGGTTAAATTGCTCAAAATGGAGGCACTTCATTTTGGCCCAAAATTACCCACCATTAAAAGAGTTAGCCATGTATGGGTGCTCCTGGATTTGACTGCTACAAAGTAAATAGCATGTAATCAAATTTTATAAAAACAATTTGAATTGCGTTGAAGTCATCACTCAAATTATCCCGAGCCAAAACATCTGCGCCACCTGACAATTTGTACTTTCCAAGAAGGCCCACGTAATTCTTATCAAAATAACTTTACATAATTTAACTTCAGAAAATCGTAAATCTCCTTTGCTTCAGGACATGTTTACAAATCAGATCGAGGTCAAAGGCTGATACGTCCTTTGATCAGTCTCTTTTCATTTATTGTCAGAAACATTTAAGAATTAAAAAGCTCTGTTGACAAGGTACGTGCTATTGCAGGTCACATCCTTTCCGTAAATAACGTTAGTTTACCTAGGAATCTCTTTCTCTCCGTCTTCTGTCGTCCTCCATACAGAAGGTAGGTGAGTTCTGCTGTGTCAAATGAAGCTTTCCCTCTCTCTTTCGCTAAGTCGGGATTCACTTTGTTACTAGATGCCTTCATTATACTCTGATTCCAAATCACTAAGCTTGTTTGGAAGGTCGTGTACAAACCAGAGCCTCCTCGCTATAATTAACGATGCCTCGGCTCGGCCTCGAGTGATAGAAACTCCTAAGATTGCGTGACGAGACCGAGAAGTCCTGGGCTCAAGTCCTGTTTACAGATGTTTTCACTTCACCATTACACCATAAAATGATGTAAATAGTTCTATTTGTCCGTTTCTAGGTGTTGATTCATGCAGATGTCGCACGGTTGTGCGGTTCGGAGAGGTACAGTTCTTCTGAGAGTCTTCAGAGATAATGATGGCGCACGTTACGAACTGTTTTGTTAGAATGTTTCCGTTGACAACTTTCCTAACCATATCTGCTCATTTGCCTGGATGGGCAACCGCGAATATAAATATTGTTTCGCCGATTCGATTCCCTCCACCAATAAGCGTCTCTGAAGATCAAAACTATCCAACAGGACATCTTCAACCGTTGGGGCATCAGCGTGCACCCAATGGCCCCGTTCAGGAATACTTTGAAGTTCTTCGAGGAGATACGTTTTGGGAAGAACACGTTAGCAAGGGAGTTCCACTAGTGTTTCGTCAAAGTATTGGCGAGTCGCCCGCTCTGTTATCTTGGACAGACGACTATTTAAGAGAGAATTATGGCGATCTGGATGTTCTGATCGAGTTAAAAGAGGAAAATCGCTCCCACTCTGCGCGTAGAATGACTATAATGGAATTTCTTTCTCGCTACAAGGAAGAGGACATCTATATTGTCACCGTTCTTCCGGATCCTATGAGACGAGACATCCAGGTAACCAAGACTTAGGTTCGAGAAATTAAAAATGTTTCATTTGCATAACACCAGCTCCACCTATTTCATTTATTGTTTAGTTTTATCACCTACTAAGTCCGCAAGTGAACCGCTGCACGTAAGATAATAATGAATCAGGAAAATTGTGCTATAGCGGAACCGGAAGTTAACAAAGCTTTTACATCACAGGCAGCCCAAGCTCTCTCTATGAACCCCACAAGCAACACAATATGGCATTGAATTATAAAGGTTTATATGGGATTTTCTACAAGATATCCATGGAGGTAGTTAAAAGTGAAAATTCTCAATAAAATTGGCTTACCTTATTTCATACATGTGTTGTTTGCTCCTAGTGTGGTTATTTTACCAATTTAACTTTTAAATCTGTAAAATAACCACAACAGAAGCAGGCAACACAACATATTCATCTGTTCAGTAATTGATCATAGTTGACATCAAAATGTGATAACAAAAAAGTGACACACAAGATGATAGCGTTTCACTGATGTTCTTATCACATATTTTTGGCATCGTCTGTGATCAGTATTACTGAACACTCATGACAACATGGAATCTATTTGTTTCATATTATAAAGAAACAACAGCAAAAAATTTTTATGGCATCATCTATGTAGCTGTCCCCCAGTAGATCACAAGAACTAATCAAAATACAAGAATAATTTGACTTACATAAAGTTTTAAAGTGGGACTGGAGAAAGAACTAGCAGTGCACTCCCCCACTGAGTCAGCTGACATACATTGTACATGTTACTTATCTTTTATATCTGACACTCAGGTTCCAACATGTTTGTTGTGTGGCACGTTTCTTGATTACATTCATGAGACTAACTTCTGGATGAGCTCAGGAGGAACACGCTCCGTCATCCATTATGACGCTGATCATAACTTGCACTGTTTGGTAGCTGGACGCAAGGATTTTATTATGATAGAGAAACAGTATTACAATGATTTGTACTTTCTTGAAAAGGTAGTTGGTCAAGTTAATGGAATGGATTTAAAACTCATACACTCAAATTATTTTTAAAATAGTGATCGTTGAATGCCCATTGATGACCATCATGAATTTGCAAACTTCTGACACCAGTCACAGTCTGACACCAAGAAAACTTTGGGCCATTCATTTTTTGGGATTTCATTTCCTAATGATATATTTTTAAAGTTAACAACAGTAAAAAGTTAACAACAAAGTAACTGCAATGACATTGAAATCATGTCATTTGTAGTATGCTTGATACAAGACCAGATGGTCTAAGAAGCTTCTCAGTTTCTCTTAGTGGTAATGGAAGTCACTTTTTTTCAATTTGGCAAGTTTTCAAACTAGTTAATCTCCAATATATTCTTCCCTGATTTATCATTTAATTTCACTTGCTTTCATTTGGGCAACTGGGGATGAGACAGGTGTCCACAAATGAAGTTATCAAGGAGATAATGTTCTGTAAACAATAAGGCTGGGTGAATATGATGCACTGCATGTTGATATTCAGCTTCGATGCTGTTTTCTTTAATTGCAGAATGAATATTCAGGATCAGCATTCTCTGAAATTGATCCCAACAAGATAAACCTGCTGGAATACCCCAACATAGCAAAGGTGCCATGGACTTATGCAACACTCATGCCAGGGGACTGTATTTACATTCCAGCAGGTACAATAATTATACAGTCAAGCTAATGAGCCTTGATTATTCAAACTAGTAATGAACCCAGGAGGTACACCAGATTTTAAGTGACATGGACTATCAAAGGATTTTTCAGATTTTAAATTTTTGATCCACCCGAGTATGAAGTATGGACTGAGTGCAGCGAGGTTTGTACAAAAATGACTGGGGACCGATATTCTCCCAGTGCAGTCCTGAGCAAGCTTCGTTAATTTATTTTAATATTCAATCTTCGTTCACTGTCTAAAATCCGCACGCGTCATTGGTTAAAATTGATCACGTGGTTTCCCGTTACCTAGCGACATCAAAGTGACAGAGTGCATTATTACAATAACGCATAAAAACTGTGCAGTGTTCATTGTTTTCTCATTCAAACAGGTCGGGCGGGAAGCCATTGTAAGTCTATCGCCAGCAGTGAACTCAAATTGAATATTAAAAGGGTTAGAGACTGTTAGTTCGTGAACTCGAAATTTTCAATACTGCACAAAGCGAAGCCGAGTGCAGTATTGAAAATTTTGAGTTCATTGTACAGTAAGCGCGTGCGTGTATTTGAAAACAAAACACAACAGTCTCTAACCGTAAACACAACTGAAAATATTTAGAGAAAAATGCCAACTGGAAGGAAATGCACAATTCCTATTGGGAGCCAACTAGGTGTAATACTCACATCTGATTTTTAACAAACAAGAAGGGAAAGAGAGTTGAAAGGAATCTTTTAAATTATGTTTAAAGCAAGTTCTTCCAGAGAAGTAAGCCATAAAACAACCTTAAGATCTTCAAGAGTGATTATGCAGGATCATTCAGGACAGTGCCTGGTTAAATACTGAGCCAATATTGGACCGGAAAAGGAACAATCTGATTGGTTGATTTTACTTATTGGCCCTCTGAACTAACTTAGTACAGCATATCTCACATGACCAGTCTTGTTCCTTTCAAGACCCTTTTGTTTTTTCTTGAGATGCATATTACTTCTTTCAGGATACTCGTAAATGGAACATTGTGCAGCATGTCAGCAAGTGCAAAAAATTAGTATCCTCTTTCAAGCTGAGTTTCATTTCCTTATCTACATGTAGATACAATAAGTTTGGAGGATGATCTTGAAGTGCTAAGAGAAGTGGTACACAATCATGAATTTCCAGATCAATCACACATTTTTCATCTTATTTTGTTTTCTACACAGAATACATACATCAAGTCAGATCTTACAACAGAACCATTTCCGCCACTATCCTGTTCACATCTGGACCCCTAGTAGGTGCTCCATTTGAACCAAAGGGCTGTGACAGAGAAGTGTTTGAGTACACACCCCTCAGTGATCTAATGGTACACTGGACATACAACAAGGGTGACAGACACATCGAGATGGGCTACATGAACATAGAGGTTCTTCGTTACAGCATTCTAGCAACTATGCAAGAAAAAAATGAAGAGCTATTGAGAAGAGAGTCATTTGCTGAAGTATGGGAACAATATGAACAAAAAGCACATGAACATGACAAGGATGATCTAAGTGAAGATCCCAGGAGAATTTTTGATCAACATTTAGATACTGAAGGCAAAGGATTCTTGACAAAACAAGACATACTAAAAATTTCACGAGAAACTTTGAAGACAATAGCACGTTTGGTTGATCCTCCACATGGCCCAGAAGCTAAAGAGGAAGAAAATAACAGCTTGGATGGAAACTTAGCATCACATGAAGAACTCTAATCCTAATGCCTATCATTTTTAAATTAATAACTGTTTAATTTATGTTAAGCAGAGAGAAGACTGATGTTTTTATATTTCACTGCAGGATTAATTTGTTTAAGCTACATGTACATGCAAATGCATACCGTAGCTTTCTTGGTTATAAAAATGTTGCAGTGCTATGGAGACACCCAGAAGTCAGGAACCTGGAAAACTATTTATTACACATGTTGTGTCCTGTGCATTTCTACACAAGGTTAGGTCCACAAAGCTTTGTACTAGTGTACAGGCTGCATGTACTAACATAATTTATTCATTTATTTCATAGTGTATTGGGAATATCCCACTCCTCTCCAAATGTAAGTTTAATAACAGTATAATTGAAACACTGCATACGTTGTGATGTCATGGTTTCCTGCTGGCAGGGAATTGCTTCACAAAATAAAACCCCCAAATTTAACATTCATTTAACATTGAAATAAAACCCCAAAATGCAGTGATTTTTGTACGATTTTGTGTACAAACAAAAAAATTTAACCTAGCGAATTAGTGTTATGATTTGTTAGAGACCAGTGTCAAATGTCCATGGGTTTGGCTGGTTTAGTGAATGTGCAAAGCATGATGCATAAGGTACACAGATTGCGAGTAGCAATTCTCTCTGATGCCATCTACTTTTCAGAATTCTGGTGGGTAAAATGAACATATCACTCTCTCCTTTTAGTAAGAAAATACAAAATGCTTGAACTCGTGAAGCACTTTTTCATGCAGCCCATACAAAAATTGGTGGTGTTTATTCGTACCATCTCACACAGCATTCAGTTCACATCTAAAAGAGGTAGGCAAGTCTATCTATGCCAACTTTGTAAACTTGGGTAACCAAACACAGATAGCAGAAATAACAGACTAAACCACTGACCGAGTCAAATTTAATATCATTCTTCTTCATTGTTGAAACTTGTCACTGGAAAGCTAATCTTGACTGCTTTCATTAAGGCTGTATATTGAAGCTCTATATTAAAGACAGACATGACTGTAACTTTAAAAATTTCAACATGATACTAATTTTTACAAATAACATAATTTTAAACTCGTAAATTAACAAATTAATATAGCTGCATTACTCCTATCAGTTGCCAGTCTCAGGGTGTGGCTTATCTGCGAGTGCAGCCTATCCACCAGTGTTTACGGTAATTACAGCTGTAAGTTAAACTACAACATTGTTGATCATCAGTATTAATTAAACCAGTCCTTCAAGCACACTTAGTGTTCTTGTATTCATCCAAACCCTTCAAGAGATCATTGCTAACCAATGCAGTTGTAGTCACTAAAAGTTACCTAAGCAATGCCAGAACTATATAACATTCCTTGCTTATTTACAAACAAGTGAAGATCGCTAAACAAGTGTGAGCATCACTTTAGTATCATATGAGAGACATCTGGTATGTCAAACTGACTGAAACTTTGTGCATTGAGGCATATCCAATTTCCAAGTGTTGTATACGCATGCCATTGCCTTTGGAAGCTACATGTACAGTGCATGCCAATCATGTACTGCCTCCAGATGTTACTCCATCATCTCCAGCTACGATATCAAAAAGATGTTAAACATAAGTTAGCAGTATTACCCACAACATTATTACATTGGCAGTTTACAGGATTGTACATGAATGGTGTTATGATACCCACTTGCCGGGTGGAAGGCATACATGTATGTGATGTGCATACATGTATGTGATGTAGGTAATCAGAATGTTTCCTAACCCGTTTTACTAATGCCTACTTCTTGAACAATTTTAGCCAAATTCTGGTCCAAGTTCAATTGTAAAAAGCAGTTGACTTGCGAGTACTCCATTTCTGGATTTAATGCAGTTAAATGTTATTTAACGGAGTTAACAACAAAGAGCGCTTGCATTCCCCTGGTGGTCTGCGGTGTTGACACATATGCGCATGTGTCAGAATTCCACGTGCTTGTGGATTGTAGCGTGGCGTAGTGTGGCGTAGCGTGGCATAGATACAGGAGGCATTTTCTAGCGATTTTTGCAGTGGCAGCTCATCGCCCAGGCAGTTCTCCCCCCACCCCTGTCCCTCCCTCTTTCCACTGTTTCAACAGTGTGACGGGTGCCTGTCCCTGTTGCTGCGAGGGGGCTCATGGCTGGGTTGCCAGGATTTGCCAGCCATGGGAGCAGTCTTCATCTAGGAGCTGGCTGCCAATAGTGGAAGCTCCTGGATGTCTCGGGCACCCAACCTCCATTTTAGCGATGCAGTTGTTAAGCTTCATGTTGTAAGTTTTACATGCATAATAATCAGTAAAAAGCAGTTGACTTGTGAGTACTCCAATTCTTAATTTAGCTTCATGTTGTTAGTTTTACATGCATAACAATCACTCCATTTTTATTTTCAAGTTCAAGATACTGATTGTAAAAAAGTAAATGTACATGTGCATACCAAATCATCAGCATCCTCCATTGTGTCATCAATAGGAGCTTCTTCTTTCTCAGTTGCTCCGTCTTCCAAGAACTGTAAGCATAACATTTAGAAATTATTTATCTGAAGTGAATATATGTAAGAAATAATTATTATTTTGCTGGGTAAAATGTACACATCAATCAAGAACAGAACTTCCCTGTTAGAGTAAGTTTCCCAACAAAAGTTTGCTGATCAGGAATTTGCATGATGCATACATACTCATGGGATAAAAAATAATGTTAAACATAAAATAGGAAACATCAGTTACATGTATATGATTTGTATATACAGCTGGACCCAGCAAATTCAAAATTTGTTATTTCGTATTCCCCTTTATGTTGAACTCAGTTAACCATTTCCTTTGTATTTGCCCTTCAGTCATTTACTATCGACTATTTTGAACTCCGTTACTTCATACTATTTTTCATTTCCTCAAAGAGCTTGAAATAGCAGGGTTCAACTGTGCATGTAAAGTGGTATTAAGGCACAAATCTTACTTCTTTAGCTTGAGCTTCAGTGACGTTGCTGTCAGGTGCTTCAGTTTGACTGATCAGTGTTACTTGTTCTACCAAACAACAGAAAATAACTATGCTCTACTTCTACTTATGTATTTTCATGTAATATAACTTCAAATTCTTTCAGTTAAAGTTAGAAGACAAGCATTGTACATGCACACCAGGTGTTCTATTTTAGTTTCTCCTGGAAATAGATTTTGGAGCTTGATAATAATATTTTCCATGATAGTTAATAGAGGGGAATTGTTGTGAAGACAACAAAAAAACTATTTTATATGTTTCTGTTCACCTTTTTGGCTTGGTTAAAACAACATATAGATTAAATTTTTGTTTGCACCTCGAAGCTTTCTGGGCCTCATAACCATTCGCCGCTTTTACTATGATTTGAATACACAATGTACTTAAAGGAGCTGTGTCACGGTTAAACTGTTTGAAAAATTTAGCCTAAATTTTTCAATTTTGTTGTTTGTTATCCGTGTCAATCTTCTCCATCCTTAACCATCCTTGTTCCTTTATGGCTTAATATTATCTCTTTAGTGTTTTCCTATCTTTCTAAAGCATTATTTTCAGGTTTCCTTCAATGTAAAGGTAATTTTGTCGATGGTAGAAATAACTACCGTGACGTAGCCCCTTTAAGCTGATTTGTCTGTTCAGATAAATCAGTACACCTCTTAGCTAGTATAATCACAGAGAATTTCATGAGAATACATACTATTGGTAAGCAATCTTCAAATTTTTTTCTTTCTTTGCCTACTTGTAATTCAATGAAAATGATTTAATAGCTTTGTGTACATGACTAAACTATTCAGTTTCCAACCTTTTGACAACAGAAGCCAAAATTCATGGCCTCTTTGGTTTATTATCTTCTCTTTCATTTCGTGAAGAAATTCATTCATCATTCCAGATTCACCAGCCTAAAAAAATAAAGAAATGCAGGCTACTTTGAAAAATGTGTGGTTCCAGAAAATATCCATACTGCCCCACAGAAGGGATAGGAAATTCCTGCGGAGGGGTTCTCAAAGTGTACGAAGCTTAATTGGAATTTCCAGATGGGTGGGGGGGGGGGGGGGGGGTTCTTAGGATAAATCCCTTCCATGGGTGTTTTGGGGTCTTCAATCTTAGGTCTTCGTTTTCGGGGATTTCATTTTCTTTACTACCGTGACCACCACATTGAATGATGTACACACTTTTAAATATAATCCTTTTTACATAAATCTTAAAACATCCAAAATATAGTTGGCTTTGAATTAGAGCAGCAGTAATGATCAACACCACACTGTACCTTTATGGCCTCTTTTCGCAGGACTTTTACACAGTCTAGGGCCTTAGCATAAAACTGGTCTCTGAATGAATCCAGAACTAACTGCAGAATACGCTTCCTCATCTGTTTGGCAGCTGCAGCATTCAATAACAAAGGAAAAGCAAAGTCAACAAGGAAAAGAAAAACAAAGGAGAATAAAATTTAACAAGGAATAAGTACTAAAATATGAATGCAGTTAATTCCACAAAAGAGTAATCAAAACCTTTTGGGGGGAAACATCAGCATTTGATGATTAAACACTTGGTATTTGAATGGTTAAATTTCTGATTTCAACATGATTTCTGTGGAATTTGATTCCAACAACACTCGCACCAACCACCATTATTTTGCTAATCTTTCATTAGCTTTTAATATATTTAACCGCTGCACGTTGATGTTTTGCTGGGGCTGAATTATTTACTAATTCAGTGAAAGAAGAGACAACATACCTTCATCAAACCGATCTTCATCCCTTTGACCGATCAGAGCACGGAAATCTCCAACAGGGTCAACTGTACCAACCTGAATGTTCGCATAAGTGGATTGATCAGCATCTTGTTTCCCTTTAGTTAATTATTAATAAATTACATGATGTACTGTTACTCTCACTTGTACAATGGTAATAATTATCATAAGGTATACCCATTTAGTACCAAGAGACACAAAATCTGAGGTAAAACAAGACAGAAATAAATGTTTGCAAATCAACTTGTTTTCATTTATTTATTGACTGTTAAGTTGATACTTCACTAATTCCCAGAATTTAAATAATTTTTACTATTAATATTAATTTACTATTAATACTTTAGGTACTTCTGATCATTCAGAAATTGATTACCAGTCCTTAGGGAAAAAGATACCATTTTTATTATCTCTCTTACCTGTGTGACTTCTCTCTTTGTCAAGCTTGCCATGCTAAAGTCAGTTTCATCATGAACTTCTGTTCTGCTGGTTGATGGTTCACCATTTGGCTCATCTCCACTAAAGATATTAAATATACAATCAACAGTTGTTGTTATGTCATGTAATTATTTGATTTTTGACAAAACACTAGAAAAAGCATGCCAACACACCTCCCACACAAAGCAACCACAGTAAAAGGCAAAGAGATATAAAGTTTAAGTAAGAAGCAACGCCAGCACTCATCTTTAAAGACCCCACCTTGCACCCCCTCTAGAACTTTAATTCCTTAGCAGGTTGTGCATGAGAAATCGGGTAGCTATAGATTTGAAGCCCTATCCTTGACTAGTAGCTGCGTTTAGTGAGGAATTTTCCACCTCTTTCAGAACTTAGTGGTACATGTACATGTATGTACATCCCTGACCTACATGTACATGTATATACAATGTATGTATATTTAACAATTATTCCACGAGCGCGCGTTGGATATGAGATGATAGATAGCCAACGAGGCATGTAGCGCCAAGTTGGCTATAATCATCTCGTATCCAACAAGTGCGAGTGGAATAATTCTTTTATTAAAAACAACCACCAATTTTCGCTAAAATCTTGCCATGCTTTATTTCGCAAAATCCTCTCTTGGACCGCCATTGTTTCTCTCCGCGGAAAAAAGTTTCAGAATTTCAGCTGTTGTGCTGACGCGTACACTTACCATATTTGTAGGGCATGGTATAATGGCTCACATACATGTACCATGGCTACTAAGCCAATCAAATTCCTTGAATTGCATTATCCAATGACCCAGTTTTTAATAAAACTAAATATATAAGTTTGAACTATCTTTCAACCACATGTGTGACATCATATATGTACAATGTACATACACTGCTTTGAAGATGTTTTCAGCTGCTGTTCCTTTCTTCTTCTCTATTTTTTCAAGACGGAACATATCCTAATAGTAAGAATCACAGATGTATTCAAAATGCTATTCAATTTTAATTAAATAATTAAATAGAGGATATTACACATTGGATATGATTTGTATTTTCAAATGGTAAAATGTTGTTTCAAACACAAGAAAATAAAACTCGTATCTTCAAGCCACCATATGATCTTCTTTTCATTATATAGACAAACAGACTTTGTAACAAAGATTAAAAAAGTGCTTAGAAATGTTATGATCATCAACACCTGTACATTGTACATGGACATGATTGTACATGTACACACAATGTAACTATGTAGCATATCAGTGTTGTCAACTTCAAGTGACTTTCTACTATGAGTAAATATTCAAAATAACTGCATATTCTAAATAACTAAACATAAACACATGTGAGTGGTTTTCATTACATGTACTCTAAAGAAATTTCCTCAAGCACAGCCATGATAATTTGAAAGTGTTCTTTCTGTCCATTTCTAATAGATTACTGCCAATGAAAATGTTCTTTAATAAACTTCATTGTACAGTTACATGTATTTGATTGTGCAAACAAAATGTGTAAAATAAAGTCCTAGGTAAGTATGTTGCTAACCTTAATTTTAGTGCACTCTGGGGCACACCTTGCTTTGAATTCTGCACTGGGCTCCAAGTAACTACAAATAAAATTTATAGTGGTTTACTTCAGTTTAAAGGTTATAGTGACATTTCGAGAAAATATAGTGGCACAGCAACTTTCTTGCGTTACATTATTCCAAAACAAGCCTTTTCCCAGTGTGTAGTGGTAGGTTAGTCAATGGGGTGATTGTCATTTTCTCAGTTTATTTGTGAAGTCATCTTGCAAGGCCGTAGTCGTCCTCTGCCTTGTCTGGTATTACCAGTATTGATAGAGAAGTAATTAGAAAGAAAGTAAATTGTCAGGAAACTCCCACAGTAACACACTGTATTTTTATTTTTAACTAAAATTATCCACTGGGTGGGCAGCTGTAAGAACAACTTTCCCTGTGTTGGGACATTGTGTTGTGTTCTTGGGTAAGATACTTCACTCTCATGGTGCCTCTCTCCACCCAGGTGTATAAATGGATACCGGCAAATTTAATGCTGGGGGTAACCCTATGAAGGACTAGCATCCCATCCAGGGGGGAGTAGAAAAATAATACTCCTAGTCGCTTCTTGTTACAGAATCCGAGATAAGCTCTGGCCTGATGGGCCACTTGACTTGTATGTACCTGTAGATTTTACCTTTTTTAAACGCAAGCAGCTGAGCTTCTAAAATAAGACTTTATTTGGTGGTCAAGTAAAGGAATATGGAAGTCTAGACTAGAATAGTCTGTGTTTGAATCAGAGTTTCTTGTTTCACAAATATTATGCACAAATACAATGTGAGTTTACCTTGCAATAACGGGCTCCAAATCTGGTAAAGACTGGTCATCTGGATTAAGAGCACGATGTTGAATGCACTGAAAACATCAACAAAAATATTTGAAAATTTGAAAGGGCCAAACATTGACAGTTTGTTTTGAGCTCTTTATTAAGCATTTCCAAACAAAACCTTGAATATATGGCAGATAACAATAATGTGCACTACAATATCACTTTCTGTGGATCACACAATAGAATCTGTTGCTTATGATTACCTGAAAAACTCTTTGACGGACTGGATTAAACGTTGTTTTACATTTTAGTGCTTCTATTGACTGCCCATCTTCATCTCTGAAGAGCAATCCACAAGACTACCATATGTTAGTCACAATTGATATCACAAGGTGTTGTCCTTGTCAGATATGATAAAAATTCAGGGGTGTACGGTACACGTACAAGATAATAATTAATTTTTATACATGTAAAATCTCTGGCACCAAGGAATTTAGTGGACAGTGCGACTTGACTTATTTCCTATATCTCCTCTGGGAGAATAGGGCCATAGTGGACAGTGTACATGTTTATTTAATATTGTTTTTGAGCAACTCACTTAAACTGTGGTTGTGGAAAAGGTTATGACAGCATTTTCTTTGTTCATTGTTCATTTTTTTTCATCTTAGATTATAGATATGTGTAACTTCCATTGGTTTCCTGTTCAGTTCAGGGTAGATATCCTACTCATTGATGTACATGTAAGTTACAATAATTTATTGCCAACAAGCCAGCCGAGTGAAGACGCTCGGCTGGCGAGGCGGCAGAGAATAGTGCCGCGCGAAGAATTGCTTATGCAAAAAAATTTTTGATCGGCCTTTGAAAGTGTAAGTGTAAGGTGTAAGACGCAACAATAGCTCAGTTTGAGCCAATTGCAAGGACAGAACTATTCGAGCCATTGTAGTTTTTAGCCAATCAGGAGGTGCGTTACATCTAGACTTGTCTCGTGGAATATCATTGTTTTCTTTGCTGTTGTGTTTATCCAACTGTGAACAATTTCATAGTCTCAGAACATATCGAACCAGCGTGTTTCCTCTCTCACTTTATTGAAATGAAAGTTCAATTGGGGAGCGTACCCCTTACAAAACTCTTCTAATTTGAATATTGAGGAAAACTGTTAGACAAGAGCAAATCCAAGACATAAAATCAACACGAAACTGAACCAGCATGTTCACCACAGAATATTGAACGAGCGTGTTCATGAATCGAAACAGTGTATTCCTTCTCTGTTTACCTATATCAAACTGAAAGTTCCATCGGGCAGCTTTTTTGGAAAGATTGTGTTCACCAGTCGAACCACTAGAGCAAATCCAGTGTTGAAATCTAGCATATCGAACTGAAGATTGAGTCGGCAGTGTTTCCGAACAGAACTGAACGAGCGTGTTTATCATACAGTCGAATCCAGTGTTCAAAACACAAATCGGATCTGTTTTGCCACAGAATTAAACGGGTCATGTTCATCAATCAAACTAGCGTGTTCACTTTCACTTTGACTTTGCCCATCATATTGAACTGAAAGTTCGACCGAGCAGCGATACATTCCAATACTCTTGATATTCAGGGATTGCGTGATGAACGTTACCGGCCGGTAAACGTGTTGTAATTTTCTATCGGTAATGTTTGCAACAGAAAGGAACCAAAAATCCGTTATGCTGTATTAATAAACCCCTTATTATAGCACAAATTATTTGCTCGTTGGCACTCTATCGATAGGTATACCTAGTTAGTATAATAATTATTAAATAAATACAGTGTAGTATACACGTTGTATTATTATGGGATTCTGCAAAAGAAGAAGGCCTTGGTAGTAAAATTATAAATTAATATATATGTATTTGTTGTGAGCACTCCTACAATAGACCTTTTTACTGATACGGCGGCCATCTTGAATTCCGAAGAAATTATGGGATGCCCAGGGGGCAGATGAGAAATCATTAAAAAGAATACTGTGGCGTGATAACTTTTAACAATAATTTTTCGATAATCATAGGAACAACTGCCAAATATCGTGACGGAAAGATGTAACGCTTGTAATATTTGTTATGGAATATGAGAGACAAGCAGTAAAAATTTATCCTGAAAGCTGTGTATACGATAAATTTTCCAGCGATTGCCCCCTCGGCAGCCCATAATTTTTCAGTCAAAACAATAGAATTCAAGATGGCCGCCGTATCGGTAAAAAGGTCTATTGTTTAAAACCACTTCTATTATTCTTTGTTTACATTAAAATAATTATATAACTGTATCCTTAAAGGACAAAAGAATATAACCACTACATGTAAATGATAATATTACCAAAATTGCAAGAATATCATTCTGTTTATTAGCTTAAGTTTTGTGATCCTCTTTTTTTTAAGTTTTTGACCATACAATTAATATATAGATTTAGGCCAGCCTAAAAGCGTAGCTCCTGGGCCGGGTTGTTCAGAGCCCGATCAAACTAGCCGAGGATAAAGTAGAATTTTGATTTGAGTTTTGTAACTTTGCGGTGAGATTTTCTGTATATTGTTTTTGTGTTTTGAATTTTAATGAAAGCAAAATACGCAAAACAAAAGCAGTGAAAAAACTTTGTACAAAAGAAAAGGTTATAATTCGGTTAAATTTTAATCCTGGGTTAGCGTTAACCGGCTTCCTACCAACCCTACGCTGTTTACAGCAAGTTAATCCTGACATGAGCCCGCGATCTAATCGAAAAAAGCAGCACTTGGGCAGCGGTCAACTTTAAAAAAACACGTGACCTCGATGAGCCCTGAACTTGAGCCCGCGATATGGTCACGTGATACTGGTCAGCGGATTCCTTGTTTTGACAGGTGTCAATTGACTGCAACATGGATGTCCAAAGGACGCTTTAAACCAAGGGTACATGTGCTCTGTCAACCTACAAGGAAAGCCCGCGAAAACTGAAGCCTCGTTTTGGTTTACGTGTCAATTGTGGCCGCCATGTTGCGCGACTCCACCACCGTCGTCGTCGTCGTCGTCGTGCGTACGCGCCCACGAGCAATACCGCTAGCCATGATACACATGAGAAAATCAGTTCATGGGTTCCCTTCAGTTTCCTAATATGGGTATGGGGCTCCGCTTGGCGGCCTTCGGCCGCCGGAGCTCCGCTATAATTAAATAGAAACAATGTTGCATCTCAATATTTTTCAATGCAAATCCAGATGCTGAAGTTATAAAGACAGCCAGAGATGTTTAAATACAATAAGCTCAAGACAATACAGTGATCAGTTAAAATCAAAGTAACACTGTAATTATACTCAGTAGCCTCACCGCTGAGCATCTGTTAAGTCCATAGCAGTGATGAGATTATCCACAGCATCCTGTTGCTCTCCTAAAAGTAATACAATAATTATGGGGATTAAGTGTTTATTTGCTGACAAATAAAAGAACAAGTGTTGTTGCATTTGGGATTTAAGAGAAATTACCCCTTCTTATTTTTTCCTTCTACAACTTCTCAGTGTTTTTTAACTAGATGACAATTTGTAGGATTAATGTGAATCTATCACTGCAGGCAGGATAAAAATGAATGCTAAAAATCTTACCATACTATGTACATGTATATGTTAGTCCCCTTCTGTAGAAATGGTACATGTTTTTAATATTCAGACATTTTAATTTTAGTTTGCCCCAGGGTACAAAACCACTTCTCGCCTTCTGTGTCCTTTTTCAGAAAAAAGTGTTCGAGGAACTAAAAGTACAGTAAGACACACAAGACAACAAAATAATATATGTGTTGCATAACATGTAGCAATCTACAATTATAAGTAATTAATGTAATTAACATGATACTTATTTTGTACAATGTACATACCATTTGGAAATTAAATTTTACATCATTTTTAATTAACTATCAATGATAATTATTTCATAATAATAAATAAATGTGCCGACTCACTAGAGGGTTCCCATTTCTTGTTTTCATTTAAAGGTGCAAAGATGAACTGTCGAAGGTCCTCCATAAAAGGCAGTGCAGTGAACAGGAGGCACTGCAGTCAATTGAATGTAATGAAATCAATGTAAAATATGACAAGAAAACAAATTAAAGGACAGTGTGTAAAGTGATTGTTACATATTTGAATACAGTTGGCCATGGTGACAAGTTGTGAGAAGAGAGTCAGTAAGCTTGGTTTTCTTTGTACTTATATACATGACTGTATTAATAGGTTTTTGACCTGTGCATGCTGTGAGTATATTGCAAGAACAGGAGGGTGGTATTAGCAGTTTGCTGAACAACGTGCAACTATACAGCTACAAAACTCTGATTAGAATTAATTTTCCACAACTCACTTGAAAGATACATGCATGTGTCTAGGGGTAGGGTCTTAGTTGATGCTTGTAGCAAACAGGAAGAGATGGCAATAACCATAAAATAATGTAAAGTATCAGGGCTGTCAACAAGGGCCATAACCCGTAACATCTGGTATAGCTGAGTATGTTTCATGAGCCCTTGATGTTACGGGTGAACTGGCCTGTAGTTGATACAATTCACCCACAAAGTAATAAGTTTGCTATGGGTTTGAAGATCAAGGCTACAGATGAATAAAAACTTAATGACAGCTCTGAAGTACCATATTTATTTGCCTATAAGCCAATCGATTTTTGCACCAAATTTAACTGGGAACTAGTTAAATTTCTACAAGGGGTTCAGCTTGTAGTCAAATATTTTTGCAAATGAAAAATTTTCTAATGCTGCAAGAGCTTCAATTGAATATTTATATTTGGCTATAAGCTGGGCGATTATCAAAGAACACAAATTACTGGTAGTTTGCATACAAAAATCATTGCAGTTGGTTATAACATTTTATTCAAGTGGTGGCTCCTGAAGGAGCCGTTTTGTTTTGGTGACTTCACAAATGAAGTTTTCAGTCATCGTCTTCTTCCCTGTCAGTTTCAAACTTGAGGAGGTTGCTGGGCCAGGGTTGTCTTAGTTTGAAAGCTGATGGCATGGCGCTTTTTCCAATTCTGGATAACTTTGAAAGAGCATGTGATTGTTTGAGACAGGATTCTGAACTCAGGTGATGTTTTAAATTAAGAACAGCGATGTTGCACGGGTCGGCTTTATTTCGTTTGTGTAACGCTGGAAGTTAATCGAAGGTTCAGTTTTAACAGATCATTTAAGCTGGTAGAATTTACCTATCTACATTGTAAGGATCTGGATCTCACTGGGAACACAATGCCGACAGGGGCAAAAATGATATGCTATTTAAGGATCAAGAACCTCAAAAACCCTACCCTCTCCCGTGGCACATACAGTACCTATATAGCCCATAATATGGGAGTACCCCCTTCCCCCCCCCCCCCCCGGGGGCCTGGCTCAAGGGAAATGCTTCAGTTATAGTTTCATACATACACAATGTACCTCATAGTCCTGCTTAATGTGTGGAGACAGGAAACCCAGCTTTGGAGCAGCATTCTTTTGTCGACAATATCTTACAATTGCCACAGTGTTGAGTTCATACATGCCATTTATAAATGATGACAGTGCAACTGCTGCATGCTGAAAAATCCAAACAATTGAATGTTAAACTCATCCCATCTGATTACCACCACTGTAAATGTACTTTAACAAGAGTTAACCTACAGGCTGTACAAATAGCTTTTTGTAATGGACAATTCCCTCTACGAGATTATTATCTGCAGGGAATCATGGTAGTTGTATTCATCATCTTGGACTGGATATTTATCTTGACAAATACATTGTACAACAACCATGATAGTCTTAAGACAGGGCTTCCGGAATTATTCATTTTTTTCAGCAAATTATGCACTATTTTTTGGCGAATTGTACGCCCAAAATCCCTAATTATGCGCAAATTATGCAAATTGCGCAATATTTTTTTAGCGAAAAATTTCAATTCTTTTAATTTATTAACCTTATCAGCAAGGGTTTTTTAAAACAATTTGAGGTATCAAATCAACAGTTTAATTAAAGTGGTACTATGATCAAATTTTTACCCCTTGTTTTTTTGAGTGTATCACATAGCATTCCATGAAAGAATCAAAACGCCGTTTACCGTTTGCAAATACCTGCATTAGTACCGGAGATATTTAAGTTTGAAAAATGGGTAAAATATGCAAATGAGATAACCGATGACGTCATTTACTCAACCCAATATTATATTGAGTATATAAATAGAACTATCTTGGCCAAATTGCAGTGCGAATCATTGAAACTTGGCAGGCTAATAGTTCTACAGGAAACACACCTATCGCTATAAAAAATTCCGTTGCCATGGCAATTCACTCTTTTCCAGTCCGCACCCACTTAATTTCAATATGTTGGTGATTTTCAGCTTGGAAATGTTAAACAGGGCCACAAAGTCGAGCTAACATATTTATAGGCTTGCTGGATCATGCATATAAAGTGCTGTTAGCAAATATCAAAATGGAACGCCAAAGGTGGCCAGAAAAGTTTTTAATATGGGGGAGGTCTGGAACCCAGTTTGTTGCCATGGTAACAAAACTGTTGAGCTCATATTGTGGAGCATATTTAGTAGAACCTTGCTGCAAAAAATCAAACATTTCTGAAACAAATTGGCTGAGATATCTCTTTTCATCATATTTGAACAAAATCTGGTTGAGTGTATGACGTCATCACTTGGCTAATTTGCATATTTTAAAAACTTGAATATCTTTGGAACGAAAAGAGATCTTTGAAAATAGTAAACAGCATTTTTCTTCTCATGCAGTCCACTTTTTTATGTTTCAAAATGGCTTAAAAAGGAAAGGTACGATTTTCGTCATAGTACCACTTTAAAGCATTCAATGCTTTTTTAATGCTTTTTACAGGGCTCGAGACTAACTTTTCAGCTTGCTAGCCCAGTGGATAGTGACAGGTTTGATTAACTAGCCAAAAAAAATTTTTTCACTAGTCAGACGCAGACACATGTTACAGTGACGTGAATAAAAAATTCTCCCAGACTGATAAGTACAAAGTTTTCTAGCCCTTGATTCTCACACTGAACTGCCATCAAAACTTCCAAACTGGCGCCACTGAAAAAAATTGTAGTCTTTCAAAATACCAATTCATGATTTTCACGAACTAAATACTGTGTTACACCTTAGCCCTATACACTGTACATTGCAAATATAGGCATACATGTAGATGTTATAATTATAGGTGTCGCTCAACAACGAAAATCAAAGTTCTCACTTCCGTGAGAAATTCTCACAGAACTTCGATGTGAACTCACCGCCGATTGCTCATAAACAATTCTCATGAACAATTCTCACGATTTCACATGAAAAAATAATTTGTTCCATTTTAACTTTACAAGTTGAAAACATAGGCATTGATATTATACCGGCATCATTCACATTTTCGAACTGTGAGTTTTTTTAATTTTTTGAAAGCATACGTGACCTCCAGTGCGCATGAAACATGATGTTTCGCATGGATTCATGCATGACTAATAATTAGCGGCAGGCAGTTTGTTTGTCGCTCGTCGCTTTTACTAAGGGGAAAAACAAACAAAAAAGGCAATCATTCTTTCGCACTTTAGTAATTTAACTGGCGGTGGCTATTTGCTATCATGGGAAAAAATATTCCCTGCATCTCTCAAGGTGTGAAAAAAGCATAGCTTATAAATAGATTTTTTCGAAATTTTCCAACATTATGCACCATTATGCGTTTTTTTCGGAATTATACGAATTATGAGCTCAGAGCTGAATTATACGATTTCGCATCGGCGCATAATTCCGGAAGCCCTGTTTAGAGGTTTGTCACCTGGACAACTTGCTTATGGACAGGATGAGCATACGTGCAGTTCCATGCTTCTCAAACCATTCATTAGTAAGTTTTCCAGCATAATTATAATGACACCACTTTTTGACCCTTCAGGGATAGGTATTGATTAACTGTTGTAGCATGTGACCTGGAAAAGCTCATTTTTGAAGCCAACTGCCCTAAAAAAAACTACCATGATAGTCACTCCATGTGCACAGGTGTGTCTCATAGAGAGAACTGACCATTAGCTTGGATGTTTTATATTTAATGCATATTAATTCATTTTATAAAATAACTGAGCCACTACGCGCACTCTCATTGACCAGTCAATAGGTGTGTTTAGATGAGAGTATGTAAACACGGTTGTGACGTTTAGATTCGCGCGTATTCCTCAAAAGTTACGCAAACCCGAGATGTAGTCAAGGGTTTGTCTAACTGTCTCGAATTCTCCCAACCTTCCTCATGTTTAGATGAGGCTATGTAAACATGGAAAAAGTGCTCTATTGTTTAAGCAATAAGGTGGTGGTGTAATAATTAACTACCTGGTCACCTGGCTGAGGAACAAAAGCTACAACATTCTCGCTTACGTACTGGTATCTTTTAATCTGTAAAAGAAATTATATATACATATTATTTTTTCGGAAAAAATCCGAGCCCCAGATGGGATTTGAACCCACGACCCTCCGTGATCTAGTCGGATGCTCTACCACTGAGCTACTGGAGACTCTGTGGTGAGCAAGGGTCAAATTGTGGGTATTGACTGGAACCGCATCGCGCGGCTACACAGCCACGTGCTGGCTCATATGAACTCACTAACAGCATCGCGCTGTCACATTAATGCATCACATATGAACTCACTAACGGCATCACGCCGTCACATTAAGGCATATCAAGATGCGTCCAACCAACCTCCTAAGTGAGTATACTAACAGAGAAATAACAACAACATGAAATTACATAAATTCTAGGAGACACGTAGACTCGGAAAAAATCCGAGCCCCAGATGGGATTTGAACCCACGACCCTCCGTGATCTAGTCGGATGCTCTACCACTGAGCTACTGGAGACTCTGTGGTGAGCAAGGGTCAAATTGTGGGTATTGACTGGAACCGCATCGCGCGGCTACACAGCCACGTGCTGGCTCATATGAACTCACTAACAGCATCGCGCTGTCACATTATGCATCACATATGAACTCACTAACGGCATCACGCCGTCACATTAAGGCATATCAAGATGCGTCCAACCAACCTCCTAAGTGAGTATACTAACAGAGAAATAACAACAACATGAAATTACATAAATTCTAGGAGACACGTAGACTCGGAAAAAATCCGAGCCCCAGATGGGATTTGAACCCACGACCCTCCGTGATCTAGTCGGATGCTCTACCACTGAGCTACTGGAGACTCTGTGGTGAGCAAGGGTCAAATTGTGGGTATTGACTGGAACCGCATCGCGCGGCTACACAGCCACGTGCTGGCTCATATGAACTCACTAACAGCATCGCGCTGTCACATTAATGCATCACATATGAACTCACTAACGGCATCACGCCGTCACATTAAGGCATATCAAGATGCGTCCAACCGACCTCCTAAGTGAGTATACTAACAGAGAAATAACAACAACATGAAATTACATAAATTCTAGGAGACATGTAGACTCGGAAAAAATCCGAGCCCCAGATGGGATTTGAACCCACGACCCTCCGTGATCTAGTCGGATGCTCTACCACTGAGCTACTGGAGACTCTGTGGTGAGCAAGGGTCAAATTGTGGGTATTGACTGGAACCGCATCGTGCGGCTACACAGCCACGTGCTGGCTCATATGAACTCACTAACAGCATCGCGCTGTCACATTATGCATCACATATGAACTCACTAACGGCATCACGCCGTCACATTAAGGCATATCAAGATGCGTCCAACCAACCTCCTAAGTGAGTATACTAACAGAGAAATAACAACAACATGAAATTACATAAATTCTAGGAGACACGTAGACTCGGAAAAAATCCGAGCCCCAGATGGGATTTGAACCCACGACCCTCCGTGATCTAGTCGGATGCTCTACCACTGAGCTACTGGAGACTCTGTGGTGAGCAAGGGTCAAATTGTGGGTATTGACTGGAACCGCATCGCGCGGCTACACAGCCACGTGCTGGCTCATATGAACTCACTAACAGCATCGCGCTGTCACATTAATGCATCACATATGAACTCACTAACGGCATCACGCCGTCACATTAAGGCATATCAAGATGCGTCCAACCAACCTCCTAAGTGAGTATACTAACAGAGAAATAACAACAACATGAAATTACATAAATTCTAGGAGACACGTAGACTCGGAAAAAATCCGAGCCCCAGATGGGATTTGAACCCACGACCCTCCGTGATCTAGTCGGATGCTCTACCACTGAGCTACTGGAGACTCTGTGGTGAGCAAGGGTCAAATTGTGGGTATTGACTGGAACCGCATCGCGCGGCTACACAGCCACGTGCTGGCTCATATGAACTCACTAACAGCATCGCGCTGTCACATTAATGCATCACATATGAACTCACTAACGGCATCACGCCGTCACATTAAGGCATATCAAGATGCGTCCAACCAACCTCCTAAGTGAGTATACTAACAGAGAAATAACAATAACATGAAATTACATAAATTCTAGGAGACACGTAGACTCGGAAAAAATCCGAGCCCCAGATGGGATTTGAACCCACGACCCTCCGTGATCTAGTCGGATGCTCTACCACTGAGCTACTGGAGACTCTGTGGTGAGCAAGGGTCAAATTGTGGGTATTGACTGGAACCGCATCGCGCGGCTACACAGCCACGTGCTGGCTCATATGAACTCACTAACAGCATCGGTTCATGTGAGCCAGCACGTGGCTGTGTAGCCGCGCGATGCGGTTCCAATTTGACCCTTGCTCACCACAGAGTCTCCAGTAGCTCAGTGGTAGAGCATCCGACTAGATCACGGAGGGTCGTGGGTTCAAATCCCATCTGGGGCTCGGATTTTTTCCGAGTCTACGTGTCTCCTAGAATTTATATAATTTCATGTTGTTGTTATTTCTCTGTTAGTATACTCACTTAGGAGGTTGGTTGGACGCATCTTGACATGCCTTAATGTGACGGCGTGATGCCGTTAGTGAGTTCATATGTGATGCATTAATGTGACAGCGCGATGCTGTTAGTGAGTTCATATGAGCCAGCACGTGGCTGTGTAGCCGCGCGATGCGGTTCCAGTCAATACCCACAATTTGACCCTTGCTCACCACAGAGTCTCCAGTAACTCAGTGGTAGAGCATCCGACTAGATCACGGAGGGTCGTGGGTTCAAATCCCATCTGGGGCTCGGATTTTTTCAGAGTCTACGTGTCTCCTAGAATTTATGTAATTTCATGTTGTTGTTATTTCTCTGTTAGTATATTATTTTTTATTTAATTTAATTCAAACACAACTTAAAATTCCGATAGTTAAAGCCATGGGCTTCAATATTTTTGTTCTAAAGTTTTTTTGGGTGGGCTCATTAAAACAATAATTATTAACAATAAGTTTTATGGGGGAGGGGTGGGAGGGTGAAGGGGGTTGGTAACTACTCAAAAGTTTCAGCTCTCTAACTGGTAACTACATGTAAGAATTTACAGAAAATATGGCAAACAACAACAAACCGATCAAAGACATTTATCAGTTTGAATTAACCAGTCAAATTAAAGTAGAGTATGTCATATACATTGTATCAAAGGATTTGTTATTCATCGGGGTACCTCAGTGGAATCTGACAAGACTCCCTCATAAGGGATTACTTAATGAGTAAGTGAGAGAGGGCCTGTGTGTTCAATTAGTCTACATGACTGTACAAGTACACATGTAGATACCAAGCTGAGGATAAAAAGATTAGCACATCAACAAAATCCATGGGAATTACTTAACACCACTATGTCCAAACAGCAGGGAAAATTTTTTTTGGTTTTCTGTTGAAACAAAACAAGCTGGACATGTAGACGTTTTAACTTAATTAACCACCTACATTTTCATTTGAAGTAAAACACAGCACAGACAAACATCTTTCTGTGGGAAGCTTCATGCTCTCCTTGTCAATCTTGGTCAACGGAACAATTGTTTTACCATAGCGATAACCTAGTGTGCAGCAGGAAGAAGGTTAATATGTAACAAGCAATTGAAAGAATAGCTATGAACATGAACATCATTCACAAGCTTTTTCCATAAAATAATTTTATTCAATACTGCACCTTGTGCAACGTTTTCTTTGTCAACTTCAGTATCATCTTCATCATTCAAGTGATGAGACCTCTGCATTTGTACCTCCATTGTATCAGGGTTTGGTGACATTTGCGACACAGCTGACAACTTCTTCCATGATGCCAATTTTTCCTCCTTAACCTTAAATGTTAAGGAGCATATATACAAAATCACTTCTGAAGTAATGTAACTGTCTCTGATAGAGCTGCACATGAAACGTTGTTTCAATTTGAATTCATAAAATATTTTTATCATTTAATTATCTTACCTACTTCACTACATTCTACCATTTGTGACATTTTAAACTTTTTTTACTGTTAGAAACAAATATTTATGCTAATTTTGTAGTTTTTACTCACACTTGAAAATGATCTTGGACAGTTGAAACATTGTGACTCTTTATTGTTAGTTTTTATTGCAAAAAAAGATTTTTACAAGTTGTATGCATGGAACTGGCAAGTGTTTTTAAGGAATCTGGGATACTTACTATCCAGTACTTCAGCTTTGTTAGGATTAAAAATTTCAAAGAACTGGACAGGTGTTAATTATTGCACTTTAGTTACCCTCAAATATCCATAGACGTTTATTTTCAACTGTGAGCCAATTTCTAGGGGTCCTCTGAAGACTGTGGTTTGTTTGATTGATCTTGTCTGGAAAAAACTCAGCATTGGAAGAACATGACTGAAATTTAAAAACACATTAAAGTAAACAAGAATGTATTATAAAAATTGCTAATGGCAAGTGTGATGGTCTTTGGGTTACGGCTTGGTGGCCCATGTTTCCAGGTGCAGCATTTCTCATTCTCCCAAACTTCCGCTTGCATTTCTATTTAACAATTAGATCATGAACTCAAGATCTCTATCACGCGATAGTTGACAAGGGCGCAGCCCGAGTCAGCTATCATGGATAGAATTTGAGAGCAAATTTGAGAGCAACTCATTCAAAACTTTAACTAAATCCTCTTCACACTTCAATTAAGTGGCTCCACGTGCACACTGCTATACTACTCATTATAGACAACAGAATAGATAGTGAGTAGTGTAGCCAATCAGAGAACGGCATTCTTGATAGAATGCTAGTAGATTTATACTAAAACTCAATAGAAACATGGCACAAGTTTTCTATGACCTAAACAGTAATACTTCACCGTTGGGCTGTCACCTTGTAGTGGTGGTGAGGCTTGAGTGTCTCAATGACCCTGAGAGCTGTGCCGGCTGGGACTATAATCCCTGACAGGTCTAACCATGCCGGATTGGTCGAGGGATAGAGGCCAGACAAAGAACAGCCCCTGGTCCTCCAGGTTGGGGGTTAGGCGGCAGGCCAATCACCCGCCCCCTTAAAACAAAGTGGATTACAGAAACCTTAAACACTCGAAGGCAACTTTCCCTTGGGGCCAACGCGGTACCTTGCTTGGATAGGCAACGAATGACGCCCTTGAGCCAAAGCCGAGAGGATGCTCAGGAGCTGAACAAACCACAAGTGACCCCAAGAACCCAGATTAGAATAGGGAATTGGAATGTGAGAACAATGTATACTGCAGGGAAATCAGCACAAGTTGCGAGAGTGATGAATCAGATGAGGATCCACATTATGGGAATAAGTGAGTGCCGATGGATAGGAGCAGGTAGAATGAAATTGAGCTCAGGTGAAACAGTATTGTTAAAAAAAAAAAAAAAGGCAGCACATTCAAGCTAAGACCGATAAGCTGACCCATGAAGCAGAAAGGGTGGGACTGAAAGTCAATGTAGACAAATGTAAGCTGCTCCGAATAAACTCACGGAACAATGATGTGGTGGAGGTAAATGGGCGAGGAATAGAGGATGTTGATAGATTTGTGTACTTGGGAGCTACAGTTTTCAAAGAGGGTGGAGGTACTGAAGAAATCCAGAACAGAGTAGTCAAAGCGAGAGGGATATTCTTGAGATTGAAAAAGATCTGGAGCAGCCACAGCATCAGTCGACGAACCAAAGTCAGGCTATATAAGACACTAGTAAAGCCAGTCTTGATGTATGGCTGCGAGACGTGGAAGATGAATAAATGTGATGAAAACAAAATCGATGTCTTCCAAAGCAGATGTCTTAGACGGATATTTAAGATACGCTGGCAGGAAAGAATTACAAACAAAGAAGTCCTGAAGATGGCTGAGATAGAAAACCTCAGTGAGGACGTGCGAAGGAGAAGATGGAAATTCATCGGCCACATCATGAGGAAAGAACCAAACAATGACTGCAGAACTGCATTGACCTGGGCCCCAGGGGAAGACCAAGGACAACATGGAGAAGGACGGCGGAGAGAGAAATGGAAAAAGCGGGATGGAGGAACTGGAGTGAGGTACAAATGGCTGCGGCTGACAGAGATGGTTGGCGGGATTGTGTTGAGGCCTTTTGTGCCACATGGCACGAAGAAGATAGGTGAAGGTGAAACAGTAATAGCCGAGCAAATGGCTCATATTTTCTAAGCTTTTAGTGGACACTTGCTATATGAAAAAGAAAGAAGAATGGAACAGGGTAGTTTCTTGCTTCTCCTATCCCCAAGAACTAAAATATTAGCACTTACATGTAGCATTAAATAAATAAAAAAGCACCTGAAGGAATACGTCTCCCCATCTAAAGCCTCTAATAACTGCCTCATACAATTCTCACCAGCCACCTACAAACAAGTTCAAAATATGTTCAACAAAACAGTGTTCTTCAATCAGCAACAACTCGAGTACCCTCCCACCACAAAGAAATTTATGCCCTCAAAAATCTCAAGCAGTTTAAGGCCTGGGTCAAAGGCTTTTTACTGGTAAAATGATTTATTAGTTATATTTCCGAGGTCATAAATGGGAATGAGACCAAATTTAGCACACAGTTAGGTCTTAACGTCCGTAACAATTTAAAGTAAAATTGATTGTTCTGACAGGTCACGTGACATGTCACGTGACGTTCAGCAGAAAATAGCCGTTATCTGAGGAATTGGTGGCGGCTTTTAGTAAAAACATCCGACGAAAACACGTTTTAGATGCAGGATAATTATTTCCATCCTCTCACGTTTGGAATAACCATCCCTCTTTTCGCAGAAAAATTTTATGGGGTCTAAGGTCGTTTTTTTCAACAAATTTTGACTTTTGATCATTTATATTTTCTAAAAACAAAATCAAGGAAGGTCATTCCAAACGTGACAAGGTAGATAATTTACATTTGTATCAAAAAAGCTCATTTATTGCTTAATAGAATAAAAATTCGCCACCAATTCGACGATTTACTAAATTTTAACAAAATGATCACGTGACACGTCACGTGGTCAAAATAATATCTTAAGGCAAGGCAGGACGCCGAGTCTTATAATCTCGGAAAAGTTCAGCTTGGTGAAAGAAATATAACTGAAGATATAGCTGCCGAACCATAATTCGACTTTGCATTCCTGACCCAGGCCTTAAACTGCTTGAGATGCCAGAATG
The DNA here is from genome assembly GCA_964020085.1 of Micromussa lordhowensis. NCBI lineage: Eukaryota > Metazoa > Cnidaria > Anthozoa > Scleractinia > Lobophylliidae > Micromussa > Micromussa lordhowensis. Next base: position 17,285,114 of record OZ026604.1, read on the forward strand.
GGTGGTTGCCCATTCAGAACATCTTTGTGTGTGTCCTTGTCACCTTTCTTCTATTCCTCTTCATGTAGTACTGAGACACCCAGATCAAAACAAGCTTAGTTTACGCTATTCCAAACATTTTCCATTTCCATTTTTATTTTCCATTAACCACAAGAAGGATAAAAATAAATAAATAACGCAATACACTAGAAATTTAAGAGAACTTAAAGACGGCAACTTAACAATTTTGAAGGTGGTAATGGTAAGGAAGCCTATATAGAAGCCAGGGGCTTATGAACTATAGGCTTCCTGACAATCTAAGGGTAAATCATACAAATTGTGGGGACAGCATGAAATATTAAAATGCATTATGTATAAAAAAAAAAAAACAACAACAACAAAAGCAAAAAAATAAATAAATAAATAAATAAACAAAAGAAAAAAGAAAAGGAAGAAAAGAAGTAAGAAGCTCAATTTTTCTGTAGGAGGAATGTTTTAAGTCTATTGCCAAACGAACGGATGCTTTCACTGTTTTGAATTTCAGGGCTTAACGAATTGAAAAACTTAGGTCCTTGAAACCGAATTGAGAAGTTTCTAATATTAGTTCGACAGGGAGGTATGTAATAATGGTTGCAGTTTCTAGTATAATGCGAATGTAACTGGCTTGCAAAAGTAAACATATTACAAAAATAATTAGGAAGTAAACCTTTTTTAAACAGATACATAAATTTACCTATCTGGTAAAAATAAATGTCAAAGAATTTCAAAATCCCGTGTTCTTTGAAAAGAACATCAGTGTGAGAATCAAGAGAAACTTTGGAAATTATTCTTATTATCTTCTTATGCAAATTAAAAACACGTCTTAAATTACTCTGATAGGTTGATCCCCACACTGAGACACAATATAGTAAATAAGGATAAACTAGACTATAGTACAAACAGTGCAAGGAAGTTTTGGGAAGGCA
>OZ026604.1:17288557-17371057 GCA_964020085.1 Micromussa lordhowensis
CAAATTACACGAAAGAAAACTAGAGATTTTGGTAAAAAATCTTCCAAACACTTCCAAGGAGAGATCTGCATGCAGGCATCAATCTACACAAAGCCTACAGTGGATAGGGGATTCTGTCCTTCACTTGCCTGATGGACAAGTGAAGTCTTTCAGAAAAAAATTGAGAACATTCAAATAAAAGAAGCATATAATGTACTGTATGAGAGCAGACTATCATTTTAATTTCAATCTATTTAATTAATCATGCTAGTAAGAATTTTTTGGGGGTTAGTGAAAATGACTGTTGGGACTAGACATCCTACAGTAGTTACAACCTGCCCAATGGACAAGCTGGAAAACTGATTTACTTTGCACCCTGACCTAGCTATATAATATATAGGTTACTATTTTTAGATTTAGTGAGCTTCCCAGTCACTCATGCAAATAACACACTACACATTTCACCAATTATCTAGTATATTTTAATAATTGCAATAGTTTGGTACTAACTTGTTGTGGTGTCTTTTCTTTTCTGAGATCAGCAGCTGATGTCGAAGGTCCACTCTCATCAATGCCACTAGAGTCATTGTCATCACCATGAAGATCTGGTCCTCTAGTTTTTAAATTCCATGCAAAGCATTGTCAATGTTAATAATTATTTACAGTACGTGTCATTCAAAAGATAGAATGCAGTAACCTAATGGCTGCTACACTGGACTCCAGGACAACTGGCCAGAGTTCAGGCCATAGCTGTACAACTGTACAGTGCATGTAAGTACATCTCTTGTAAGGTTTGAAGCTAGGAAGTACATGTACATGTACAGGGTTGTCACAAAGTCTTGAAGTTGACAGCTTTATTGTTGGACTAGATGGCTGATTGTGTCATCTCAGACAAATAACCCAAACTGACACACCAGCCAAGATCATAATTAAATAGGTGGCAATTTTTGTAGCTGGTTACTTTTGACAGTCATTCTGTATGCAGTTACATGTGATCATGTGCATACTAAAGTCATCTGTGGTTGAGTGTCCATCGATACTCAATCGATACCTATGATTGACATCTTGATCAGTATTTGATCGACATTCCAATTGATAAGTCCATCAACACTCCATCAACACTTGATCAACAGTCGGTCAATGACCTCTGCAAAACCAGTGCAGGCTTTTATTTCACAGCTGCTTAAGTTGTGTTCATAACTACAATTTTCACTGATGTCTTCATATCTTTCTTCGCAGTTTAAATACATGATCTTTTGTGAATTAATTTGCATTCTCAACATCTACGGGTATATTACGAACTCACAATGGGAACAGCTCCCAGTTGGTTTAACAGCTCAGTTGGTAGAGCACTGCAACAGTATCGCAGAGGTCATGGGTTTGAATCCTGTTCAGACCTGAATTTTTTTTCAGGCTTTAACTTCACAGCTGCTTAAGTTGTGTTCATAACTGGGATGATCACTGATGTTTTCATATCTTTCTTCGCAGTTCAAATATATATGATCTTTCATGTATTAATTTGCATTCTTCATTATCAACGGGTATATTACAAACTCACAATGTGACCAGCTCCCAGTTGGCTTGATAGCTCAGTTGGTAGAGCACTGCACCAGTATCGCAGAGGTCATGGGTTTGAATCCTGTTCAGACCTGAATTTTTTTTCAGGCTTAAATTTCACAACTGCTTAAGTTGTGTTCACAACTGCAATAAGCACTGATGTCTTCATAAAAGAGAGCATATTGCCAAATGAAGTTTCACTAGCAAACAAAGACTTGGGGAAATTTGGAAGGTGCCCAGCTGGGTTTGTCTATGAGCCTACTTTGTACATGTATGTACTTGGCTACAGTGCATTCTGGTTAACCTGGAAGTTAAAAAGTTCACACTCACATTAATGTCACATGGATTTCCATTTCCTTCAAGCCATCAATAATGGCCTCTAGCTGGTCATTACCAAAAGGTGAGCCAAGGTCAGAAAAGAGGTACATCTTTTTCTCGCACTTCTTGCCTCTGAAATAAATAAATTATTGCTCTTAATGTGTACCTGTATTTTACCCTCACTTTAATTTAAGATGAATTAAAAAGTTAACAGAAAGCAAAAACAAAAGATTGATCTCACTTTGTCTGCTCTCGCAACAAGTCCATGCCAACCACAATAGCATCAATAACTAAGATGAATTAAGGCCAAATATTACACAAAGAAAAAGTCCTTGCCTGAAAATTTAAAGGACCTACTGTAGTTTTCTGATTATGATGAACACCATAAAGAATAAGTCCTGTAGACTAATTCAGACTAATTTGAAGAAGCCAGAAATGGATTTAGAGGCCCATTTTCATCCTTGATGCAACGCGGTCATTTGTTTTTGTTTTGAAACCGATCTATTGTTAAATGACACACTCTGATTGGCCACCTATTTTTATTGGCTTGTATTCAACAGGAAACATTCAAAGCTTCCCGCGGTGTTTAGTCTGTGCCACATTTCCTTGTTATATGTATTAGTTCTTCATGGAAGTGGATGAATCCATTAACAACAATGAGTCCCAGCAACGAAATGTTTACGGGTCGTTAATCGATGGTGTACACACCACCAGATGTTTGTGCCAAGCCGCAGAATGTCTTACATTCTCACATATGTACATGTACGAGTTGCACTAGCAACTTCAGACGTGCAGAGTATTTTAGAAATACCGGCAACTGATGAGATCCACATGGAGGATCGAAACCATGGTCTTGCCTGAACTAAGCCGAACAGAGGTGTCAAACTCGGCAAAGCGACATGCCGCTAACAGCGGAAACCATGCAGACCTATGACCTCCAAAATTTGCTATTAATAATAGCACTGTCTAACGGCTTAGCTCTACTAAAAATTCCTCTTTCTAACACGTACAACATGAAGTGCCCTTCATAAACACGAGTGAAGCAACAAAAAGGTTGAGAGACCGAACAGAGAGGCAAATGTACAAATGTCAAAAACCATAGGAGTCGTGTAAGCTAGTCAACCTCATTTTACACTCTTCACAGGACAAAATTTATGAACATTTATAATAAAGTTTCCATATAACGTTCGCTCTGATTGGCTGAAACAGCATGCTTTATCAGAGAACACGGGTTGATTAAAGACATTAGGAAGGCAGAAATTAAACTTAAGAAGTACAATAACGACAGAAAACACCAACTAAGCTGTCTGTTTACGATGAGAAGCTTTATTTTTGTAAAAAATGTTCAAACAACACTTACATGCAGTGTAGTAACGCTCGTTTGCTAACTGGCGATCTCCGGTCATCTCGGCAAAGTGAACCTCAATTTCGTATCATCGCTCACTTGACGAGTGATCAGTGGCTCTGATATTCTCCTTTACTAGGAGTAGAACCAGTGGAAGCAGTCTAGTCTTTCCAACTTTGACCCCAGTTCATGCAATCTTGCTGCAAGCGGCTGCAAGCCGTAAACAACTGTACTGCGCTCCTTGGCAGCTCCTTTCAAATACAACTCAGCATCCGCTAGTTTTGAGCTCCTTGTTTCTTAGTTTCCATTTGAAACGATGCACGTTTTTATGAGCCACAATGCGGCCGGATTCCTTTGTAGTAGAAACCTTTAGATCCTTATTTAAGGATTAAACTAAAAAAAACGAACTTAAAGGCATCGTTCTTCTCCTGGATACCAACTCGATACTGAAAGCTTACCAGAGGTTCAGTTTGTGATTGACAGCTGTCGTCTCGTTAGCCAATCAAAGTTTTTGAACAGTTCTACCAAGGACTGTGATTGGCTTATTTTAGCGTGCTTTATCAGAGAATAGAGAACGGCTGACGCCACTTTTCCCCGTTTGGAAAAATAAAGTTTGGCTTGAAAATTCAGCCGAATGAAGGAGAATTTGTTGGATTCTTTATCATAAAACAATTAAAGAAGCCTCAACTGTGCTCTGTTCTGTTGTTGTAAAGCACTTAGGAAGCGATAGAGCACTCGAGAAGTAGGGAAAAACACTCGAATGAGATGCCTTACTTTTCACTTTCTATCGAGGATATGAATCTGGCAGTGTTTTGGTTACATCAGAGAGATGCGGCAAAAACTTGCTTAGGTATTGTGCTAGACCTAACAGTCTCTGTACCCCAGCTTTGTCTTTGGGGGAAGGCATCTCTACTATGGCTCGGACTTTAGCTGGGTCGACACGTAAACCTTCATCTGTGGCTATGTGTCCAATGAATGGCACCTCCTTCTGTCGAAGAGTGAACTTGTCAGTGTTTAGGACGACTCCCTGGGCTTCACAACGCTGTAGGAATGTCGTAAGGTTCTTGTCATGGTCTTGTATGGCCTCCAGATGGGTGTGTCCAAATCTGACAACCACAAAGTCATCTGCAATGACCTCCATGCCCTGCAGTCCTTCAATGAGTTCATGCATTTGTCGTTGGAATACCTCTGGGGTTGCGCTAATTCCAAAGGGCTTTCTTTTCCACCGGAAACGCCCAAATGGTGTCTGGAATGTGGTACGGTAGGATTACTTCTCGTCCAACACAATGTGCCAGAATCCACTTCTGTAACGACAAGCGGAAAGACAACAGAGTCCGCAAAACAAACTTATTTATTGTGCTGAGCAGCAACAACGAAAACTACAACATGGCGGACCGCACGAGACGAGGCACGTGACTCTCCAGGCGGGAACTAGACTAATACTTCATGTAAGCGTACTCGTTACAACTTCGAACATCTGATTTTGTAAAAACTTTAGCCCCATGAAGGCGTGTAGCAATATCCCCAATGGTAGAGAGGGGATAATGTTCCTGAAGGATAGCTCGGTTGAGGTCTTTGGGGTCCAGGCAAATTCTCAACTTGCCATTTGCTTTGGGTACTACCACCATTGAGCTAATCCAGGCGGTAGGGGTTGTCACGGCTGCAATGATGTCTTGTTGCTGAAGGTCATCTAACGTCTCCTTTAGTTTGTCTCTCAATGCCACCGGTACCCGGCGCGGTGCATTCTGTACTGGGTCTACAAGTTTCGGTGTCGATTCTAATGCGATACTCACCTTCCATCTTGCCGACGTTTGCTCTGAAGGCCTTTCAGTACTTTTGTAGGAAGTCATCTTTGGAGAGAGGAGCGTGGTTTGATACCTCCTCACTGGTGCTGTCTACGCTGTAGACAGGAGCACTCTCAGTGTTTGGTTTATGAAGCTCATCGTTGTCGGAGTACTTGATCACTTTCATTTCAATACAGGCTTTTTTTCCCAATAGCGGCCGTATTTCTGTACTGTTCACCAGTTTGCAATCGAGAAAACCCTTGTAGTCACCACGAGAGACATGAATTTGAACTTGGCAGACCACAGGAATTCTCGAACCACCCACTGGTGCTGTCTACGCTGTAGACAGGAGCACTCTCAGTGTTTGGTTTATGAAGCTCATCGTTGTCGGTGTACTTGATCACTTTCATTTCAATACAGGCTTTTCTTTCCAATAGTGGCCGTATTTCTGTACTGTTCACCAGTTTGCAATCGAGAAAACCCTTGTAGTCACCACGAGAGACATGAATTTGAACTTGGCAGACCACAGGAATTCTCGAACCACCATACGTTACTATCGCTGTCTGATATGTCTTCACATGTTTGAGGCTGACACCTTTGACACCAAGTGTAGGGGTATGACGTTACATTGTGCGCCCGTATCTGGTTGAAAATGTAGGTAGTTCCCTGACTTAAGCTTCAGAGTTACCAGCTGAGAATCGTCCAGCTGTACAGTGTACTGCGGCGATATCTGAGATGCCATATATTTTGTCACACTCGGTTTCTTTGGTTTCGTCGAACTCCACGACTCTTGCTGTTTGTCTGTGTGCGTTTCCGTCGACCAATGCGCTGCTCCTGCACATGGCTGCGAGGTGGTTGTATTTTCCACACTTAGCACATGTTCTTCTAAATGCTGGACAGCTTTCTCTCCTCCTCAAGTCGTGTGTTTTTCCACAGTTCCCACATTCCTTTGTAGTGGCGCTATTCTTTTCTTGTGTTGACTGAAATCCGAAACCATATTTTCCTCTGCCCGAACTTGGTCCTCTCTTGTTCGGTTGATTGATGGCGTTCACTTGGTTTGTTTCGGTATTTTCTTCAACAACCTTCATCTGCTCGGTTGTGCTCTCCGATGTGCGGCAAATCTTGTCTGTCTTCTTCAGCTGTCTTCTTCAGCGTTGTTTCGCGTAACAGTTGTCTTTGAACCTTTGCATCTCGTATTCCAAATACCAGGCGGTTGCGAAGAATAACTTTGGGCGTAATTGTATCGAAATTACAGCCCTCAGCTAGCTTGCGTAGCGCTGTTTTGTATTGATCGTAGGCTTCTCCAGGCTCTTGCACCCTGCGGTTGAATCTGTAGCGTTCGAAAGGTACATTTTGTTTTGGCTTCCAGTACATGGCAAACTTCTTCAAGACTGGTGCGATTTTCTTGTTGTCGCTCTCGCGTTCCCAGTCTGTAAACGTCAAATACACTTCTCGGGCTTCCTCGCCTATCACGGTTAGTAGAGTTGCAACTTGGACTTTCTCGTCCTTTTCGACCAGCTCCGTAGCCAATGCATAGTTTTTCCACGCTAGTTCGAATTTTTTCCACTTCTCTGCTGTGTTCACGTCGTGAATCTCCAGCAGTGATGGCGGTGGTAAATGTGATGTTGCCATCCTTCTAATATGCGAATTGAGTTGACGAACGTACCACTAAGGTATCCGACAAGGGTTCTATCCCGACGCTGCCACCATGTAAAGATTTGCACAGGCTGAGAACATTTTAGAACTGTTTTATTCAAGATCTCAAACTGAGACAACACGCAACTGAGACAGTGCTCATTGCATGGCATTTACAATAATCACATGATAATCATGAGGCGTCTCGGCACAAAAGTGTTTACAGCAAAGGGATGAAAAATATTCCAAGGATTGCTTTGGGAACAAGCGATGCAAGTTAGCTTTGCAAAATTCGGTAATTTCATGTTTAACACGAAATTCAGGATCAAGGTATCACGGAGCGCAGTGCATCAAGGGTGAAAATGGGCCTTTAAAATGCAACACATGTACAGCACATATACATATATAATTATTTTTACAACTTATCATTTTTTTATTTAGTCTTGAAAGGATACAGTCTGTTTCAACATTGCCTGTAAATACAAAGATACAGAAAACTTTCACTGCCTGAAGTAACTGCAACTGAACAGGGTTGTAATTTAATTTTTTCTACTCAGTTTTACAATCTAACCAACCATCTTTTAGAATTGCATCCAAAAATAATAATTTGACTGCCAGGTCAGTGAAGTGGACTAGTAAGGACTGAACATGAATAGAGGTTCCGAATACCTGGACATCTCAGGTGGGCATGGTCTAGGGAAAGTTTGCAAATTCCATGCAAGCCAACATATTTGATTGTAAAATTTACTCTTTTTGGCAGAGTTTGATGGGCAAAGGACACTCAATAAGGTTTTCTGTGAAACTTGGCAAATTCTTTTATTTTAGATACTTTTTTCATAGCAGCCTCTAACACAATGCCGGAATTCGCAGGAATTTCAGTCAGTTGTTTTGGTGTTAATGGCTTCTGTCACCTTAATAAAGCAAACAGCAACACAAATATACTTTTATCAAATTCTTAATTTCATAACCTCTCTATTGATATATACATGTAGTTTGTGGGGGGTCTCCTGAAAACAGCATAAACACGGATTTTTTTTCTGGAGGACACCTGCAAAGGTTGGGTTAACCTTAAAATTCCATGACTTTCCAAGCCTGGAAATTGAAATAACAAATTCCATGACTTTCCAGGTTTTCCATGACCCATATGAGCTTTGATATCAAAGACATCTGCTTCAAAGCAAGTTCCAAACATGTTCTCCCTGAGTGTTAACTGTTTTACACTTGCCTACAGCCATTAATTAGTATTCACTTCACCAGTGCTTTCAATAAGATTTGAAGTACATAGATGGCTACCTCTGAGCAGCACCTGCTGGAATAATATGAAAAGCTCAAGAGAATTTCTCCCTGGAGAATTTTTAAAAGTTAAACATACCCGCCGACTTTCAACGGAATACCCGCTGGAGCTCCAGCGGGTGATCAATGGGTCCTATTGAAAGCACTGTTCCCATAAGTTACACGTAAAAACAGGCTTATTAACATTGTAAATGCTGACTGCACAACTAATAGACCCTTCTCCAAAATGGCCGCTGAAAATTTAAATAAGTCAAAATTAAAAACGAATACCAGCACTAGAAAGAGCACCTTAACTTCAGTAAACCTGCCAAGTTTAAGCATTTCAGGTGAAATAACAGCCGAGAAAATGTATGTTGAAAATTGAAAAATTTACAGACGTTTGTATGACTGGGGGTATAATTCATACCCCCAGTCATACAAACGTCTGTAAATTTTTCAATTTTCAACATATATTTTCTCAGCTAATATTTTACCTGAAATGCTGAAACTTGGCAGGTTTACTAAAGTTAAGGTGCTCTTTCTAGTGCTGGTATTCGTTTTTAATTTTAGCTTATTCTAACGTATTTGAATTTTCGGCCGCCATTTTGGAGAAGGGTCTATTGAAGAAAAAGAAAACAAAATAAAAATGCACTACCAGGTGTAATCTGTTCATGAACAAATTGAAGCAGTTCCAAGTCAGGTAAACCAAGATTACGGGCCACTGTTATATTATCATAGCCTTCATCATTATCATTCAGATGATTTGATGTTCCTGTAAAATCAACAGTGTTCAATAAATTCAATATAATACCTTTTTATTATCTCTGAGTCTTCAAACAAAGCATAAATCAGAGAAAACACGGAGAAAACACATGCTAAAGGGAGAGGGGTAAGTTCAGAATTCAGAGTTTGTAAAGTTCAAATAAAAACTGATCTGCCTAGATAAGACGATTACTACCAGTGGAACAGTTTACAACAGTATAAATTTTACAAGACAGTAATTATATGAAATATAATATTTGAACAGCAGAGAAAGATATGAAGCCATGATTTCTGGATTAATTTCACAACTGCTAAAAATGTGTATAACTGAAATAAGCAATCACATTTTCTTCACTTCAATCTCTGTCAGTGCTGATTGTGGACTAATGGGCTTGAATTGTGTGTGCATGTCTTTTTCAGTAAAGAAAAATAATACTAAATTTCAATTCTTCCAAATTAAGTCCTGCAATAATTCAAGTTTTAATTTGCAATAATTTTGAAATAACAAAACATACCTTCAGTACCAAACAGAATCAAAGCAAATTCATCTTTTGTCTTTGCAAAAATCTAAAATTGAAAAGCAAACTATTACCATAAAATTGGAAAAAACTCCAAAGGAAATTTTTAAGTGTACATGTATGTATATATGACAGATATTTTTTTACTGTTTTTTTTTATTCCGATGTCATGATCTCATGTACATTCCATCAAGCAAAAAAAAATTGTGTGAATAATTATACACATTAACCCTTTTACTACCAAGGGTGGAGACCCTTTGACGAGTAAAATCGTCTGGCGTTAGACAGAGTTAAATCTATAAGTGACCACTGGTGGTGAAAGGGTTAAGTCTTTACAGTAATATTATACAGTAATATTATACACCCCAACCCCTTTCCCTATCAAGGACACCAAACAGAGGTATAAACAAAACCCTGGGGCAAATCTGAGGACTACAATACACCTTATTCCAAAATGGCTGCCATTTTAGTGCTCTCTTGTTTGCTTGCAAATTAGCCCTCGTTCTCTCATTCAAGGGAAAATATTTTTTTGAATTTCGAGTTTAAGAACGAGGCAACAAGGGCTAATTTGAAGGCAAACAAAAGACCACTAAAATAGTGGCCATTTTGGAATAAGGTGTATGTGCCCTCCTTAAAATGCCACTACGACGAAAATCACATCCTTCAAATCTGAGCCATTTTAAGACATAAACAAGTAGTCTGTACAAGAGTACATTTGGTTGAGTGTATGACGTTATCAGTAATCTCATTTGCACATTTTACTCATTTTTCAAACTTAAATATCTCCTGAACCAATGCAGATATTTGTAAACGGTAAACGGCATTTTTAATCTTTTGTAGAATTCTATCTGATTAACCTAAAAACAGGGGTAACAATTTGATCATAGTAGCACTTTAAGTACTACCCAGATGGTCTGAGTGCCACCCAAATACGCTTTGTCAGTATATACGTTCTTGCCAGTGCAATTATTTAGAGCAAACCAAAACCAGTCTAGGCAGAGCAACACTTGAACAGTATTAATTTTATTAACTAGTTAGCCACAGGATCACTGTGGTTATAATTATGCTACTTGACAATTATTCTACCAGCATGTGTTGGATATTACAGTAGATGTTATTAAAAACTGCATTATTGGATAATGCAATTCAAGAGTTTTCATCGGCTTAGCCATCATTATGATGGTACATGAGCCGTTATACTGTAAGTACGCGTAATAGGCCTTTTCACGGTTTTCAGTGTCATTTCGACGGGTAGGCGGTCAGAAATTACAGTGTTGGTATGGGAATCCAGTGGCAAAATACCTTTTTCCAGCATCGACAAATGTATGGAAAAATATAAAAATTAACTGAGCGTCTTTTAGTCAAGCTACATCCTTCAAACTTGGATGAAATACAATCTTCCACAAATTGTGTTAATTCGATTTTCGAAAAAGTTATTTGCCATTCGATTCCCATACAAACACTGCACCTACCCGTCAAGATGGCGTCATAAACGGTGATAAGGCCCATTTGCACGGCATTTTTTATATATTTTTTGTTAGTTTTCTATACGTTGAGAACATTTTTAATAAAATAATTATTAGACTTGCACTTGTTGGATATGAGATGATTATTGGCTATCTACCATCTCATATCCAGCAGGCACTTGTGGAATAATAGTCAAACAGGGCTGTTATTAAGGGCTGATAGCCAGCCGAAACAGCGCTGGCTACTGGGTAATCTTCGGCCATCTACTTTTGTCTCACTTTATGCTATTTAGACCATTTGATTAGTCCATCAACGTGTTGCCCATGCACCTCAGACAGGAGTGTTCTACTACATGTAGCTACAAGTACATTTACCTTTCTCTGTATGATCATATTGATTGCTTTCACAGAAATTTCCAGCGAGGTGGAATGACCTAGGGCAGCTTGACACATTGATGGCCCCACATCCAAAATAATAACAACAGCATCCTGTAAATGCATGTAAGCTGAAACAAACTCACTAGATACTGCATATCTTTACTCCAATACATGTGTATGTAGGCAGTAAATAAGTCTTAATGATAACATTGATATATTTTAGTTTACCACTTTAGAAATATTGAATTTAGTTGTTTGATTAGTTGTTTGATTCAGTTCCACTGAGTAGACTGGGCTCAATTTATTTTAATAGTTTGATTCGTCCTTCGATTTCCATCTGATCTGTCAACATCTCTTTGGATCGAAGCATAAGATTTTTCAGCTCAGCATATTAGGCAGTTAAGTTACTGTGACTACATTTCCCTTTCTCTTCCCTTCGTAAGAAACACAACATGTGTTGACTGCTGCAGCTCATATCGAAGGTAATCTTAATTTTAGCTCAATAATGTAAAATAAGCTTCCATGCATGCATGCAGACTGATGGAAGCTCAGCTTAACTTTGCACAAGTTGTAAAAAAACATAATCAAACATATTACCATCCCGTTCAGTTGTTCAATTATCAATACAATTTGAAAAGAATGAAATCTTTTACTGGTACGGTATACGTCAAGGCAAATGTGTTTAATGTAGCCCCGAAAGCAAGTAACCTACCTTCGCAGCCGCCATTTTGTTGTAGTGACGTCACTTAGCCGAGTTTGAGCTTGTCCGCGAATTTTCCCGCCAAAACATAACTTCATTCTCGTCCCCAGGACTACGTCCCCGATAAATAAATAGTCAGAAAAATAGGTAAAAAAATGCCCGTAACAGAAGCTAGCAACTCGTTGCTGTGGTGCTTATCAGCGAATTTTTTTGATGATTTGCTGAATTGGCGGGTTATATCACGAGATAAACTCATGTCTTTCAACCCTCAACTCAGCTCAGCTCACTCGGCGATGTGGTGATTCAAGGGTTTCTGCATGGGACAAACATTTTTCTCAACTCAGGAGTTCCTGCTAAGTCAGGAATGGACTTTATTTTAACACATTTTACACACTTATTATATTGACGGAGGTATTGACGGAGGTATTGACGGAGGTTCGGTTATAATAGTAGATAGGGTATTTCCTAGTCTCCCGTTTTTTGGGATGTCACGCAACGCTCCCCCCAAAGAAACGGCTGCTCACAACCGAACAGCACTCACGAAATTAGCCAATCGCAGCTTCCGTTTCATTTTCAAGAACGTTTTCGAACCAAATTTGCCCTTTGAGGCTTGTCCAATCAGAGATCGATTTTTATATCTCCATCACACTGGTAAATCACACTGCAATGTACCTCTCCATTTAAAGAGTCTTGAGAAAGAAAGGTTACTGGGCCATCCTTTAGGAGGGTACTGAATCAACACAGGCGGATAAGAGAGTGTTTTTGCTCATTTCTACTCTACACTCCCTTTTTTATAAGAACATTGTTTTCCGGCAGAGGCTGAATATCCTTATTTTTCTGCCGATTTAAATATTCTTGTAAATATTCTTAGATTATAGCCCATGACATCTTAGCCTCCTACGCAGACGCTCTTTGGGTTCGTCACGCAAAGATTGCGTGACGAGCTCAAAGTGCGTCTGCGTAGGAGGCTAATGACATTTCTGTTTGCGAATGTATTTGGTGTCTGGATGGTAATTTTGGAGCCAGCCTACAGGTATTAAGGTCTGATATGGCGCACATAACTTCTTGCAGAATTGTTATTAGCACCGACCAGACGGCTAGTGCTGTTTTTGTTGTTTTTTGGCTAATTTTGCCGTTTAGAGAAAGGAATAATTCTATACGGTTTGGTTAAAAACGTATAGTTGTATTGAATTTACAAATTTTCAACACTGACACAAAATTATCTTCTTTTCCCAAATTCTTAAAATATTCTTAAAATGTCGCAAATTTCAGCCTTCATATTCTTTTGAAATATATTCTTATAAAAAAATAGGGTACAATTGACGCTCGTCATTGGTTTGCCTATTTCATCACACTCGGAATGAAGACCACATTCCTAGAAATTCCTGTCCCATTAGAATTTCCGCTCTCCGTGTTATTTCCCTTAACGCATTCTTCCCACGACCATAAATTAAACCTAAGTGATAAGAGGAAATCTTTCTTAATTTTGTTTTCTTTATAGAGCCGATAACCTTATAAGGTCTGGCCTTCTGAATCATTAATGTTTTTTACGGTGTCAATCAAAGGCTAACTGGTAAAACTTGAATTTCAGCCGCAAAATTTAGACAATAAATCTCTGGCCACTCATTCGGACCCATTCTCTCTCCGGCAGAGTAAGCCCCTACGGAGGGGAATGAAACTGTATGCTTTGCTTGTGTGAGGTACCGCTTTGCATCCCTTACTTGGAGGTTTAATTATTCTTTAAAAGTGTTACTGCCATCTGAATGTTATCTACTGCAAGTCTTTATAGCTAAATTGTTCAAAGCCACCAAATAATATACATACAGCAGATTTGTCGCCATGGGCGAGGCTTCGGCGGAAAACAGGAAATGTTCCAAAAATAAATTTTCTGGAACAATCAAGGGACACTTAGTATCTACAAGATGACCAGGCACTGCAATGAGTTTCATCAGTTTCACGGGCTAAAACGGACCAAAAAATCTTCTCAAACTAAAAACTGAATATTGCGACTAGTGAAATTCTTTGACTATTAAAATTTAGATAGTGAGGCATTGCCGTGCAGTTGTGTTATAAACGAGCCGGATATTGATTACATTTTCGGTTAGTAAGTCTATTTTGGGTCGGCATGCTGTGCTGAAATAACAATAGTATTTCCATTTTTAAAAACGATCAATTGTCAATCAAGGGTGCTATATAAACGCCTTTGAGATAAACAGCTCTCAGTCAGATTGTTGAAGAATCAGAGCAGTGGAAATGAAAGCACAAGTTACAAGTTGAAGTTTGAATCCTTCCAAGCGCTAAGTGCTACAGCGAAGAAGATGATTCACAGTCAATTTGAGAGAAGAAGTTCTTTTTCTGCGCCTTCTGGAACGCCAATGGACTCGCGCTTGAGAAGATTGTATTCTTCCCAAGAGGTTCTGCTAGAGTTCAGTTTTGTAGTCCTGGTGCTGGCGTGTTTTTTGCTGGTCACATTTGGATCAAGATTACTGAGAGATGGTGCCTGCTGCAATGGTTTTGTTACACTCTAAAGATGCCCGAACTCTTATGCAGAAGATGCGAGACAGCTAGCTGGTTTGCTCTGTGTCGTTTGAACGGCCCGTACCAAGCCAACCACGTGCAGCTTCCTTGAGAAGTTGAACAGAGTGCGACTGTATTCTGAAGACAGTAAAACGACTTGTGAGAAAGCAGCTTATAGAATGTGTATTGCCATAAACACGTTCCAACGAACTCGAGTACTTGTTTGTACTCACAGAGCTGAATTTTGCCATTGGCAGGACACTAAGTGCAAGAGCGTTTTTGAAAAAGTCGTCGGAACATTTCAAACATTTCAGACGTTTGCACCTTAAGAGATATCTTTATGAAATCATAAATGTCAGTTCCTCTCGCTTAGAAAGAAAATGAAGCATATAAAAGTATGGTTTTTAATGTATTTATTTTTCGTTTGTATATTTATTTTTTCCTGAACGGAAATTGTTGAGAAGCCGACATTTTAACGTTGTGCTGCATGAAAATAATAAAAATATATTTTTAACAGAAGATACTGTCTTTCTCGGTTTTTCATTTGCCACATGCTTGCAAGGGTGAAAATTAAGAATCATTTAGATTAACGAAAGTAGCCATAAATATAGCGCCACTTTCTAGATATTTTGGCAACGTAGGATTGGAATTTTTGCGAAATTCGGATAGGGTACAGGTCATGTGAAGTTGCATACAAGGTTCTTGGGTGACCAGCTGTGATTAGCTGACATACCAGCTGATTCCGGGGGTACTACCTTATTATTTGGGCTGAAGAAGGTATGGTTTGCGCACTCCGGCCTTGAATCAAGTTGGGATGTTTAGGTCAGGTCTGAAATGAAGCATCTAAACTTGGGCCAGATCTGAGATAGGTTAGGGAAAATCGCAAATTTTGGCCGATATAGGGTAAAGGTTTCGGAAAGCTCTCTTCACACCGCCACCCAATGTTTCTGGGAGCTCCCCCCGGACTAGCTGTATAGTTTTTTTCGGCCCAGAATAGATAGTATAAGCTATTTTCACTCACGGAAAAGTCTCGACGTGGCTTTCATCACCACGTGAACTACGTGTTTTCGGTTTGTCTTAATTCTATTGGCCATTAAAGTCCCTAGAGGCCATCATAGGGCCTTTTATACACCCTGCTTGGCATATTTCGCCCTCTTTTCGCAAGTCCACTCTTAGTTTCAGTTTGTCCTGTTCCCCCCCCCCCCCCACCTCCCCTTCAGCGACGCTGGAAAATCTTAACCCAAAACCCTCAGCCCACTCTGCGCCTTAAACACAATTTTTTCGCCCATAACTTATCCCCATTAAGGCACAGAGTGGCTATTATCAGCTATTATGTGAGAGTGAGTTATTCACTATTCCTTAGTAACATCAAAGACAACAGCTCTACCCTCGGCTTTGATTCTTCGATGCAGTAGCATCACGTTAGCCCGTAAAGTATTTCATTTCGGTTTCTTTCGATCGTCGATATGGCCAGGTTTCCATTAGAGAAATATAAAATAACAACAGCAAACAGATATGTTTATTATATAATCTGTCAACATGTGTCAAGATCGTCGTGTTTGAGCTGCAAAGTAGCCGTCAGAAAACGTAAAGTAGGCTTTCGTGGTAGTAACTGCCAAGCAAATGCAAATAGTGGAGATACTTTGAAACTATAATGTTTCCGGCTGACAAAACGAGCCTAAAGAGGTAAATTTAGACAGCACAACTTCGTCGCATGCGATTAGAAAGTTGCTCCCCTAGGGGGGTACAGGTATAGAGTGAAAGGAAGCAGCGAGTGAAGTAGCCGAGAGCGGTCTGGTGAGGGAGATATAGCAAGATCTGCGAGACACGCTCGAGCACGCTCTCGACTTGCTCCCAGCTTGCTCTTGATGCACAGTTTACTTTGAGCCTGTTTATACTGTTTATAGGCTACAAAATGACCGTGGCTACGATTGCTGCGAGGTTTGAAAACGTTTTTCCAGACTCCACGATATTTTTCAGGCCGTAATCTACATTCAAGATCGAGTGGTAGGTTGACACACTCATTTTAAACACCATAAAATACAGCATAAAATGTCACGTGGCTTAGTTTCCGTTTAATACAGGCAAAAATAACAAAGAAAGACGAGCACAGGACTGCTACAGGGTGGCTGCGGCCCGCGCTTAATAGAGATGACCGCCTAATACAAGTAACAAATACAGTGTTTGTATGAACAAAAAAACAGGCCTCTTAATAGAGGTTCGACAGTAGTACCAAAATATCTTCACGAGTCTAATATCAAATTTTAATACAGATATATATAATCACTTTGGGAGAAGAACAAGCGGTCCTATTGTTCAGTGTCGGGTCCTGGGCACGACACAAAAATAAAAGATCAAAATTCCTTATCCCTTAGTAAAAGAATTACTTTTGCCATATATAAAACAACCAAACGCAGCCCGTTGTCTAAAAAAAGGAAAATAAAAGTAATCTGACAACTCGCCACATGTCCGATCACCAAGCCTTCGAAGGTGCAAACTCTGAAATGTTTGAAATGTTCACGACTTGAATCGCTGATTGTTTCGTATTGTTTCTTATTCAAAACGCTCTTTCAATTAATGTCCCGGCGGCAAAATTCAGCCCTGTGAGTGCAAACAAGTACTCGAGTTCGTTGGAACGTGTTCACATGATGGCAATACACATTCTATAAGCTGCTTTCTCACAAGTCCCCGGCTTTACTGCACGTGGTTTGCTTGGTACGGGCCGTTCAAACGACACAGCGCAAACCAGCTAGCTGTCTCGCATCTTCTGCATAAGAGTTCGGGCATCTTTAGAGTGTAACAAAACCATTGCAGCATGCACCATCTCTCAGTAATCTTGATCCAAATGTGACCAGCAAAAAACACGCCAGCAACAGGACTACAAAACTGAACTCTAGCAGAACCTCTTGGGAGGAATACAATCTTCCCAAGCGCGAGTCCATTGGCGTTCCAGAAGGCGCAGAAAGAGAATTTCTTCTCTCAAATTGACTGTGAATCATCTTCTTCGCTGTAGCACTTGGAAGGATTCAAACTTCAACTTGTAACTTGTGATTTCATTTGCACTGCTCTGATTCTTCCACGGTCTGACTGAGAGCTGTTTATCCCAAAAGCGTTTATATAGCACCCTTGATTGACAATTGATCGTTTTTAAAAAGGGAAATACTATTGTTATTTCAGCACAGCATGCCGACCTAAAATAGACTTACTAACCTAAAATGTAATCAATATCCGGCTCGTTTATAACACAACTGCACGGCAATGCCTCACTATCTAAATTTTAATAGTCAAAGAATTTCACTAGTCGCAATATTCAGTTTTTAGTTTGAGAAGATTTTTTGTTCCGTTTTAACCCATGAAACTGATGAAACTCATTGCAATGCCTGGTCATCTTATAGATACTAAGTGTCACTTGATCGTTCCAGAAAAATTATTTTTGGAACATTTCCTATGGTTTTCCGCCGAACTTTTCGCCCATGGCGACAGATCTGCTGTATGAATGTCATTCGGTGGCTTTGAGCAATTTAGCAATTAACCATGGACTTGCAGTAGACAACATTCAGATGGCAGTAACACTTTTAAGAACAGTTAAACCTCCTGGCTACACACCGAATATTTTTAACTTCAAGAGTTAAATGTTCATACTAAATCATTAAGCTCATCTGAACACGAGGAGGGTTGGGAGAATTCGAGACAGTTATGCAAACTCGAGACGTTGTCGAGGGTTTGCATTACTTTCGAGAATTCTCCCAAAACACCGAGTGTTTAGATGAGGCTATATAAACACGGAAAAAGTACTCTATTGCTTATATCTATAAAATAGCTCTTAAAATTACGCGCGAATCTTAAACGTCACAACCGTGTTTACATACTCTCACCTAAACACACCTATCGACCAATGAACGCGCGTTGGCTCAGTTATTTTATAATTTGTGATATCTTACGCTCAGTGTTTAATGTCTCCCGGGCGATTTGAGCATTTGGTACCTATGATTGCCCTATTGATAACAAAGGAGCAGGCCAATTTCTGCCAGTGAAAGGCTTTGTCTGTGTTTGAGTTATCTGGCTACAGGGGAGACTCAGCAATCACTTTCATTCTCATTTCGAATGGGACCCTATCAAAGATTGCAAGGGAAACTTGCGCATGCTCACCAAGAGAGGATGAATTGGAAGAGAGTCAATACTCCCTCGTTCACGAGGAAATCCATCTCCAGTTATTTTCAGGACGTACTCCTGGAGGGTCTAGAAATGGCCAATCGTATGTGTGAAATAACTTGAAAAGAACTATCGTGGTAATATGGGGGATTATCATTCGATGCGTTTTTTCTTTCTTTTTATCGGCTGTGAGTCCAGCACGAGACCTGCAAATAACTGCCTGCAAATAATGGTCTGCTCATGCGTAGTACCGTCTAAATGTGTTTGCTACAAATAGCATTCTGCTCATGAGTAATTGTAACCACGCTCCTGTGTGAAAAATGGTAGATCGCTTCCCTAAGCTGTCAGAGAATGATTTAAATGTGGAAACAAACTTCGAGATCGAATGATAAAACAGTTATTGAACTCGGTTATCGCAAAATATCGTGATTTGTCAACGTCTTGCTGTTCTGCGCGCCACTGACAAATCACAGTATTTTGCTCAACCGTGTCCAATAATTGTTCACTGACATAGTTATCTCTCTTTTATACCCGCGAGCCTCTCTTGTCAGCACTCTCAAAGAACGACGCGAAGGGTTGTTGCAGGAGGTTACAGCAGACGGATATCAACCTCTTTAATGTAATCACAGTACAACTCTGACACGAAAAACATAATTTATGGTTCATCAGGTGGAGTAGCTGGGTTTGCAGTAGAGGGAACAGAACGTTATGCTCCAATGCACTGAGTTCCTTTTCCAGCAGAGGGGAATTTGTCACAAGCCATCCTCTGTGGCCACGGGAGACCGAATTCCGTCAAGACAGGAAGGCAGCCATTCTTGACTCGATTGCAAAGCTCTCTGCAAGGCAGGCGAGGTACCCTGCAGGGAGGGGCGTATAGAGAACACAGCAAAAGGGGCAGCTCTGTGGAACAGCTGTATTGTACAAGAGGACGAAACTGCATAATCTCAGAGGATGCTTCTCCCTGTGTTTGATTGAAGAAGTTGGGAAACAGCGTCATGTTGTAGTGCAGACCACTACATTCGGAAATGGTCAGCGGCTTACATCTGCCTGCGAAGAGTTTAAAGAAGAATGGTACTGAGAAACTGTCAAGACTTCTTTGTTCATAATTTACAAACATTTTTTCATTCACTGTCTGTTTGGAGGCTGGGAGATAATAACTGTTCTGCTAATTTCCCCGGGATGATATTGAGATTATTTGCGTTGTGCAGTTATATCCCTGACTTTCTATCCGTGCAGCTATAATCGATCTTCGAGTCACTGGTTCACTGACTTGACTTCAAGAACTGTCACTAAATGACAGAATGCATCCACTGACAGGAAATCTATGTTTCAGGGAAATACAATAAGATTCAACATTGTTTTGATTTTATTCAAAACACAGCAAATTCCCATCTCGGCCATTGTCCGTCATCCTTTGTTAGTTCTTAACAGCTATTAGCGCTGTCCCACAAAATAAAACCATCATAATATATCAGAACATTTTTCGACAAATAGAACAGTCCTCTTCGCATTTCAGAGTATTTTTCTTTGTTTAAATTAGTTTTCAGTTAGTGCTCAAAGCAATTGCGCATTTTCTTCATTTTAGCATTTTCCAAGAATCCCAACTGCTTTAGGAAGCATGTTCATTTTGCTCTTCGAGAGCAAGCATATTTAAAACTCAACCCAGACGTGAACTGACTTGGCTAAGTTACGGTATCCCACGAATAACACCTGTTGCATGCTATAAAGACAAATTCTGATTGCTTCTTTGGGGCTATCTAATTACGTTTGTTGTGATTGGCCAAGCGTGATTGCATAAGCAGACCTTGCTTCTTACCGTCTTTCGAAGGGGTCGCCTTGGTAACTGAAGGTGTGGCCAGTCCACCAATACATCCAGGTTCGTCTGCTTGACGCCGGAACTTAGAGCAAGAGACAGGCCATTTGATCCCGAGCTCCCGCATTCGGGGAACACACTGTTTCTTGACGCGACTACAGAGCTCTTTGCAGGGTACGTTGTGCGCATAAGGAATGCAATTTGGTGCGTAGAGAGAGCAGATAAAGAACTTCAACTCTGCTGAGCAGTTGGTTTGAATGATTGGATTGTACTTGCTTATTTCAAGGGCAGCTTGATCTTGCGTTTGGTGCTGAAAGTAGTTAGGAACCCAGGTCGCACTGTACTGCAAACCACTGCATGAAGATAAACCCAGAGGTTCACATTTTCCCGCTGCAAAGAAATGGAATTCACACACCTTGTTTCAGCTTCAGCGGGAATTTGAAGATACTACTTCCAGACTGATCTCAATATCTCACTTTGCAGTTTCACCATCACCGCTTCCCTTTCTAACCTTTGCCACAAACCTTACCTCGCCAGTTAAGGAATAGAAAGAGCCCAAAACCAGTCGTCGCTACTCGCCCTTAACGCCGTTCTGTATCATGAAGCAAGCGATCTGAAGTGGTATTACTTACCTCTGCATGATTTATTCTCCTTAAATATTTTCTTTCCCTTAACTTGGAAGATAGGTTTAGAAATGTCGTATCGAGCTAGAAGATTGCTGAAATCACTCCATGAAACTCACTAGCTATTTTATTTGAATTTGGTCAAACTTCATCTTACCTTTAGTCGGAAGTGGAGGTGGAGTGGTGACGTCAACGGCATTAGGTCTGTCGATACACACATCCTGACCCCCTCCCCGGGGAAATTTATCGCATGCCATGCTGTCTGGCCACTGATAACCATAGCGCTCTAACAAAGGAAGGCACCCACGTTGAACTCGAAGGCAAAGCTCTCTGCATGGCAGTGGCGGCGCGTCTAGAGACGAGCAGAGAGGAGCGTAAAGCGAGCAAAGAAAGAAGGTTAAGTCCACTGAGCAGTTGAATCGGACCAGCGGGAAGAACTGATGAACTTCGAGCCCAGCCTCTTTCTGAGTGTTGTGTTGGAAGTAGTTTGGAAACACCGTCATTTTGTACGGAACATTTTTGCATATGGGAATTGAAATAACCTCACATTTGCCTAAATGGAAACCCAAAAAATAAGAAAAAGAAGAAAAGAATACGTATTAAATGTCGGACTAGCTTAAATTTTGGATGTACTGTATTAAATTGACACACTGCACGTCTCTCTCTCTCCTTTTGTAAACAAACAAGCTTTATGCGTCTCGCATTTACCAAGTCGCCCTAAGTGCTAGACACATAGTCTCAAACGCAAGATTATTAAAAACTGCATGATTGCATAATGCAGTTCAAAAGCTTTCATTGGCTCAGCCATTATGGTATAGGAGTCATTATACCATGCTATACAGTTATGGCAAATTTTCGTATAATTTTTTTGGGGACGTTTCCATTCTTTTTAATTTTCTTCAGTTTTCCAGATGTCGGGGGCGTTTTAAATTAAACAATTATTCCACTCGCGCTTGTTGGATATTAGATAATTATAGCCAAATCGGCGTTACGCGCCTTGTCGGCTATCTATCATCTCGTATTCAACGCGCGCTCGTGGAATAATTGTTATTTATTATCCAACTCTGCTTCCTAGAGTACAAATAACGCGCGAAACGAGTAAAAATATCAGATATCAGATATTTGTACTCGTCTCATTCCTCCCGGCCGCGTGAAGTTCAAAACCTCGGCAAGTCAGAATTTTGGGAAAAGAAATCGTTGGATAATAAATCTCTTATTAGACGTTTTGGTGTGTAGTATCGCTGTATATTCTTACTCGTCGTTTGTATTTTGACTCGCCCTACGGGCTCGTCAAAATACTGCACAACTCGTAAAAATATACAGCGATACTACACACCAAAACGTCCAATATTTATATATATATTTATTCGTCTTACCTATTGTAGGTAAACACGGCAAATCATTACCTGTTTGTGACGGGGTAGGGTCTCCTCCAACTGACTGTCCGTTGTAGCAAGATTCTTCATCTTCTTTCGGAAAGTTCTTACATTTCAGATCCGATGGCCATTGAAATTCCTTTGTTTTAGTAACATCTCTTATGACTCGCTTGCACTGTGATTTTGCTTCAAGACAGAGCTCTCTGCAGGGTTTCAGGTGACTTTCGGTACCTCTACAGGAGGGTGCGTAAAGTCCACAGAGGAAGCTGGCCAAAAGAGACGAGCATTCTTTAGGAGCAATCTGAAAGATGTCGTCAAACTTCTGGAAGCTAACCGATGCTTCTTTGTCGTTTGTGTGACCGAAGAAGTTTGGGAACTGACTCAACCAGGGCGGTGGAGAATATCTATTGCACTGGTGAGCTATTGGCCGGCATCCCGTTGCTGTGTGAAGACACGTTTAACAAAGAAGGTAAATTTGCTAGTTTCTTTTCTTCATACTGATTGTTCTAAGCTCAGAAGAATGACGGAACGCATTTTAAAGAGATTCTTCTGTGTAACCAGCAAATAATAAACAATTATTGGATGAGGTTGTGCATGATATCATGAATTATCAAAACCGAGGTCTGCGTTATCTGCCTTCGGCTTCGGCAGATAACACAGACACGAGGTTTTGATAATTCATGATATCATGCGAAAACCGAATTCAATAACTGCTTTATTATACATTTACACATATAATTCATCCTCAGAAACAGAAGCGAAGCGTTCAGCCATTCCGTTTCTGAGGGGACTGACACTCCAAGGGGCTTAGTAACCAGGCAGACGTTGAACTTGACATGATAAATGCATTATCTGCAGCAGATATTGCATTTATCAGGTCAAGTTCACAAGCTATTGTGAATTGATTGGATGATCTTGACCAATCAGATTTTTCATAGTGAGTCTGATGTATAATATAATATAAAATATTTGAGACGGCAGTAAAACTTTAGTGAGGATCTCGTTGCCGTCCTCATCGTCGTCAAGATTTCCATAAGTTTTTTTTTTATTAGAGTTAAAAAACGAAGGCATATAATATGTGCTATCAAATGGGCATAACAGTTTAATTTTATGTCTGTACGATATGGCCTGAGCGATACCCGTCTATAAAACTGACGAGGTATCAAGTCGTTAATTTTTTAAGAAAGAATCCCTTAAAGGTATCTGCTCGTGGCTCAAATGTATTTTCAGCCTTAGAGGTAACAATTGTAAAATAAACAGCGAACAGAACCTGGACACCCCCGTCATTTTGACAGAAGAGTCCTCTTGGGATGTGCGTACTTTAAGCTCATGCTTCCCCAAAGTGAGTAGACATATCAACAGACTAGGCTAGAAAGAAGAGCGCTTCAAAATTCACCTATTGCGCATGTTCGTTCGTTCTGTGTCTTACCTGGGGAAGATGTGTTCTCTATCTCATGCCATGACCCATTGAAACAGTTGGAGACTCCCTCTTTTGGCAAATGCTTGCATCTCATGGCCGGATCTGACATAATGTCGAACTTCTTTAGTGAATCCCTACAGCTTTTTGTGGCGCTCTTACAAAGCCCCTTACACGGACGAATGGGCTTCTGGGTCCCGTTACAGGGAGGTGCTAAAACGGAGCACAGAAAAGGCTCCATGGAAGAAGAGCATGCAGCCTTGAAAAGTGGCGCAAGCTTGCTAGCGACCGCCATAGCTTCCTCTTGGGTCTGGTGATTCAGCGGGTTTGGAAACTGTACTGAGTTATACGGCATGTTTTTACACAGTGGGATCCTGATTGGTTCACACTGACCTGATGAGTGAAGTTAATTGCTTTTAACAATGTATATGGAAAGACATGCGTGACACCATGATCTCGATGCAAATAACTACCAGAATTCTTCACTCTTTCTGTTTCTTATGCTAATTAGGGCAATTGTTATTTAAACCCCACTGACACTTTCAAAATTTCAATAATAAAGAAAAAACGAAAGGAATTCTGGTAATTGTAGTCAAATGACACAGAGTGCAAATCTGCTATTACACGTGCTTTTCAAAGCGAGGTAAGCTAGAAATTTCGTTAGCCTGTTCTATTTTTCACACCTTAACATTAACACGAAGTGGCGAAATGACGGAATGGCACTTAACAATGCAGGATACGGTTAACCCATACATACTATCCGAAGCGCTGTTTAGGCTAACCAAAGCGCTATTTAGGCTAACTGAAGCACTATTTAGGCTAACCGAAGCGCTATTTAGGCTAACCGAAGCGCTATTTAAGCTAACCGAAGCGCTATTTAGGCTAACCGAAGCGCTATTTAGGCTAACCGAAGCGCTGTTTAGGCTAACCGAAGCTGGTGTGTTTTAAACACGCCCAACATGTCATTCAAATGTTTATGATTATTATTCGTTCAGACCACCCTGTCACTTTGCCAGCTCCGTTACCTCTCTCCCCTCCGCCTCTGAGTTTCCCTTTAATTACAAGCATTGCGTGACGTTTCATTAGTGGCTGATGCCCAGAGATTCTTACCTCTTGCGGTTCTCGAAAGTCGCACGTGTCTTGCTTGCGCCATCTTTCCCCGCTGAGCAGGCGCGGACATGCGTGCTTGGTTATCAACGTCCGTGACGTCATCTGAAGAGATATAAACAACAGTTATGGCAAATTTATGGCGTAAAATAATCTCAGCATATCTCGGGGTGGGAGATACCCCAACGTAAGTTCCGGAAATGAGGCGACAATTGGCAAACATCATTTCTGTGTAAAATTTACGTTCTCATCAAAACTACAGTGAACATGTAATGTGTTAGCATCCTTTTTTTAAGTTTTTCACTTATTTTTTTTTCACTCAGTCGTAGGGGCAGCGCATTTTTATATACACAGGTCCAAGTTGGTTCCCACTGGTTCTAATTTTTGTGAAACTGAAAAAACATCTATACCTTGGTGAATTGTGAAAGGGTTGTGAAAGCTCTTGAGTGGGGAAGTGGAGTGACTGAACAAAGTCAACATATCGGAAAATATTGTGGGAATCGAGACGTGATATAGCTGTAAACACATCAACTGCAAATAGAAAAATATCATCTGTTTCTTCTGATTTCAATTGATTTTCTTCAGCATAGTCTTCTTGGGATCATTGTAACTTGCTGTTTAAAACAAGGTCTGAAATCCCTACAGCTAAGAAACTCTTTCTTATATCAGAGGTTTTCGGGCGTTTTAGCTTTTTCCGGATGTGCCACATCCTAGTCGGAAGCAGGGAGGACATTGCAAAGCCGCGAGGAGTTTTGTTAGAAACACAAAAGGTCACAGAGCAACTGACACCTTCAGTACGCCCACAATCCTCCTTCTTTTTTGAGAAATCGAGCCACATGTACATATTTCTTTTTCTCGGGGAAAACGTACCGATCGTGTTCGGTGCTATCTCACGCAGCCAAACAGTTGTGCAATTGATCATTGTCTTTCGATCCCTGTGACGTCTGAATTCTCAACGAAAACAGTCAGTGCTACACCTTGAAAAAAGCCTTTCCAGGACTTTTTCCTACGTTATAAAAGAACCTAGAATACAACAGCTTTAAAATGACCTCTTCTTCATCATCGAAAAATCAGGGCTGTCGCGCTTGCCGACTCACATTTGATTAAATAACAGAAAAGAGAAAATCTGCTCAACCAAGAAATTCAGACCAAGACAAACTCGGAGACTATTGCTACGTTGTAGTGCGCGATATCAGATTACCATGCCACCTATTTTAGCCCACCAAGGAACATAGTAAATAGGTCTAAATAATTATCATCAACATAATCATGACATTTTCACGATTAATTTTCAGAAGAAATCCTCAATAGATGAAAGACTGTGGGACTGAGATATTTATGGATCAAAGTGTACTATAGTCATTACTCCCGAGGAGTCACCATGTGCGAAATCATTTTGCCGCTTTAGTTTGTCGTGTTTTGTCTGTTGTGATGAGTTTTTCTTTTGACCAACTCGGTCAATCTTAGATATCTTACCTTGTAATGGTTTGAGTTCTTCGACTGTGCCTCTCAAACTCCTGATTTCTTCTTGCATGAAGATGCAACCAGTGATCAGAACAACATTAGCCCCGACCAAGAAAACAATCAGTCCGATTACTAATCGTCGTCTGTGTACAGACTCACTATGTTTGCTCGTCTGAGGCTCTGTCAGTAAAGCCGATGAAGACATCGCGTAGATTATCTTAGACCTTTCGGGCAAAGCAGCTATCGTGTCTGATCCGCGTGTTAAGCTGTTCTAAAGCTTCATGCGTCATAAGAATGGCTAACATTTAGCGCGGTCGACTCAACAGACAGATCTTGTTACAGCTTGTCGTCACCATCTGTATGTGACAGTACTGATGTAACGCTTATAACACCGCTCGGTCAACCACCAGGCGGCGGGAAGATGAGAGAACCTGCGAACCTGGTTGACGCTCGGTTTGCTTTACTAAAATCAAAAGACGAACAACAAACACTGAAACGACTGAAAAACGACGATAACATTGTTATACTACCAGCCGACACATACTATGAAGCGTTATTAGGGTCAAAATTAAAATACAAGTTATGTTATGGTGTTTAGCATTTTATTCGGCCACATTGTTGAATTATGTTCGGCTCTTTTCAATTATGTTCAGAAGTTTAGACCGACAACCCAAATTTTATTTGGCTGATAACTACGTTGGAAGATTTTTTGATTTATGATTTTGCTTTTATTATCCATATCGAATTTTGTTCGGCTCTTTGGAATTTTTAGCGGGATTTTAAAGCGCTCCTCCCCTCGCGCGCCACTCGCGCTTATCGCTCGCCTCGCGTTCGCCTCGCTTTAAGCTGCGAAATTTCCACTACATAACATTACGTGACATTGCAAGTGAATATCTACAAGATCACATATTTGGACTGCATGCGGAGAAAGATGTGAAGGCATCAATGATCATCGCAGTTACATACACAACTTAATTCAGGCTTGAACGGGATTATTATTGTGGTTATACATCAGGTGCCATACACGCCTTACACGAACAATAGAATAATAGACAATAGAACGCTAGGAGATTTATACTAAACTCGATAGAAACACGGTACATGTTACTGTTTGCTGACGACACCAATATTCTCTACTCCCATAAGAATCTTAAGTCCCTTGATAATGTCATGAATTTTGAATTGAACAATGTATTTCAGTGGTTAACCTCTAACAAATTAACACTAAATCAAAACAAGTCAAATTTTGTTATTTTCCGCCCGTATCAGAAACGTCTTTCCTTTGTTCCGCAGATTTGTATTCTTTGCCAAGCCAGCAAAACCCATTTAAATAAGCTTTTAATTCTCCAAAAACGTGCCCTTCGTTTTATTTATTTCTCTGATAGACGTGATCACGCAATTCCTTTATTCGTGAATGCTCATATTTTATCTATAAATTTTATGCACTACAAATTACTAGCCGAAACAATGCATGTCGTAAGTAATGACCTTATGCCGTCAAATTTGAAGGACTTGTTTGTTCCTACTGCGAAAATCCATTCGTACAATACACGAGCCTCAGTCTCTAGGAATTTCTATATCCAGAAATCAACTACTGAAATTCAGAGGAAGTCTTTGTCAAGAATTGGTGCAAAATGAGATACCAACTAAGTTAAGGGCACTCCCTAAAGCTTCTTTTAAAAAGAAGATTCAAATGATTTTGTTAAAAATATTGGAAAACGAAGACTCTTATAAAGATTTAGAATTCATCATATCAAAAGTTAATTTTTACTTTCCATAGCTGTACTTCCTTCTTCTATTCCAATTCTGTTCTGTCCTAGATACTTCAAATTAATTTCGAATTAACTATGTAGCCTTAATGAAATAATACAATACGAGTCTGCCTTAAGTACTTCTTCCTTTGCTTTTGCTTTTCCTGTAATACGTTCCTTCTAAACTAAGATTGGCAGATTTCATTTATCTTATTGTTCCTGGCCCGCCTCGACTAGCTTTTGCTACCTGCGACGCCAGGACTGTTAGTAATGTATTCTACAAAAATGTAATAAAGTTGTCCTGTCTTTCTATTTCATAATAATCTATGCTCTACCAGACAGAAGGAAATAAGAATGATGCAAAAACACATGCTCAGTTTTAAATTGTGTTGACTCGGCAAACTCAACGGGCTTCAATGACGTTTCCACTGTTGAACTTAACAGTTCTCTCGCGGGATCGGAATAGTAGTAGGTGGAACATAGCGCTGTGATGCTCCAATGCAGTCAGTCTCATTCCCTGCATTTGGGAATTTATCACAAGCCATATTCTCCGGCCAAGGATAACCGTGTTGCTGCAGTTGATGGAGGCAGCTATTTCGAACTCGTTCGCAAAGCTCTCTGCAAGGCGTTCGTGGTACACTGCAGGGAGGGGCGTGCAGAGAACACACGAAGAGGGATAGCTCTGAGGAGCAATCATTCCAAGGAGAATCACGATAAGGCGAGTACAAAAAGAACGGGTGAATCTTAGAGGCTGCCTCTTGTTGTGTTCTATGGTTTAAGGTGTTGGGAACCAACGTCATATTGTAGTGGAGACTGCTACACACGGGAATGGTCAGAGGCACACATCGCCCTGAAAAAAGTCAAAGTATTAGTTAAGAACGTGACTGCAAATTAAAAATTGAAAAAATGTCTTCAACGGAGCGTAGCCAAAGCTGCAATCAGTTGTCCGCACATCGCACAAGCCTGGTCCCTCTGGGTTATGTCTTGCATACCAACTCCAACAATGATTACCTTTGTACTATTTCCCTAATAATACGGTATACCAAAAATAATTCACGACAACACAAAAACTAATTAGTCTTTAGTTCTCAGTTTTCCAGGAACAACAGACCATTCTTAGTCGTCCACACATGTTTTATTTGCTGTCTCATCAAACGTCACCTCACCTCTAGCTGGACCTGAAGGGGTAACAGTGACTTGCGATGTATTTTGAGGCCTATCAATACACACTTCCTCACTGCTACGGGGAAACCTTTCGCATTGTAGGTTGTCTGGCCACCGTGAGCCATACAAGTATTCTACTGCAGGTAAACATCCTCGCTGAACTCGAAGGCAAAGCTCTCTGCATGGTAATAGGGGACGGTCAAGAACTGTACAGAGAGGAGCGTAAAGCGAGCACAAAAAGAACGCTAAATCCGGTGAACACTTCCTCTCCACCAGCGGCCACCATCGGTGAACTTCGATCGAAGCCTCGTTTTGCGTCTTGTGCTGGAAGAGGTTTGGGAACACTGTCATGTTGTATGGAACATCCTTGCATAGGGGAATCGACAAAGCCTGACACTTTCCTGAAATGAGACAAAAATCCAATCTACAGATCGACGTATGTAGGACTTCCTCGACTAATGAGTTGTCTCTTTCAACAGACGTTAGCTAGTAACTTTTAAAACACAGATATTTAGCCTCGACAATGTCCTAAAATCAACAGTTACCTATACCACACATAAAAAGAAAGCTGAACATTTTTCTCTTTCAACGGCGAAGGAATATGTAAACAAGAGAAAAAAATTGTTCTTCTTAGATTGGGATTGTTTGATTTAGAGCTTCTCTTCTCTTTGAAACAGCGTTGGCAACTCGAAGGTCGATGTTTCATTAGTCAGGGAATGTTTTCTGCATGAGGTAACCGGTTAATTTGAATTTTGTCTATTTTCTGAAGAACAAAGTTCATCAAGACAGGTAAAAGCGCGAAATTCACACCGAGCCAAGGAGCGCACAAATGATTCCTAAATTTGGAGAGGAATCCAGGCTTTCAGCCCAGGTTTATAAAAAGTAAGCGTTTTTTACCTGTTTGTGATATCCTGGTCTCTCCTCCAGTTAACGGTCCGCTGTAGCAGGGTGCCTCGTTTTTTCTTGGAAATTGAATACAATTATAATCGGCGGGCCATTGAAAGCCACGGTGGTCAATGATACGCTTACATTGCGATTTAGCCTGGAGGCACAACTCTCTGCAAGGTGGTAACGGTAAGGGGGTCTTCCTACAAGGAGGTGTGTGGAGCCTGCACAGGAAATGCGACAAAAGAAACGAGCAGTCTTCACCAGCAGGAGCAATGTTAAAGATTTGATTAAAATTATCAAAGCCAACGATAGCCTTCTTTGCACTCACGTGACCGAAGTAATTTGGAAACTGGACGCGGTGGGGTGGTGGAAGGTGATTCACGCATGGGTGATTCTGTAGATCTTGACATGGTGAGACTCTTTGAACGGATAACTGATTCAAGCACTTTGACGTGCCGTCCTTTGGTAAACGCCAGCACCGCATGGCAGATGGCAATGTGATGTTGTGCTTGGTTAGAAGATGCCTACAACTTCTGACAGCTTTAAAGCACAGCTCCTGGCAGGGAGGGGTTGGCTTGCGGTACCCATCACAAGGTGGTGCCAACACGGAGCAAAGAAATGCTCGGAACAGAGAAGAGCACTTTCTCCGAAACACAACTGCTTTAAACTCCTCCACGACCGCAATGGCGTTGTACTGAGTGCGGTGATTAAGCAAGTTTGGAAACCGAGTTAAGTTGTACGGCATGTTTTGACATAATGGGATCCTTATTCGCTGACATTGACCTGCCGAGAAAAAAAAGTTGAAACAATGTCACAGCTCACGTGCTAAATTCCAAGTGAAACGTTGAATAAAAACATTTATTACATATTATGTGTAGATATCAGTGTGATAAAGCCATGACTAAAAATGATACCCGTGAAGTGATATGATATCATTTCACTGCAGTGAAATGATATCATATCACTTCACGGTTTGAATTGTCCAATCAAATAGACTGTAATAATTTGGTTGGACCAATCGGGTTGCACGTTATATTTTAGCTGACGCCTGG
The DNA here is from genome assembly GCA_964020085.1 of Micromussa lordhowensis. NCBI lineage: Eukaryota > Metazoa > Cnidaria > Anthozoa > Scleractinia > Lobophylliidae > Micromussa > Micromussa lordhowensis. The sequence continues at coordinate 17,319,596 of OZ026604.1, forward strand.
CGTCAAATTTGGCGGGAAGAATTTTTTTTGCAGTTTTTCAACGAAATAGCCGCTTTTTTTAAGCATTTAATATGTAATAAACAAATTATTACATCTTAGGAGCCTGGTATCGTCTTTTCACTTGTTTTTAATGCCATATTGCTCACTCGCTCGAAGACTCGCTCGTTCGCGATATGGAATTAAAAACTCGTGAATAAAAACGATACCAGGCTCTTAACATGTAATAATCTATATATAGCACAAATACGTTTTATTTAATTTTTCCATACTGTTTGCCTTACAGTCAACTTACATTGTCCGGCAACAGCGTTTATTTACCAACACCTTTACGTTCCGTTACTTCAAATAACTCAGGCCAGGGAAAGTTATCGGAATAGACGGTCAGTACATATCGACAAAAAAATGTTGAGTCACAGATGCCTAAATCTGTGTTGCATTTTACGAAAATAGCCAATTTCGCCGATTGCAAGGCAATTTTTGGCGTGGTAGACTTTATTTTATACATTGTAATTAAATCGTCTCCAAAAATCCATAACAGATATTTCGCTTTTACATTGCGTTCATATTAACACCTCAAACTGCAATTAAGGTGATTAATAAAATCACTGCTGAAATATTCCAATCAAAAGTTAGACTCTACAACTTTCTTACTTTGTTTAGATCGTGAAAACCCCAAGTGTTTTCCTTTGTTCATCTGTCCGCGCGCGGGTCCGAGCTCAGCCATGGACCTGGAAATTCTTGTTTTGTTATCACTCGCAGTGACTTCATCTAAAAGATAAAAAAAAATAAGTCTCTGTTGAAGTTGATCGAGTAATCCATTTCCGTTCAGACTGATGCTGTCAATAGCTTGTGACAAGAGAATATGATCAGGATCATAATATCTTGCTTGAGAGCATAAATCTATCAGCACCAGACGAGATTCCGGTTTCTGGCCTGAAAGATAAAGGCAAAGATGGAAGGTAGAAATGTATAGGCACCTTTCGTTGCCTGTCCTACGGTGTTGGAGGCAATTTGAATGCTAATTTCCCGAGTTGAGTCTCGTTTTTCAGGTGAACCTTTAAATACAGTGTAAAAACTGGAAGGATTTTTCGAACATGTACATCATTACAAGAATTGGCATATCTCCAGCGTTTCACTAAAACGATTTCGGTGGATAAAACTATTTATGCTCTCTAGCTGTCGGAGTTGAGAGCATAAGGGTGGCAATAACTGAGTTTTTTTCTTGATTTATTTTCCATATGGTTGTTCCAGGGGGGGGGGGGGGGGGAGGGAGAAGGCGGGATGGAACAGGTATGATGGGTCCGTAAAAGGGCGGGCATTCAGGTACAAATTTAATATGAATGGAAGCTGGTGCTAAGGAGGTCGATTTGCTGTGGACCCCCGGAAAAAGAATAAATTGGAACGTTCAATGCTTTCATGTTGCATCCCATTGTTTAGCTTTGTGTCTGGGAACTGATAGCAGTAAAAATGCTGCCAAACAATTGTGTACTTGGATTTACATCATTATAGTGTCCATACTTGACACTATTATTTATTATTATTATAGTTATTTTGAGAAGTTTTGCTACAAGGGAGTCATGAACGCTCCCATCCATACAATTTCTTCGTTTCTATTGTAAGAAATACCAGCTCACCTGAAATCCGTACCCACTATGCTGCATTACAAAAAGTCACTAAAAGAAGACCCTGGTAAATCAGCCGACAAAAGCAACAAAAGCGAGAAATTTGAAACAAGTCGTTTTGAGCAGCCTGAAAATGCAGGCGGGTGAAGCTGCATATCGCAGGACAACCATGAAACCCTACTTTTATAGAAATGCAACACACTGCTACCTCGTAATGGCTTCAATTCTGCGACCGTGCCTCCCAAACTTGTGATCTCTTCTTCTTGCATGAAGATGATAGCAGTAATCAGAACTACAACAGCCACGGCAAGGAAAACAATCACGGCAATCAACAGTCGCCTTCCTCTAGACTCTGTCTTGCTTGTGCTCTCCTTCATTTTATCAGTTGATCCGCAGCTGGTCTCTTGAGCATGAGACATTTCAACGACTTCTTCCACACGCGAGGCGTGTTCGTTTCGAATCCTTTTCGCTTCTATGAGATATTAGTTTTGTTGTGACTGCTCATTAGCCCTGTAGTAGCTGAGTGGTTTTATGTTTCACAATGTCTGGAACATTAACAGAGACATAAATCTGTTTGGTTTGGGACAATATAATGAAGTTACCGGATCCGGAAAGACGATATAGTGTTTATTCTGGCATAGGCACATCTCATTGTTTGACAAAAAATACCCATTCATGTAAGAAGTGTTAAAAGATTTGGAAAACGAAAATTGCCTCGGAGACATAACGAGAGTAGGGTATAACATTTCATTTTGTTCGACGTTGTGTGGTTTTCCTGCATTCAATCGTTTGTTACATTTCATTTTGATTAGGTGGAGGGAGTGGTTGTGGGTTGCAATACAAATTGGAAGTTGCAGTCGAACTTCCACTCACGAAAACATCTCTACAACGGCCACCTTTTTACGTTTCGGTGGACGGTCCATAAATTCCCTCTTATTTCATCAACGTCTTTGTATCCACTACCTCTTCACAACGACAACGGCCACTTAAGAACTTTTAGACAAAAAGAATCCCTATACAACGGAAAGTTAGACAACGGCCAGTTAAACAACGACTGACGAATGCATGCTGTATACAAAAACCCTTTATTTTTATAGTAAAAAGTCACAAAACTTGATCCGTACCGCGCCGTTGGCAACCTCGTTCCCAGGGCTTTTCTCTTTGAAATTGGGAGGGGCGGATTTCAAAGGGAAAAGCCCTGGGAACGAGGTTGCGCCGTTGGTCGCTGTTTGTGTTTAGTTTCTATTTTATTGGTCGACATATTAATTATGTAAAGACCAGTGAAATACCATGTGAGCTTTCGCGCGTAAACATGATATCTTCACACGTGAAAATAACATGTTATTTCACATGTGAAAATATCATGCTGTTTTCACAAGTCTTGATTACCATTGCTATAGCTACATAATCTCTTAAAAAGTACTCAGATGTGTTGCTGTATGATCGAAATGACATCATCGGTCCCTCCTCGGAAATATTCGGTTATCTTCGGCTATCTTCGGCAATCTTCGAAAAATGTCCGGAAAATGTTAGGAAACGTTCGCCTTTGCAACAATTTTGGAACATCTTCGGAAATCTTAAGTGAGAGGCGCGGTGGCCTCATGGCTAGTGCCCTTGACTCCGGAGCGAGCGGTCCGGGTTCGAGCCCTGTGTTCTTAGGCAAGACACTTTACTCTCACAGTGCCTCTCTTCACCCAGGTGTATAAATGGGAACCTGCTATTTGTTGGGGAAACCTAACAAAATTGCGGGGGAGAACATGCCGTCCAGGGGAAGTAGAAATACTTCTAGCCGCTTCATGCTACAGAAACCGGGATAAGCTCCGGCAGCTATGGGCCAGCATTGGCTCCAAGGCTATACTTCGGAAATCTTGGGAAATTGGTCGGAAATCTTTGGAAAATCGTCGTCATTAGTATGTTTATATATTAAACAGAATATTACATGCCCGCTTGTGGATATGAATTTTATCTTTGAGCGTTCAACTCGATATCTCACACGTTCGCTGCGCTCACTCGAACACGAAAAGATTAAATTCATATCCACGTGCGATCACGTAATGTCCTCTATTTAGAAAATAACCCAAAGCTAATAATAAACATGAAGTTACTCGATTCTGATTGGCTGAGAGCAATGCAGTTCAAGTGTAACACCAGTGCAAAAAGTGTAGCACCAGTGCAAATTACACATCGCAATTCTGGATGATGATTGGCAAAAAGACAACGAGAAATTTTGTAGGCCATTGATATCATGTAAAGCAGTGACAAAAATTTTGTACGGAAACTCTGAAAAAAGTTTTCTCGAATGCGAAAAAATGGCTTCAAGAAACATCTTTCGGCAATTTTTCTGCGCGGAGTTTTTTCATGTTTTTATTATTAATAAGTAAGCGGCTCGTGCAATTTCAACTTTTTGAAAAACTCACTCGTGCAAATTAATTCCAAATTGAACGAGAGAATATACAAATACACACGCTGATTGGTTTAAAACCGTGTTTATATAACTCAATAGAAACACGACCAATAAACAGCATAATTAATAGAACACAAGACAGTGCTGAAACTTGCAAAGAAAAAGTTAACACCCATTTTAACTGTGTTTTCCAGTAACATGAATGTTACCAGGCTGCTTTCATATCATCAGCCATTGGATTGAAAATCATAGTCAACAGACATTTGATTGAAATATTACTGCACCTCTCAGATTCTACACTTGTTGAGTTCATATACATAGCTAATGCGTTTCAGTTGATAATTCGCTGCAAATGAGCTTTCAAACTTCACTCTGAAAGCATTTTGGAGTTCACTCTGAAATCAACCTGAAAGTACTACACCAAAGTTTGCACTCCAAATAACTTCAATCTGAAAGCACTTGAGGTTCACTTTAAATTTAACCGGAACGGTCAACCCTTAAGTTTGCAATACTGTTCCAGAACACCCAAAGACCCTACAATCGACGTGACAAACGCCAAACAACGCAAGTAGTGAAGGACGCTTATAGGGGTCGTAACCAATCAGAGCGCAGCATTTTGTGACGTCATAACCCTTAATGAGGTAGGAATAAGAGGGTTTGTGGGGAATAAATTATGCAAATTTATGCGTTGCGCAATCCAAGATGGCGGCCCCTAGCAACGGTTTTTTGTTTGGTTTTGTTTACCTTAGCAACGGTGGCGGAGGAAGTGATCGTGATCGAAAAAGTACTAGTACTCAGTGAATGTGAACGTGATCGAAAAAGTACGGGTACGCAGTGAAAGTGATGGCAAGACTGATTGACGAATGACGACGCTTGAAGGTGTGTATAAAGGTGAGTTCGTGGTTCGAGACGAGTCACTTTGATCTGGTGAGATGGAGCCCACTGAAGTACCAACTGCGGAAGAGCTGCGTGCATGTGCGAGTGATCTGAAATCGAAGATGGAAGAAAATGGAAAAGAGTGCAAGCGTGTCCTGAAGGAAGTTTCTAAAGTTGCCAAGAGTGAGGGCGAGTCCGCGTATGAAGAGTTGTTTGGCATGGTGGTCCATGATTGTGTGGACTCGATCCTGAAGAGAGAGGTTAACAGTCTTGCTGTGGATATGGAGGGTTTCCGAAATGGTCTTTGTGCAAAGCTATGCGGAGACGAAACTCTCAGGGACAAGCCAATGAATTTGCTGCGCCTGTCGGATGGTTTTGATGAAGCGTGGAAGGTGTGGCGAAGTGTTGGTGCAGACGTGAATAGATCAGAAGCGACGTTCCGACGTTTTGTGGCTGTTGTGTCTGAGGAGGAGTGATTGAAAAATCTGTAAAAATACTGTGTTAGAGTCATTGAAAAATGTTGTAAATAGAAAACTCTGAATTTTATTTGAAAATAAAACACTGTTATTGACAGTCCTTTAAGGATAAAATGTACAAGTGTTGTTGTGTGATACGCTTCATCATCCTGAGGGTCTCTGTTTCATTGCCTCCTAAGTGGATAAGGGATAACATCATGTTTTCGGGGGTGAAGAATTCACCGTGATAGCCCGAAGTGGTTTCGAAGATGCGCCCGTAGATCCATAAGTAGGATAGGTCTGTTCGTTCGTAGCATGAGTGAGGGAACTGATTGTGTAGATAGACGAGAGTGGTGTCTTCCCCTGGGTGTGGTTCGTCTAACCGTATTTTGCAAGCCAAGGGTCTTGGTGTCTGAGAAAAAGAGGTGTTCGAACCTGAGTCTTTGAGGTCACAACTCAACGTCTTGACCACCGAAGCACTCACCTCATTTTGGTTTGTTTTTTGAGGGTCATTGTTTTCTGTGAAAAAGGAAGACAGACAACTTTTTAATCTCAAGAATGATTTTTATTGTGTCACAGCTCAAAAATATTACATGTTCAAAAATTGTGCCCGATGTCGGCAAGGAACGATTTTACATGATTGACTCTGTTAAGGGCTTGCTTCTCGTTGTCCCCCAGGTACATGGGTTTGTAGACTTTGGTCTCGTCATCATAGTACATCCCGTGGTACTTATGGCAGCAGGTGACCCACACGCAGCCCAGCCCCCAGGCATCTCTCAAAGGCCCTTGGACGGGATGTACGAACTTTTCATGGTGCCCGCGTTTTCCCAATTCTAACAGTGGTTGACGACAGCATGGCCTGGTCTGCTTGCACACGTAACAATGTTTGTCTGTGAGCGAGAGAAAAAAAGTGTGAGGGGTCTGCCCCCAAAAAGTGTTTGTATCCATTGTGAAACTCACCTGGTTTGCTTTCCATGGCTTTTGACGAGATGCTCTGTCTGATTCAGCAAGTGTCGAGTGAGCAGTGCACTGCGCTTTTTATACAGTCGTCCGAATTGGACCCCAGTCTCTCGCGATTGGGGTCCAGTCCCCTGTCGGTTGTAAGAAGGGGGGATACCCCCCCATCCCCCTAGTCGGCGATTTTACCACGTGACGATTTCCTGCGCTCTGATTGGTGGATTGAAATCCTATATAGCTGGAGAGGCGTTTCGGAGAGTCACTCTGCTGTTGACCAGTGTATGAGCGTTTTTAAAAGGATGGCGTTGCGTGAGTTGCAGCGTAGTGCAGTGCACGTACCGAGACGAGGCGAACTGAGTTACGAGGAGGCCTGTGATGAGATAAACGCGAATTGGGTGTCCGAATATGAGCAAGCGGGTGTGGCGATACGCGACGTGTTGGCGGGGCGAGTCGAGGTCAGTCGCTTCGCCAAGTCGAGTGAGCTGGACTTTATGGTGAATTTGATATTCACCTTCTTCGATAAGGAGCGGGAGAATTGGACGCGATGGAAGTCGAGATACGCGCGGATGGAGAAAGTGTTTGCGAGGAACTTGTTTAATGCGATCATTGCCATTCGGGTTAACCTTGATTGGTTCAGTGCGGGGGCAAAACCACCAGTGGATCGAATTACTTTTACGCAGCTGATGATGTGTTGGGGATTCGAGCCCTTCCATCAACATTTGAAACCGCGTCAGCGAAGACTCGCCCAAAGTCACATTGAAGTGATAGAGTTTTATTTTATGACATTCAACCAGGAAGGCCAAGAAGAAATGCGTCATCAGTTGGATAGAGACGATACATTGAGACACGTTGTTCAATGAAAAAATGTTTTTAATAATAAAAAATGTACAAATAAATGTTAGAATAAAAAAGACCAGCAACGCCCCTGGCAAAACAATGTAATGAATAAAAAGTGTCAATAAAAAGTCAGTTGTCCATGAGAATGTGTCTGGCCATGCCTCTGGGTTGTTCATTGATCCACTGAAAGAAATTACAGGTGCGTTTGGGGCACTTGAGGTACAGTCGATTCGGGTTGTTGACTGAGTGGGAAGTGGCTAGTACCAAGGACTTGTGACAATCGCAACGAAAACGGGCAGGGTCGATCTTTTGGTAGCAGGGGTGGGTCTGTTCGTTCACGCGTCTCAGGTACTCTTTCACCTCCTTGACGGGGCATGTCACATAACACTTGGTGTTGAATCTCGTTGAGGGACACCTGTAATACTCAAAAATGCTTCCGTCGGGGCATGGGACACTGCCATAGTTCATGGGCACATCACACCTGGGACAGTAGGGTTGGTACTGTTCTAGTTTCTTCAAGAATTCGTCGGGGTCGAATGCCCCCTCGACGTTCGGTGTTTTCCCTTCTTCCAAGACTTGTACTTCGACGATTTCCCCCTTGTCGTCGGGTGTAGGCGGTAGTTCGACCGGTCCAAGGAGAGTCATGAGACCTCCCTGTATGGTTCCTGCGTACTCTGGATCATTCTTGTAATCTGGAAAATCCTTGACGTTGCCTATGTATCGCGGACCATTCTGGTCGGTTCCTGATGGAGAAAAGGAACAGTTAGTATCCGAGTTTGGTGTTTTCTCGTCTCATCCTTTCCAGGATGTGCGTGATTCTTCGCGCATTCTTGGGAGTGAGTCGTTGTCTTCGCAAACGATGCGTGTGCGCCATGGCTTGTTTTAAACGTGCCCGTTTTTTGGCAAAGGTGGAATTGCGATGCGAGACCCCTTTGAGGGTTACTGTGGTCCAACTGACTGAGGGTCCAATGATTTCTTTCATGAGTACTTGTTCCTTGAACCGAACGCGTGTGGGTGTTTTTGGTTTGAACAGCCATCGATCTAAGGTGCTTTGAGTCCTACCTGGTTTGAGCTTGCTGAAATCCAGTGTCAGGTTTGCCTTCTTTCTCTTCTTGCTGTTTTCGGTCTTCCTTCGTTTGGGGGGAGGTTGAGCACTGCTGCCTTCTGGTGTCTTTGCATCCATGGCTTTTGTCTTGAAGTGATTGTGTGCGATGAGGGTGCTTCAATTTATGCTTTGGGAGAACCAATCACGAAACGTGGCGTGATCGAAAAAGTACTCGTACTCAGTGAATGGGTCCTTATAAGGGCATGCACGTGATCGAAAAGGTACGGGTACACAGTGAAAGTGATGTTTTTCGTAGAGTATAAAAGGAGCAGTGCTTTTCAGTGTCGCGTCATTCTCGACCTGACCTCTTGTTGGTCTCAGCTGCATCATGACGTATTACACGGACAATAACGAGATCAAGGAAGTGGTGTCTCGTATGGTGGATGTGAAGATGAGGGATCTTGGGTCCATGGAACCCCCTTTGACAGGTGCAACGGTGCTCTTGTTTGACAATCTGTTCCCAGATGTTCCTGTCGCTCCAGTGAGCCCTGATTTTATTTTGTCGCGCCGTCCGCTTTGGGGTGGTAATAAGATCTTGGAATTGATGAAGAGGAATGATAGAGTCTATCTCTTCTGCGGTGAGTGGTGTTGTATACTGCCTCGTGAGAAGGTGACGGACAATTTCAAATTCGTTCCTTGCAAAGACCCCAGCTTGGACGACGATCGCATTTGTCTGATTTGTCCTGATCACCTCAATTACAAGAGTCGTGATGCTATCCAGGATCTGATGGAGCCCGTCAGGTTCGGTCAAGCCATGGCAAATCGATTGAAAGAGCAATCCTACGATACTCGTCTCGAGTCCTTGTTGACCATTGACAGAGGTGATTATAGAGAAATGTGTTGTAAAATGGAGGGGGTAGTGAGTGAGCTCGTGCATCAGCGTAATGTGTGGAAGGATCGTTTTTTTCTATAAGGCTTTGACCGAAGACAGTAGAGTGTTGTGTGTTGCGTGTAAAGAGGACATGCGTCTGACCTTTTACGTGAATGGGGATGAAGAAGCCGCTTTGAACTGGAGACCCGGCCAATGCAGTGATTGTCGCCATAGTAATTGCAAGCATTATTCTTGGGAATCCTACGAGGATGAGTTTCTCGTGGATCGAAACATTGAGGTTGACGAGTTCGTCTCGTCCGATGAAGAAGAAGTCTGTCGTTAGCCCTCTCTTTGTACCTAGTTTTACCTAGTTTTTGAAAACGAACCAATCAATTTTTTGTACCTGGTTTGAAAAATGTATAAGTTGAATAAAAATGTTGATTTGACTTCAGTCATGTCTTTGGTATTGAGTGTGATGTGCTCTGAGCTCTCCAAGGTGTGGCGTAGAATGTCTGATCGATGGAGTTGGGTCCGATTGTGCAGTAAATGCGAAAGAGTGTTTGCTGCCTATGAGGAGGGTGATATTCCGAGTAGTGAGTTTGATCCATTGGAAGTGTTTGACGAGACCAATGTCGAGAAAAATGTGATGCGTTTTGTCGTTTATATCATGTGGTTGAAACGTCAACCCGATTCATTTGAAAAGTATCTGCGAGTCCGGGATAGTCGTTACGAACTGTGGAGAATCTGCGTGCATAAACTCTGGCGGTTGCTATGAAAAAGAAGAAGCCCTCTACCGGTACGTTGTTGGCTCGGTATCGCGACCCCCTCAAACCCGGTAGTTTGGGTGGCTTGACCCGTTTTGCCAAGGCCAATGGGATCACGCTCAAAAGGGCGCGCGAGGTCTTGGAACGAGATTTGGGGTACACGTTGCATAAACCGCAACGGCGTCGTTTTCCCACTTCACCCGTGGTCGTTTTTGGAATCGACGAACAGTGGACGGCAGATCTGATCGAAGTGATCAATATTGCCAAGTACAATCGAGGCTATCGATACCTTCTGACGGTGGTGGATGTGTTTTCAAAACATGCCTGGGTGCAGCCCGTGAAGAACAAGACGGGTCGAGCTGTGACGGATGCCTTTGCCAAGATCTTGAAAGGGGGGAGAAAGCCGATCAACCTTCAGACGGACGATGGCAAGGAATTTTACAATAAGACCTTCCAAGCCTTGATGAAAAAGAAAAACATTCATCACTTTTCGACCAGTGGTGACACCAAAGCCAGTGTCGTGGAACGTTTCAATCGTACCTTGAAGCAACGCCTGTATCGTTACTTCACCGTGAAGAACACCTTGAACTTTGTCCCGGTCTTGCAAGATCTCGTGCGCGGTTACAATCGATCGTTCCACCGCAGTATCAAGAGAGCCCCGAATGAAGTCACTCTGACCAATACCCCCGAAGTGTGGGAAACCCTTTATGGCAAGAAAAAGGCAAAATGGAAGAAACCCCAGTTCAAAGTGGGGGATCGCGTGAGACTCAACAAGAAGTTCAGGCAGTTCAAGAAAGGGTATCTGCCCGGTTGGACCGAAGAAGTCTTTGTGGTGCGCGGGGTGCGAAAAGGTCAAGTGCCTACGTATAAGGTGAATGAATGGGATGGTTCACCGATCGAAGGTACATTTTATGCGCAAGATCTGCAGAAGGTGACCGTGGAGGACGACGACCTATTTAGGATCGACAAGATTGTCAAACGCAAAGGTGATAAAGTGCTGGTGCGTTGGAAAGGGTGGCCAGACAAGTATGACACTTGGTTGAACAAGAAGGACGTGTTGACGAAGCCATGAAGGACCTTTACGTGCAATTGAGCAGCAATGCGTGTGTGGTGGAGTTCCCATCGAATGAAGCGAACAGTTTCAAGAACCGTCTGCCTTATCCACTTGAGTTCCGAGAACCGGGTTGGAAAGTGGGACTGAGTGGCGTCTCGTTACCACTGTCCACGCATACACCTCGAACGACCAGGCGAATGAACTTGACCAATCCTTTTCTGTTCCGGATCTCTTGGTATGCGGAATGGAGTCCCACAACTGATATGTTCAGTGAACGGACGGTGGAAGTTAAAGAATCGGATTTGACCGTGCCCCCCAGGAATGGAACGGAGCTGATGAATGAAATACGACGTCGATATTTGTGGTCCATTGGAGATCAAGCAGAGGTCGACGACGCCTACGAGGTGGAAAAATCGAGTAACACGCTGCAAGATACACGCTACAAGAAGAAAGGAACCGATCAAGTCGTGGAGATCAAGGACACGGATCCAAACTACGACTACAATGAGTTACCGAAGTTGACGTATATGGTGATGCATCGCGCGGATCATGGAGAGTGTCTGATGGACAATTCCAGGACGGCGACCACCATAGGTACGTCGATTCACCAAGACCGTGCGTGGCCAAAGATCACGATCGGACTGGAATTGGCCCTGAAAATGAAATGGATTAAAATGGGGTACCGCAGCTACGTGTTGGGACCCAATCTGAGGAAAGAGTTTGTGAATTATGAGACCATTCCGACTGCTCTCGATGTGAAAGGAAACCGGGACCAACTTTTTTTCAAGACGGATCATGAGGCTCTGTACCTGAGTGTGTACATTAACTGGGTGTTCGTGAACCTGGATCGAAGTTTCGAGGAAGCGTTTGGAAGTCACACGCACACTGTTGTTCCTAAACGTTCCTTGTACGTGTACTCGAGTGTGGGTCAGAGTGTGATTATGGGAAATCAGGTCACGGATCTCTTGAGAGAAATACCCTATAATCCCGAAGAGCATTATTTCGAACCCAAACATATCCAATATATACCGGTGCGCAGCGATGTACTGGACATTATCGAGACGCAAGTGGCCGAGAACACTGGTGCTCTGACGGACTTCACCTCGGGAGTGACCACAGTGACATTGCATTTCAAGCATGAGTGATCCATTCTACCTCACCTTACCCAGTCACAGTAACAAGAAGGAGTTTCCTGACAACAAAGCCAATCATTACAAGATCCGTTTACCCCAAACGATACGTTTGGAGGGTTCCGGATGGCAAGTGGGATTGAGTGCCATCTCGTTACCCGATGCTGCCATCAATCTGGATCCATTCAAGGAGTTGGATAATCCTCTCCTGAGGGCCAAATGGTTGGGGATCAAGGAAAAGGAATCTGATGGCAGTTACGTCACGGAAGGCATTGAAACGAATCTGACATTTCAAGACATCCTGCACGACAACAACATAGTGGACGGTCTGACCTTCATGAGAGCCCTCATCTTCAAGTTCGCCCAAATCACAAATTTCAAAAGCCCCCCGGGTTACAGGAGAGAATTTTCTAACGGGAAAACGTGCAACTATGAGTTCAAGTGGGAAGGTCAAGACCTGGTACTGGACAACACCAAGCTGGACACGTCGTATGCCACGAGCACCCCTGGCATTCATTACCTGATGTCGTTGAACGAAAAGTTAGCACTTCAAATGGGGTGGGTCAAGTACGACGAAGTCAAGACGGAATACCGCATTGGTCCCAATCTAAAGATGGAATTCACCCGAGCCATCAAGACCTATCCCAATGACATTTCCAGAGGTAGACTGGATGTCAACTTGGGACGTCGTTACTGGGTTGTCGAAGATGGAGTCCTCAAATTGTCCATTTACTGCAACTGGCGTTTCACGAACTTCAACAATGCCTTTCAGAATGTGATAGGGAATGAGAAACGTTCTCTGTTCGTGTATTCCGACGTGGGTGGAAGCTCTGTGGTGGGGGACCAAGTGACGGATTTGCTTAGAGAAATCAATTTCAGTCGCACTGGAAAAGGAGCTCAGTATTTTGAGCCTCTCCACATTCAATATATTCCTGTGCGCAAGGAGACATTGGACATAATAGAAGTGCAAGTGGCTGAGACAACAGGTGAATTGGTGAAGTTCGGAGACGGAAATACAGTCGTCACGATACACCTCAAGAAAGCATGATAGGCAATGGTTTGGTGAGATTTCATGGCGACACGACTCAGTCCGGGAGCGGACTCTGGAAAGAGATCAAGAAACGTGGACCCGCAGTCCTTCGCGATGTTGTGTCAGAAACAGCCCTGGAAGGAATAAAAGGGTTGGGTCGAGGTGCAAAGGTCAATTGGAAAGGGGGACTCGCTGGGATCAAGAGAGGAGCCAATCGCGCCGTCAAACGTAAAGCGAAGCAAGTGATCAATCGTCAAGTCTCGAAGAAAGTTAGAAAGGACCTTTTTGGAGTATGAGACCCATCTACTCAAGACGCGTCAAACGCATTCCGCTCATCGCGAGTGGTCTGTCGCGACGAAGAGTGTATAAAGGAGGAATGATCCTTCCTTCGAGATCAAATCTCGGTGACTATCGTTGGATACGGACAGCCCTGAAGAGGAAGAGGAGGAGGCGTAAGAAGCGACGATGACTGACATGATAGCTCACGCACGCTCGGTGGGGGTGCTCAACCCTGCCCTGGATCTGTTCAAGATACCCCCCACGGACCTCAGCATGTCCTCGTGCCGTTTTGTCCCCATCAATCCCTTTACCACAGGGATCAACCCCGTGGACTTCCAAATTGACCCCCAGGAAGATTACATCGATTTGAATCGAAGTTACTTCGAAGTGGAACTACAGATGAAGAATGCGGCGGACAATGGCAATCTGGTAGCAGCGGACACCCTTTTTCCAGTCAACAATTTGGCTCACTCGCTCTTCAAACAGATCAATGTGAGACTGAACGGAACACTCATCAGCCCTCAGACTGACACGTATCATTACAAAGCTTACCTGGAAACCATACTGAATAACAACCGACAAGACGGAGAGACGATACTGCAGCCAGAGGGGTGGTTCAATGGCATCAACGTCCCTGATGCTCTCACTGCCAATCAGTTGGACCTAGCTCATGCCGATTTTGCTGCACTGTCCCAAGACGCGCAAGAAGTGGTCCGCGGTATGAAAGGTTTATTGGCTGATTTTGTTGGAGGAAACAAAGTCACCCTGAGATTCAAGCCTTACCTGGAAGTGTTTCATCTCAGCAAAGCGTTGGTTCCAGGTGTCCAAATCCAGATCCAGATGTATCTCAACTCACCGGACATGTTCACGATGAGATTTCAGGGTGGCAAAGCCCTCCGACTGCGGCAGGAAGACTTGAAAGTGAAATTGTATCTGGCACAAGTGAGAGTCACTGCCTCGATCTACAGAGAACTGAGGAACAGTATGCTCGAGGGAAAAACGGTCACGTACCCCACAGTGAGAAGCGAAATTCGCACTTACTCTCACCCCGGTGATCAGCGATACTTTGAGTGCAACAACCCTTTTCACAATCAACTCCCCAACGTGTTGGTGGTAGCGTTGATAGAAGCGGCTGCCTTTAACGGGGATGTCACCAAGTACCCGTTTTCTTTCAAAAAGTTCAATGTCACCTCCGTGAAGCAATTGGTGAGAGGTGAAGAGTATCCCTATGAAACACTGGAACTGCAGCATGACAGTGGTGCCAAAGACCGAAGGGGCTACTACAGATTTCTGCAAGCGTCAGGAAGTCTGCGTAAAAGTACTGGAAACATGGTCAGACGGGAGGACTGGGGACAAGACAAACACTGCACCCTGTTTGTATTTGATAACACAGCCAACGGGAATTTGCACAGTTCAGTGCTGAACCCCAAACAGAGCGGTGATCTGCGCTTGGTGATCAATTTTGGAGCCAACCCAGGTGAAAATCTCACCGTCTTGTTGTACGGCGAATTCGAGAATATCTTGGAGATTGACAGAAACAAGACAGTGGTGTATGACGTGTATCAGCAGTAATGGAGAAAGTGACGTTGAATAATTTGCAATTGGATGATTTGGCGATGAATCATCCGAAGCTTGGCCCCGTCTTTTACGGAACGGTTCCATGCGATAGACTTCCCAAGACACCGTCCAAAGAGGGACCCACGGCCTACATTGTCAACACGGATCCTCACGACAAACCCGGGATGCATTGGATAGCTCTGTGGACAGAGGGAAACGTGTGTGAAGTCATGGACAGCTATGCTCTCCCCTTGGAGGTGTACGGCACCACACACCCTTTGCAAGAGTGGCTGAATGGTAATTTCAAGTACAGAGTGCACAATGGGAAGAGCCTTCAGTCCTTATTCAGTCAGAGTTGTGGCGATTATGCTTTGATCTACTTGATTTTTCGCGCTCTGGGTCGCAGCATGAACGAGTTCTTGAAGGAATTCGAAACGAACGATTATGTGAACAATGATCACAAAGTAGGCACGTGGTTAGAACGTTTGATTGTTGACGAGTTAGCTTGGCGTAAGATTTGCGATCGACACACGAGGGTCCTTGTATGGTGTACACCATTTGTTAAATTAAGAGTTTTAAAACAAGATGTTAAATTAAGAGGCATTTATTAAAGAGTTGTCAGTTGAAACAAGATGTTGCGTGGTGAAGTCCAGTGGTTCCCTCAATTCTTGGTCCTTTGCAGGGACATGTGTCTCCAGTTACCCTTAAATCATCCGTACCGTCTTACACTCGAACGCATTTTGACATGCGATAGTTATCGAAGAGTGAGACCCCTCTTGAAAAACCAGGACCTTGAACTCCAATTCGAACTATTCTATCAGCGTTCGCGAGCCATGTCCATGACGAGTGCTCCCTTGAAATAAGTACGGACACGATCGCGTTGCGAGTCAGTCCGATCGATACCATGGAACTGCGTAAAGCATTTCGATTTCACACCCCAGCGAGTCTGATGGTGACCGGACCCTCCGGATGCGGCAAAACTGTGTTTACCACCAAGTTACTGCTGAACAATTCTGACTTGTTCGCTCAATCGCCGAAAAGCATTCACTATTGTTATGGTTCGTGGCAAAAGGGGTATGAACCGCTCAAGAAAGGGGGTGTGAAGTTTCACGAAGGGATTCCTGACAGCGACTCATTACCCAAATGGTTCCCTCAAGGAGGCTTGCTGGTATTGGATGATCTGATGGATGAATGTGGGAACGACAAACGCGTCCTGGATCTCTTCACCAAACACTCTCATCATCAAAACATCACGGTCATTTACTTGTGTCAGGATCTGTTTCCGAACGGAAAATTCGCCAAGACCATATCTCGCAACGCCCATTACATCGTGGCCTTCAAGAATCCCAGAGATCAATTGGGAATGCGCAACCTGTTGTTGCAATCGTTTCCCACGCAATGGTCTGATGTCCTCGACACATTCAGAAAGGTGACGGACCGTCCCTTTGGCTATCTGCTATTGGATCTGCATCCAACCAGTAAGGACGATCAGCGCGTCCTTAGTCACTTATTAAAAGAGGAAGGGTTCGTGCGATGTCATCAGTTTCGAGATGCTGCGGAGTGAGGTGGCGTGGTTTGGGAGATTCCTTCTCATTTGTGAAGCTCGGTTGAGTTGGATGAATCCAGAAGAAACGGATTACGTACCCATGCAACGAATCACACAGAGTGTGTCCAATCGTCAAGTACGGTCCCTCGTGAAAGCATATAATCAACCCCACTTTGAGGATCTAATTCATACGCAAGAAGAGTTGGCGAAGAAAGCAATAGCCAGGGAGCATGGCCAGTAACGTGTCCGACGATTTGTTAGATGATTTGGACGTGTCGGGCGACATGCCCGACGACGACTGGATAAGTGCTTGGGACGATGACCATCTGAACGTGTATGGGTCACCTTCCTGGACGCAGTCCAACAATGCGGGTCCCTTGAACACACCACCGCCACCCTCATCCCCGGGCCCCAGCATTGGTGTGGGAACAGCCACTGCACCAGGTCCCAGCATTGGTGTAGGAACAGCCACGGCACCTCCGCCCGTGAATAACACAATCGGTGTGGGAACGACCACCACCTCTGCATCGGGGAACAACACAATCGGTGTGGGTATGACGCGCGCTCTCCGACAACAGGCAGGACGACCACCCACACCACCCGGTCAAGGATACGCTGGAGGCAGACCCATAGTGGGCTACAAAACACCACGACGTCCCACTGTGGGTGGCAAACAACCCAGACGTCTCACTGCGGGTGGAAAACAACCCAGACAAGTACCGCGTCGAAACACACCCTCACCCTCCCCATCGCACTCGTCAGCCTCTAGCAGCAACGCGTCCACTCCCGCCTCCTCTGCCAGACCAGGTCCGTCCAGAGGTAGAGTGAGTATGAATCAAGCCCAAATGCAGCGCCAACTGGAGCAGATCTTGCAAGATCAACAACAAACGGCGGCAGGTCGACGTATTGCTGGGATCACCACCACGAACACGATCACCACTACCTATAAAAACGGTCGACGTCCCACCGTGACACGCAATTCCACCAGTGTGCGGAACTGACAACATCCATGAGACGGAGACGAAGAAGAACGATCAAGGGTGGCAAATTAGATCGCCTCTTGTCGACGTTGAAACCCTTGGGAATCAGAGCTTTGAAAGGTGCCGTTTACGGTGGTGTGAGTGCTGGAGCCAACAACGCGGTCCGAAAAGTGCTCAAACGAAAAAAGAAAAGAAGACGACGATAAGATGTTGCGGAGTGAAGTCAAGTGGTTTCCTCATTTCTTAGATCAATGTAAACGGTCCCTCTCCTACAGGGATCCGCAATGCATGGACCACAACGCCATGAAGCGCGTCGTGGCGTGCACCTGTTACAGACAAGTGTGGGCCATCGCGAACGATTACAGGGAGACCGCTTTCAAGTATGAACTATGGGAATATGAACGCCGTGCCAAGAAGAAGGCGAAGCAGATAGAACAAGCCGAGAAGCAGACATGACGTCCACAGTCAGTTTGATGAATGAACATCATTCCACCACGATTCTTGACGCAGAGTCCTTGAATCGATTGGACGGATTGTATCTTTTCTATCACAAACAATGGTGGTGCAAGAGACAGATGTTTTATCGTTTCAAAAAGTGCAACGCTTTTTTCAACGGCATGGCGTTGGTGATCATGGCTGCGAGTGTCGTGATTGGATCTGTATGGAAAGACAGTTTCATCGTAGTGGGTTTGACGTCCTCTGCCACCTTGTTGAAAGGTTGGAATGATTTCAAAAAGTATTCATTCAAAATGGACATGTGCAAATTCGCTTACACGACCTACGAAAAGACCTTGATTGAACTCAGAAATTACGTCAGAGCTGGTGTGGACGATTCTTCGATGAGCAGTTTCTTGACCAAAATGCAAACCTTGGACGACACCATCACGGATTTCACACCCTCCACGGATGACAGGGTCGTCAAAAGTTACGACAAACACTTCAGTCCAGAATCCCTTGCAGAAAAAACACAAAAACCGGAAACACACCCAGGATCCTCATTTGCATCTTCAACATGCCAAGAAGAAGACGCCTCACAGTAGGGAGAAGGAGGAGGAGGACACCCCGACGACAGAAAGGGGGTCTCTTTCGATTTCGTCAGAAAGGGGGTCTCCTTCCCTTCGTACTACCAG
Source organism: Micromussa lordhowensis (assembly GCA_964020085.1). Taxonomy (NCBI): domain Eukaryota; kingdom Metazoa; phylum Cnidaria; class Anthozoa; order Scleractinia; family Lobophylliidae; genus Micromussa; species Micromussa lordhowensis. The sequence goes on from OZ026604.1 coordinate 17,338,133, forward strand.
CACTGATAGCCAGAGCAGCCACACGCAAGCGAAGGAAACGATAAAAAGAAACCCTACAGAGATGAAACCATTCATTTCGAGCACCATGGCCAAGCGAAGAAGAAAGACTCAAACGAAACGTGGCGCCAAAAAGAGGAAAACGACGCGCAAACAGAAAGGGGATGGAGTCGTCTCCGTTGTCGCGGGTCTACCCAAAGCAGCCTGGAGCATCACCAAAGCATTAGAGAAGAGGGCTAAGAAAAAAGCCCTCAAGGCCCACGAAAAACGAGCAAGGGAATTCGACAGTGGCAAAAGAAAAACCTTCGCTGGGGAATCGTTCACGTGTTGTGTCATGTGACGACAATAAAACGAGGAGAACGTCAAGAGAAGCATCACTATTTTAGAGAGTATGGCCAAAGAGGAGGAGGAAAAGAACTCAGAAAGGGGGTTTTCTACCCGTCACGGTGGATGTCAAACAAGGCGTCAAAGTGACCAAAGACCTGATCAAGGCCCTCAAGAAACCCGTCAACGTCAAAAAGGCCAAAGCTGCCGTTCGAGGCTATAAACAACAGTATCAACAATACAAACGACGTGGAGGAACAAAAAGCTACAACAGTTGGGTGATTGACAAAGGGTACGGGGCAAGAAATCCAGGCTGCTGCGTCATGTGACATCATATAAGACGCTGTCTATCCCACAGGGCACAGAAAGCGACGATGAAGCGGTTGAGAAGACAACGCCCCTTTTTGGAGAGCATCCTGAAAAAAGCCAATCGATACAAGCGTCAAGACATGCTGACACACGCCAACGCCGATCAGATCAATGCTGTCAGCGAGATGGTTCTCAATCTGCTGAAACAACGAATCCCCATCGATGTCGCCACATATGGGAAATTGAAACGACATAAAAAGGTGTTGCGCGAAGTGGGTAGACGCAGAAACTCCGTCAAGCGACGAAGAGAGCATCTCCTCAAGCAAAAAGGCAGAGGATTCTGGAGTGGTTTAGAAGGTTGTTTTCGAGCATGTTGTGTACGATGAAAGGGCGAGACGAGCAAGGGTATCCGCTGCTGGGGGAAGATGTAGTACCCGAAAAAAGGTCACCACCCCCACCCAAAGACGATACAGTGTCGAACCTAGTGCAACTGTTGCAAGCCTCCAACGCGCGTGAAGACAGACTCAAAGAAACCGTGGCACAATGGAACCGCAAATATCATGACTTGTACCAAGAACACATCGCTTTAAAGTTTGGTGACTTTTGTGAAACGTGTCAAACGAAGCAAGACACCACCGAACCTGGTGGTTGTGTCGAGTTGTGTGCAAAGTGCGGCGAGGGGAAGACAACCATCCAAGGACTTCAACTCAGATTAGAAAAGAAACAAGAAGAAGTGAGATACTGGCAAGACTGCTACGAGACTGCCCTGAGCCAACTGTCAGATTTCCCTGAAAAACGACTATGACGGACGAAGTGATGATGGTACCCGTGCAGGAGTTCAAACAATTACAAAACTATTACAAAGGGCAGATCACGGAGAGTGCCTTGTTGAACAAAGCGGGACGTCTGGCCGCAGAACAACATCTCATTTTGAAAGACAAGAGGATTCCAGACAGTCTGGCGGTCAAGATGACCAAACCCATGGCCCTGGAACAGGCCCGATTGGTGAAACGCGTGCGCACAGGGTCTGCGGCCCCTACTGTGTACAAAAACACCGAAGAACCCGAGGGAATGGCTGACGGACCCATAGAAAACATGTTGAGACAAATCATCAAAGGGGTCAAGAAGGAACCCGACAGTCCAGTCAGAATCAAGCAGGAACCTGCCACACCCTCCACGTCAGGCATCAAAAAAGAGACACTCACCACCTCAAAAATTCCAAGACCCAAAAAACCCTTAAGTAAGGCACCCACTACCACCAAAGCTTCAAAACCCTCTCGCAAGTCTAAGGGAGCATTCAGACAAAGCTTGGAGGGAGCCTTGGACGGTGCCTTGAAATCACTCACGAAAGGGAAACGACCGAAACGAAAGACAGAAGTGGAAAAGCTACAACCCTCCTCAGGTTAGGAAAGTTAAGAACAATTCGTTGTTGTCAAAAACCGACTCATAATTCACATGAAAACCCTCCTCAGGTTGGGAAGATTGGGATCCCCAAGGAAGTCTGAGAGGTCCACTTCGGTATGACACCGACGAAGAAGAAAGCGATTAAAAAAACGAAGAGGAGGAGGAGTGGAGGTCTTGACATTCAAAAATGGTTGGGAAAGACGGGGATTGAGTTCCATTGGCCTGGTTATCAATACATGGGACCTGGCACGAAATTGAAGAAACGCCTAGCACGGGGAGATCCTGGGATCAACCGACTGGATCGAATCGCCAAACAACACGACATCGATTACTCCAAGGCCAAGAATTTACAAGACAAGTGGAAAGCGGACACAAAAATGATCAAGTCCATTGACAAACTGCCTCGAAAAACAGTGACAGAACGCATTGTAAAGAGGATCATGCAGACAAAGAAACGATTCAAATTGTAATTTTTATTTTGCAACAAAAACAATAAAAGTGTTACATCGTTGTTGTTGTTATAAATTGACTTGTCATAACTCAAACAGGTAACCACTACTCGGATACCTGGAAGCCGAAGCTACACAAGTCAGTCCGAGTCTTTCAATGCTCATCTGATCCTCAACGGCCGTTGAGGCCACGAAAAACAACCTGAACCTAAGGAATGCCCAAAGCGCCCTAGGCGTATTGAAAAAAAACATGTTATACACGGCCTTTCGCGACTCGATATGCAACAAGGTTTCAAAAGGCACAAACACAGTGCCATGAATGTACACTCTCTGAAGACCGTGGTCGCGCACAAAACACTCCACTTCCTGATAGTACTGGAACCACACCACTGGCGAAAGGCGTGCGGGTAGGATGGACCATGTGAGTGGAGTCAAAGAATTATGCGTTTGGAAGGGGCGAGCCTCATCTCTGAATCCAAGAATGACATCGAGCACTAACTGATAATTCCTGTTTCTCCGTCGAATCTCGGTCTCTACAGAAAAAATCAAAAATCGAAAATTAAGAAGTCATCCCGATACAGTGACGGGCCTCCGGAGTGAGGCAACAAACTAAGATGATCGACTCGTACAGTGTTCGAACTATCGTCTCGGACAAACAACAGTCTAAATTCGAACCCACGCGTCGTGTGGAACACAGCATAGGGCGTATTGAACACGATCATCTTATACACGGCTCGTCTCATGACAATCGTGGAATCCACGGGTAAGCTCACACGTCCATGCACATACAAATGATAGCGAGGGAATAGTCTCATGAATTCCTCCAGCTTATGGTAATAGTCCAGCCAGATACCCGCATCCAGCACGTACGGTAACTCCCTCCAAAACACGGACCCGTAATAGTGAGTGCGAGCGAACCTCTGTTCATCTCTGTATCGGCGCAGTTCTCGCATAACTCTACCCATCACATCGTGATGAAGCGTACCTATCTCAAACGGGTCATCATCCGATTCAAGCTCTTCATCCGTCTCCAAAATCACTTCACGTTGGTACTCCTCATTCTCGTGGCGACAATTACCGCAAGTGGGTACCGTCTGCACCATCTGACGGTAACAAGGTTTGTGCATGAACACACCGCAACACGGAGTGCATTGACATCTCGACACCGTGTTGATGTCAATACCTCTCTGACAAATGAAGCAGACCTGCTCAAGCGGAGATTCCTCCGGTGCCAGACCGCGAAGCCGTCTACTGCGTCTCAACTCTGCCATCGCACATCGCTGAAAAACAAGATCGCAGAGGCACGACCTTTATAGAAATAAACGCAACCAATCAGAGCGCAGGAAATCGTCACGTGGTAAAATCGCCGACTAGGGGGATGGGGGGGTATCCCCCCTTCTTACAACCGACAGGGGACTGGACCCCAATCGAGAGAGACTGGGGTCCAATTCGGACGATAGCATAAAAACGCGCACGCTGACGGAATCGCAGCATTTTCAGTGTTCCACCTCGGACAGTAAACATGGCTGAGCTGACAGATAGAGAGTTAAATGACCACATGGATGACTATGAACAAGTGAGTACTTAAGGCAACCAAGTGTGATCCTTCTTTCTTGAGACCCCATTGGTCACACCTTGCTCTCTTCTTAGAGTTACTGGGATCGGTTACCGCCAGAGATTGAACACTACATTCATTCACTTTCAACGTGGCAAACCATCCTTGACTTGCGCAAAATTACACCCCGTAGACTCTTGCTCAAAGAAATCCTGGATTACCACAAACTGAAAAGTGACTGGGGGATGGGACACATCAAATGCACCTTGCATCACTGTTATGATCGAAGGTGCCCTGGAAAAGGAGACAACCTGAAGGCGGGTCTGATAAACAAGCACATGGTTATCACTGCCCATTACACAAATTTCTTTGAACATGAACCTTACGGTGAATTTCTGGGGTACAGCATAAGTCACGCTCACAACAAATTGCCTCACGCGAAATCGCACATTGAGCTCAAAATGAGAGAGTTTACTCTCAAATGGAGAGGTTCAATTGAACAAATGTGATTCAGACTACCTTGTTCTCTTCTCAGAGTTACTGGGACCGGTTACCGCCAGATATTGAACACTACATCCATTCACTTTCAACGTGGCAAACCATCCTTGACTTGCGCAAAATCACCCCACGGAAACTCTTGCTCGAAGAAATCCTGGATTACCACAAACTGAAAAGTGACTGGGGTTTGGGACGCATCGAATGCACCAGGACCCCCTGTCAAGATCCAGACTGCCCTGGAAAAATAGACAACATAAAGAAGGGTCTGCACCTGGTCGTCGAGGGCCATTACACAAATTTCGATGAACATGAAAATTTCGATGAACACACCGAATTTCTAGGGTACGGTTTCAAGGATGCTCTTGACAGATTGCCACATGTGAAATCGAACTTGCTTCTCCGATGGGGAGGTTTAATCGAACTAGCGCCTCCAGTAGAAACGTCTTAAGGTTGTTATCAAAATAAAAACATGTTCATTGAAAACAGACTCTTTTTTCTTTTTCATCTCAGAACACACTTCGTCGCACTCACGATGAGGCATTCCCCGATGACGATGACGAATGGATCTTTGATCCAGCCCTAGATCCTGTCATGGTCGGTGGAGGAGCAGGTACCAATCCCCTCCTTGAATTCGACCTACAACCCGTCGGAGCCCGACGAAATTGGAGAAATGCCCTAAACAAACAACGCTACGAAGCCACGCTGCGACAACAGAGAGACAGTACCCCCAACGACAATATAGGACAAGAACTGACCCACGCGTTACGGAGGTCCATCCAACGACAGATTGACGCAGACAACACCCTGACCCCTCATTCCACGGTCCACTTTTCCATGCAATCCAGTGCCTTCACGCACGCCTTCCAATCCACCACCTTCACCGTAAGTGAATTCGTGCAAGGCAGTGAAAGACTAGATACCTATCTCCAGACCCTCGCGGCCAAACTCAATTCCAACGAAGAATTCGCCCCCGACGACACCTTCAGCATGGAAACCACCTTCATACGCACCCCAGGGCCAGGCAGCGGGAATGGAAAACGATACAAGCCGAGCTGTGCGGCTGTTCGCAATATCGCGAAAAGGTCACGCATCACCATCAAGAATAAGGACAACCTCTGTTGTGCCAGAGCCATCGTCACTATGAAAGCCTTGGCAGACGCTGACGGAGATGCCCGAAACCAAGAGTACTACAACCTCAAACAAGGACGCCCCGTCCAAGAACGACTCGCCAAGGAACTTCACCAACTTGCTGGAGTCCCCGAAGGACCCTGCGCAATCCCCGAACTCACACAATTTCAAGCCTCCTTGCCCGACTACCAGATCAAAGTCGTGTCCATTGATCCACCGCACATGATCATCTTTGCCGGTAACCCCGCCACACCCTCGGGCAAGATCATACGACTCATCAAGGAAGACAATCACTACGATGGCTGCAATTCTTTCGCTGGATTCCTCAACAAATCCTATTTCTGCGACGATTGCAACCGGGGATACGATCACGAAGACTTCCGTCGTCATCCCTGTAAAGGCAAACGCTGCACCTCCTGTAAACGCTTGGACTGTCCCGATTTCCTCGAGGCCAAACGACCCTTAGAACCTGGACAGTTTCCTACCCCAACCTCCGTCTGCCCCCTATGTCACCGCAAATTTTTCGGTGACCAGTGCTACAACTACCACCTGCAACGTCGGAGTCTCCACATCAAATCCATCTGTGACTCCCTCAAGAAATGCCCCGACTGCCGTCACGTGTACGAACTGGACGACAAAGTACGTCGTGGCGGAAACCGTCGCGCCCCGGCTCACAAGTGCGGATGGGGAGAATGTCACATCTGCGAAAAGAATGTGCACGTGGCCACGCACCAATGCTACATTCAACGGCTACCTGAAAGTGAGGACGATCCCAAATGGAAACGTGTGTCGCGCGATGAAGTGGGTACACGAACAATGCTCGAACCTGCCCCCAATGATCCTGACACTCGCGTGTGGGTACAACGAGACCCTCCACTCCAAGTCTACTGCGACTACGAAGCCATCACGGATGCCGAGGGAAATCAAACACCCATTCTTCTCTGCGCCGAGACCGACGAGGAAGACGATACAGTCTCCTTTTACGGACCAGACTGCACCACGGAGTTCTTTCACTGGCTAGAGGAGATAGCTACGGACCAAGATGGAGATGACAGAAATGTCATAGCTATCTTCCACAACCTGAAAGGATACGACGGTATGTTTCTCCTACAATATTGTTACACTCAACACCGTGAAGTCAAAAACCAGATCACAGTGGGCACCAAGATTCTTTCCTTCCAGTCAGACCGCTTGACGTTCAAGGACTCCCTATGCTTTCTCCCGTTCTCACTCGCCAACTTTACTGCTACCTTCGGAATTGAGGAACTGTGCAAGGGATTCTTCCCGCACAAATTCAACACCTTGGAAAATCAAGACTACGAAGGACCCATGCCCGATGCTTCCCATTACGATCCCGACGGCATGTCCGCCAAGAAAAAAACCGAGTTTGAACGTTGGCATGCTGAAAAAGTCGCTGCCAACTACCAGTTCATCCTGCAGCGAGAAATGCTAGCCTATTGCGAGTCCGACGTCAAACTCCTCAAAGCAGGATGCAGAAAATTCCGCAAAGAATTCAATCAGAAAGCCGACTTTGATCCCATGGAAAAGTGCGTCACCATCGCCTCCGCCTGCAACCGGTTCTGGCGCAAGAAACTCGTCCCCATCAACAAGATCGCTTCTGAACCGCCTCGTGGATGGCACGGGTCCCGATCCAACCAATCCATCAAAGCCCTCAAATGGCTAGCCTGGCAAGAGCACCAACTACGACTTCAACATCCTACCCCAGGCGATCGCATCCGTACTGTACGAAACGGAGGGGAAGTGCGCGTGTTTGACAGGTATCTAGTGGACGGGTTCGATCCCTGCGATCCCGTCACTCAACGACCCACCGTCTACGAATTCAATGGCTGTTTATGGCACGGCTGTCTTCGCTGCTTTCCCTGGAGCCGCAACCGATTTCCCATCTGTCACACTGACCGCACCCTCCAAGAAGTCTACGAAGCCACTCTCATGAAACAAAAAGCCCTGAGACAACGTGGCTGTGTCGTCAAAATCATGTGGGAGTGTGACTGGGATCAAGACGTGAAAACCAACCCCGAACTCCAACAGTTCCTCGACACCTTGGAACTCGTCGAACCGCTCCAACCCAGAAACGCTTTCTTCGGCGGACGCACGAATGCTGTCAAACTGCATCACGTAGCCGAGAGAAGAGTCGGCGAAAAGATCAAGTACATCGACGTCACGTCCTTGTACCCCTGGGTCAACAAGACGCAAGAGTACCCTGTCGGACACCCAACAGTCCTCGTCAACCCCGACGATCAAGACATTCACCACTACTTCGGGATGGCCAAAGTAGACATCTTACCACCACAAGGACTCTATCATCCCGTCTTGCCCCACAGACACAAGGGCAAACTCACCTTCCCACTATGTCAAGCGTGCATGGAAGAAGAGATGACCAAACCCCTCTTGGAAAAATCGTGCCTCTGCAGACACACACCCCAGCAACGCATGCTGCGCGGAGAATGGTGCACCCCCGAAATCCAAAAAGCCGTGGAAGTGGGCTACACGCTGATCAAGATACATGAAGTCTATCACTTCCCTCCCGAACAACGCCAAAAGGGACTCTTCGCGGATTACGTCAACACTTGGCTCAAGATCAAGCAAGAGTCCGCTGGATATCCATCTTGGGCTACCACCCCCGAAGACAAAGCCATGTACGTACAGAGATACAAACAGAGAGAAGGCATCGATCTCGACCCCAATCTCATCGTCAAGTATCCAGGACGAAAAGCCACGGCCAAACTCATGCTCAACAGCTTCTGGGGCAAGTTTGGAGAAAATCTACACAAACCCATCACTGAAGTCGTTCACACGCCACACGAACTCTTCGCCTTGGTCTCCGATCCGTTCAGCGTCATCCACCAAGTACGACTCTCCAACGACGACACGCTCGAAGTCGTTCACTCCAACCTCAAGGACAATCAACCCGATAACGGTCGCGTCAACATCTTCGTCGCCGCTTTCACCACCTGTCACGCACGACTCAAGCTCTACACCTACTTGGAACAACTGCAACAGCGTGTTCTCTACTTTGACACCGATTCCGTCATCTACACCGTCAGGCCAGGTCAACCAGACATTGCTCTAGGAGACTACCTAGGGGACATGACCAACGAACTCGACGATGACGACTTCATCACCGAATTCACGTCAGCTGGTCCCAAAAATTACGGCTACAAAACCCTGCAAGGCAAAGTCTGCTGCAAAGTCAGAGGATTCACCCTCAATGTCCGTGGAGCTCAACAACTCAACTACAACGTCATGCGCCAAAACCTCCTCGACGAGATCCAACAACCTCTCGATGAACGACGCAATGTCAACGTCGTCAACCCCAATTTCTTCTGGAGAAACCCAGCCACCAAACATCTACGAATCATCACACGCACCAAACGCTACGGACTCGTCTTCGACAAACGCGTCGTAGACCCGAACACTTTCAAATCGTATCCCTACGGATACACCAATGGACATTGAGATCTTGTACAGATTGTCTTCCATTAAAAAAAATCAGTCAAGACAACTTCCTGTGTATGTGTTACTGCGCCACCGTTGCTAAGGTAAACAAAAGCAAACAAAAATCCGTTGCTAGGGGCCGCCATCTTGGATTGCGCAACGCATAAATTTGCATAATTTATTCCCCACAAACCCTCTTATTCCTACCTCATTAAGGGTTATGACGTCACAAAATGCTGCGCTCTGATTGGTTACGACCCCTATAAGCGTCCTTCACTACTAACGCAAATCAAGCTCACAAAGCCTACCGGATAACGACTGTGGAATTTGTCTATTTTGTAACAGAGCGGACAGAACGCTGCCCAGTAACAAAGACAACTACATGTACACGGGTAAAGGAAATTGAAACGAGTACTTGTCAAGGAAAAGAAAACAAATTTTCTTTTCTCAGAATAAGGAATCAACCATTTTGGAGGCCGTCAAACGAAATAGCGGATTATTTCTATCACGAAACTGTAAATTGTCTCTTCCGCGTAATTATGACACCAAGAGATTGTGCTAGTTCTGTTTTTCGAGTTAAACAAGTAGGGCTTCAGGAGCACGCTATCTTACAAGTTTTTTTTTCTAAAACTTCTATTTATCTTAATGAAGTTAAGACACAGTTCTTAGATCGTCCTTTGAAACAAATACAGTGGAACCTGTATTAAGCGGACCCCATATTAAGCGAACACCCTCTATTAAGTGGACACCAGCTTGAGTCCTAAATTTTCTTCCCACATTTACTGTAAAATAAACCTGCGTTCAGCGGACACCTCTGTTAAGCGGACGCGGACACCAATATTAGGCCATTTTGTTGCGGACACTTCAATGGCTTTTTACTTTTAAAAGCTCAGCTCAGACACCGTTAACATTGTTCAGCGATGCCGTTTTGAAGCTAAATAGATTATTCCAGATTGATGCATTGACTGTCTGGACATTATGCTATGAGCAGTCTTTGACATTACACCGTGTTACACTGTGTTAAAAAAGGGTTAATAATTAACTATTATTGCTAAACCTGTTTAGAGCGGACACCCTTTATTAAGCGGACACTAGTGAGGGTCCCAACGGTGTCCGCTTAATACAGGTTTCACTGTATAAGATTTGAGTCCACACAGGGAGAAGTCATTCATTTAGAGTTTTGCAAGACGGGGGCGACTAAATTGTAGCTGACATTAGCAACACAACACTGATGATCAAATCTTGCACTCTGCATGTCAGGGACGTCGGTCCAGCGGTTCTCCTCGGGAATGTAACATTCCACTGTCTTTAACACAGGACCTGCTCTGTTGCCAGTCACACCACCAATCACATAAACCTTCCCAGCGTGCACTACAGCAGAGTGCTTCATTCTGGAACAATGCATCGGCGAAATGTGCAGCCATCTGTCGAGTTTTGTGTTGTACACTTCACAAGAACTGAGCGCATTGTGCCCGTCACAGCCACCAAAGATGAAGATGTTCTCATTGAATGACACAGCAGCAGCAAATTGTCTTCCTACATTCATGGGTTGAACGAAAGTCCAAACATCTAAAAATAAATAAACAACAGGCAAAAATGATCGTGGTATCAACATTCACGCACAGGAGCTCATCATGATAAGACATTCGTAAACCTGTAGAGAGCTGATATAGTAATAAATGGATCTCTATGCATAATCCCGTCTGCACGTTAATCCAAGTTACGTGTCCCAATAGAAAAGTACGTTGGATTCGTATATATTTTAGCTTGAGATGAATACGTTTCCTTCCAAACTTCGACGGCAGGGGATGATATGTTTTTGTTGTTACCATTTTGATCAGCCACACAATAGTTCAAGATAATGTATGCATGTTAGACATGCACTCTGCGAATCATCATTAAAAAGGACTTTGTAGCTTGACAACTGAAACTAACTAATCGCAGCACGCGAATTTTCCGATGTTTGTGATCGGACAAATAACGTTGTATGGTTATTAGAGACTTACTTTTAGCCATATCTTAGCATTCAACACTTCGAGTTACAACTGCGATAACATGTGTGTGTGTGTGGATCAGTTTTCCTTCTTCCACGTTTTCTCTTATAACTTACATACACTGTAGGTCCAAAACCAATGCATTATAGACTTACCTCTATCCATATCATAGCATTCAACACTTCGAATCACGTCCGAGATAACCTGTGTGTCTGGAATTTGAAATCCACCAATAGCATACACATAGCCGCCTGCCAACACTTGACAGTGGCCGGCTCTGGGGCAAATCAAGGATGTCAGTTGTTGTACTACACTTGAAGGGACATGTTTTAGTTCAACAGAACAAACGTGGGATGTACATTTGTTTGTTCTTGGATACAGCCCTCCCGTCATAAGGACGCTATCGCGGCCAGTGCATACTGCACAGAATGAATCCAGCTCCACATCCTGTACTGCTGGTTGATTATCAATTGCATTCCACGTGTTCTTTCGGCCACTAAAACTTTCCACGAAAGGAACTAAGGGGTCTCTGACACAGACGTCTCTGAGTCCACCGATGGCAAAAAGCTTGTCCTCCAAGTTCACCATTTGAAGCCTGAAAGAAAGAAATAAACCAACATCACAACTAACAATATAGTGTAAACCGTTGAAGCCCTGATTTTCTTCAGGCTTCTTCTTTCCAGTTGCTTAAATTGGAAAATTCACTTCGAGGATCATTCTTCACTTTCATCTATGACCGCAGTTCAAATATATGAATTATTTCATATATACTTACATCATTTCACTCCTCACGGGAAGATATGAACTCAACAAATTGACCTCGCTCCCAATGTGTGGCTTCATAGCTCAGTTGGTAGAGCATCGCACCGGTATCGCGGAGGTCACGGGTTCGAATCCCGTTGAAGCCCTGATTTTCTTCAGGCTTCTTCTTTCCAGTTGCTTAAATTGGAAAATTCACTTCGAGGATCATTCTTCACTTTCATCTATGACCGCAGTTCAAATATATGAATTATTTCATATATACTTACATCAAAAGAAACACCGCCGGCCAAATTATAGAATCACGACAACTCAAAAGAGATTTCTCTGGATTGGCGATAGATCTACCTGGACTTATTCATGCCGAATATCTAAATAGTTTTATTAGTTTTTCTTTATAAATATTTTTTGAAATTAAGTTAGCCCTTTCCTTCTTGAACATGACCAAGCGGACCTCGCCGTCGCAATACAAAAGTGCCGTTATCATTTTGCTAGCCAAGAAAAATGCAACAGAGTAATCTATGAGTAATTGCCGTGGTCTTTGTCTAAGCACTATTCCTCCGCACTATTCCTAATATGAAGATTAAGTTCTTCCCTGTTGGCACCCTCTTTGCAAGTTGTGAATATTATATATATAATTCTAATACAAGTGCAAATAAAGCTGTTATATACAGGTATATATACATATAACAACGACAGAGGATGGATTTTGAAACAAACCAATGCTTCCAAAATTTGTTTATCCATTTTCTGCGGTTCCTGTTGTCCGAATTGGTTATAACACAATAAACATTCCAAACTCTTTTTTAAAGAAATTTACGGTTTTATAAGTGGGAAACAAAGACTACACTATGTTACGATATGTTACGATACCTCCATCGAGGGATCTTCATGCGTGACAGATCCATCCATTTCCCCACAACAGGAATGAAACAACAGACATTGTCGAGAATGGCTGAATTATCACATCCACCTGCCGTCACAATCACTTCAACACTTCGACACGACTTTCTTACAGTTATTTTGCCAACTTGTTCAGCCCAGGACACTTCTTTAGCTTTTGGAAAAACCGTGAGTAGGTTCAGTTCATCTCGATCTAAATTGCCGCCTTCATTGGATGGCAGAGAAATTAACGGCAGCCGAATTAATTTCAGAAATTGAGTCAGACAGTCTTTTCTCACTTCCCTATCATGATTGATCCAATCTCTTATGATTTCAAGAAGCTGCTCTTCGTTTTCAATTTGTATATCGTCGCTGGACAAAAATTTGACAATATCTTCTTTTTCCAATTTCAAAAAGGTTTCTGTTTTGGCAGGTTCAGTAAACTTTCGGTTCATATATTGAGTCACTGTTTGAGTCAGACCATCGCAAGAAAAAGCGTCTGCAATTGTACGAATCGTAAAACAGTTTTCCATGTCGACTATGCTCTCTAGAAATTGACAGCATGCTTTCTTCATCTCGTCTACGAAAAGAAAATTGGACGCCTGCAACAATTCAAACACATTTGCCAGGTGAATTTGTATATGGCCCGTGTACATGAATTCCAATATGCTTTCCATTGCTGCTCTGCTAACACCGCTCAGAGTAACTCTTGTCTTGTTCTTTTCCAACATTTCTGCGGTAAACATGGCTAGAAAGAAGCTGCTGTTAGCTGTCAGAATACCCCTATGGGCTGAAAACTCCTTGTCCTCCACTACCAATTTAACATCACATAATTTTCCTGAAAGTCTCTGTGTGTTCAATACCGTCATGGTTTTGCTCTCATGCCCTTGTATTTTGAGGCACACTGAGTTGTCTTCGTTTCTTTCAAGTTCCATGTTCTTTACTTGGTCAAATCTGTGTGAGAGGATTAAGAAAATGTGTCCTTATTAAACAAGCTCAAAATGAATCAAATTTATGTTGCTCCTTTTGGCTTTAAATAGTTTTTGTTTCTGCTCCAGTGGGTAATGTGTCATAAGAGGTTACTGATGTAACAAAAATTCAATAACGGATATCCGACCGAGTTTGTGGGTTGTTGTGCTAATATGCGTTTGTGATCCAAAAGAAAGGTTTCTATCCAGTGCTGTAGTTCTGTTGCTTATGGTACGTCTTATAAATTCCGGTTTAGACACAACGGCAGAAAGAAAACAAAAACGCACACGAAAATAGCAGCAACTAGAGAGGGCTGATAGGTAAACTATATGTTTGCTTTTGTTTACTACACGGCTTGGTTTGCATTACTGTCACCTCGGGCGTATAACACTCTCAGTACTTTAAACCAGAGAACATCACTCGAGGCATCAAATAATTAACAAACACAATCTTTTGGAATATGATCTGATAGATAACGGACCCATTGGGAAGAATCCACTGTGCTATACGTGACATGTAGAAAGCTTTATACTAAGCTTCTTGTAACCTAGAAGTGTTTTCAATGGATACGTGCTTGACTGCATATATTAGGATTAAGGCAGTTGATTCATAGTTATGTTTGAAGAGAAATAATGTCACTGGAGTGAACATCATGTCAATAATGCGTGATGTTTCTTATTATACTTTAGTCGACTTTTGACTCTACACATTCTACACACGGTACGAAGGGAAGCTGTAAGACCGACTTCCGGCTTGAATAATTACTGACTGACCCATCATTAACGCTAACTTCCTGTGTTGCCAGAAGAACCCAACTGAGCCTCGACACTTGTGACCCTTGATGCGGAGCCTATGACGAATTGTGCAATCCTCGACATCAGTTGTTAGGCTGTTTCATTAAAGGAACTAAATGATCGTAACATTGTAGCTAGGACATTTACGAAAGGTGGCTGTGACTTGTTTATTGTGTAGAATTGAGTTTTGAACTGAGATGTGAGACCAAATCGCAAGCAAACGACAATCAGATAACGCGTATGGAGGGGAACATTGGGAGTTCTGAAAAACGCAATAGCACAACATTTCAATACCGAGTCAAACTCGATGTCATACCGATGTCCTCTATTTGTATCTGTACTCTATTTGTTAAATTTAGAGCAAATATAGCAATGGAGACTTTGTCAATGAATGTTACTCAGGTAATAATCAAAATAATTAGCATCCATTGACGCGTTCGCTAATAATTAACAAACAAGAACTTAGTACCCTTTTCTGATTGCGACACAAGGAATTACAGTTTTCCGTTGCCACGAGAGCCAAGTTTCATTGGGAATGTCCCATCGGAAACTGAAAAAGGCTGGGAACTTTGTTGGAGGACTTGGAGGTTAATTTCTAATACCGTCCAAAATGCTAAAAAATCGCATCCCGCAGGTTCGGAGAATACCGCAATTACGCATCTCAGGATTGAAATACCGAAATACCGCGACAACGCAAACCCAATGTCCCCCTCCGCATGGTTAGCCAGCGTAGAGCTTTATTGCGTCCTAAGTTCAAGTAGGTTCTAATGCGGGGTGGACTCTCTCGGCCGCAGGCTAGCTGAAGTTCTTTTGTGTGTCTGCAAAAACGACTCGAAAGATGTCACAAGCATGTGCCTTGATACCTTTCTAGAGCTTTAAATTTATGCTCGCACTTTCATATAAAACTTTTCATATAGCAATGCGTTTTACCCGCAGGTTCACTTTCATGTTAATCGAACATCTCGTGATCTATTGAGCCCTGCATTTATCCCACCCCTCGATAAACAGGTCTCCTCTCTGGAGCGAAGCCCTATCTCTCGCTGGATAGTAAGCCATGAAGAGAAAACAGTACCTTAAGGTAATTATAATTGCTAAGAATTATTAATTCGTCACAGTTACTTAGTAATATTTTAGTAAAGTAACAGTTTAGTATACTGCACTCAGATTAAAAATACGCCCATACCTTTGATTTGTAAGCTTACCCTTGCCGATTTCGTATTCACTGAGTGAATTAAGAGTCTTAATTGTGGAAATGACTTTTCTTTGATTAAATGCCTTTAAAGGAAATACTCCGTATTTAATTAAGCTTAATGGATTTCGTATTGGGGACAAGATCAAGGTAGTTGTCCTGGAGTAGGCCACCGGTTATGCTTAACATCTCTGCCGGTTTGGTTTAGAACAGGATATCAATATACCGGAATGAGGAAGCACGATGCCGTGGTTATTCTGGTATTGGTTATAGGTTCGCATGTTATCTTTTGGCAAAAGAACGCATTCATTAATCAAGTGGTGGAAGATTTAAATTAAGGCCCTTTGTGGAATTGACTTCTCTCCGTTCAAATGCATTGAAAGGAAACACTTCCCGTGCAATAATTGCTAATTCGCCACGGTTGCTTTGTAGCATTTTGGTGAGTTTTGTGAGTAGGATTAAAATTCCTCCCAGATCTTTTACAAATTAAAAGCTTACCCTTGCTGATTTCGTATTTGAAATAAGGCCCTTTGTGGAATTGACTTCTCTCCGTTCAAATGACTTGGAACGAAACACTTCCCGTGTAGGCTAAATGGGTTGCGGATTGGGAACAAAATCAATTTATTGTTCTAAGGAAAGATTAGCAACGAGACCAAAGAGAGAGAGAGAGCGTAAGCGGTGGAAAGTTATGCTCGTTGATTGTTTAGGAGGGGGGTCTCACCTTTTGCGTAAGCAAAACTCCTTGAGTTCATTTGCGTTCTGTCAACTTGTTGAGTTTATTTCCGCTCTCTTTCTGTTTTGTCATTTGGGTTCTCTCAACTGAGGCTATGCATTTTGGGACTGCGAAAAGTACTTTTACGTGACTGGATGCTCATTTAAATTGTTTGCTCGTTTTGTTTGTTTGTTGTTTTTCTTTTTAATGTCGCCTATTGTTTTAGAAAGCATTAGGAGAAAAAGTCACTCGCTTATTTCTATCATCAAACTGTAAATTCTCTCTCTGCTTCATTCTGGAACAATGCATGGGCGAAATGTGCAGCCATCTGTTGAGTTTTGTGTTGTACACTTCACAAGAACTCAGCGCAAAACAGTCACGCACAGGAGTTCATCATATCCGACCGAGTTTGTGTGCTTGCTATGCTAATGTGCGTTTGTGACCCAAAATAGAGGTTCCTATGTTCTCTTACTTATGGTACGTGTTATGAATTCCAGTTTAGACACAACGGTAAAAACAGAAACCGTACACCGATCTATTGGCAACTTGAGACCGGGTCTCGCTGAAAGGGAAACTATATTAAAATGTTTTGAAGTTTGATTTGGTTTGCATAATTGTTTCTTCGGGCCTATAACACTCTGAGTACTTTAAAACAAAGAATATCACTCAGGCATGAAATAATTAAGAGCTTTTGAATCTCTTTGCGGCGGGAATTCACATTATCAACTCAGTTGATAAAACCAAATTATCATGAAATAATAAACAAACATATTAAAGTATGATTTGGTAGATAGCAAACCCATTGGAAAAAACCCGCAGTGGTATATCCTTAACATATAAGCGGCCATATTGAAAATTAAGCGTCTTGCAACCTAAAATCTCGGCGGCGAAACATCGAGGCATTTTTCCTCGCGTGCGAGAGATCTTTTATCCAGTGATAAGGCTTCTCACATTTTCGAAATTCTGCAGAATTCTCGGCTTTGTCGCAACTTATGTTCAACAGCTTGTTTCCATGGTTTTAGATCACGCCTCCAGTAGTTTCCAACTTAAGATAAAAGAGGCCCTTTATATTCAAAGAGAACAACCCTCCTGGAATCAACAATTACGCCATGTAAAGCTAAAACTATCCTTATTCTCACACTTTCACGCTTTGCGTCATTTTGTTGTCACAATAAACATTTTTCTACTTATTATAAATTCTACTTCCATCGCTTCGTACTTATATCAATCAACTGGAGATGGCAGGAGAATCTGTCGAAACATGCCTTTCAAACTTAAACGTTTTGTCGTTTACGTTAAAGTCTTAACCTAAAAATATTTACAAGGGATGATGCAAATGGACAATGGACAAATGATGCAAATGATGTTTGAGATATATTAGGATTAGGGCAGGGGATTTCAATTTATACTCAATCGCAGTTATGTTTGAAAAGAAATCATGTCACTGTAGGGAACATCATATCACTACTGGTAGGAAAGAGGCCATATCAGAACATAGAGTTTATTATTACACTTAAGAAGGGAAGCTTTAAGGTCGACTTCTGGCTTATAAAATTATTGCCCTGCCCATCATTAGCCCTAATTTCCCTGTATTGTCAGAAGAACCCACGTTTCAACACTTGTGATCCTTGAAGCAGATCTTCTGCCCAACTATGTAATCCTCGACATCACAAATCATTCGGTTTATTTATCGGCGCATTCATCACTAGCCCTAATTTACGTGTCTTGCCAGAAGAGCCCACGCTTCAACACTTGTGATCCTTGGAGCAGAGCTTCTGACCAACTATGCAATCCTCGACATCATAAATTATTCGGTTTATATATTGGCTCATTCATCACTAGCCCTAATTTACCTGTCTTGCCAGAACAGCTCACGCTTGAACACTTGTGATCCTTGAAGCGGAGCTATGACAAACTCTGCAACCCCTGAGAGCATTCGTTAGATTATTTCATTAAAGCACCTAAATGATCGTTATATCCTAACCAGCATTTGACTGTGACGTGTTCCTTTGGTAGGAATGAATATAGTTCTGAGATGTGATCGTGCTTGGCTGGCCAGCGTTGAGCCTTGCAAACTCTGCAAACAGTACGCTGTTTGTGCCCGAAATGGCAAACGCACACGTACGCCAGATTTGAACTGAACGGCTTTTTAAGTTCAACACAAAAGTCGCTTTTAAAGTAATACTGTAAAAGAATAAAAGCGTTATTTGCCGGCCTTGGTCGGTCCATATTGGGAAAAGCTGTGCCCTTGCTCTTGAGTACTCAGGACCTCGGGCATAGTTTTTGTCACTTCGGACCGTTCAAGGCCGACAAATAACATATAAGGGAGCGACAGAATAAGGGAGCATCATCATTCAGTGAGGCTAATTCGCAGCAACGTAAACAAACACATAATCGAGAAACCGCGCTTGGCTAATCTGGCTTGCGTGCGTTTTAACTGGGCTCCAACCAGGAAGTAACTCTATTTCCGACTTCCTTTTACCATGTCTTCAAAACTCATGCTCGCTAAACCTTTCATGTAAGGATGAGTTTTACCCATAAGTTCAGTTTTATGTAAATACAACATCTCGCGATCTATTAAGCTCAGCATTAATAATCCCTCTTCGATAAACAGGTCTTCCCTCTGCAACTGTATATATCTTTTACCAAGCCCTATCTCTCGCTGGATGTAATAATTACTAATTCGCCACAGTTACTTTGTAATATTTTGGTGGGTTTTGTTACTATATTGCTATTATTAAAATCCCCCCATCCATTTTATAGATAAAACGCTTACGCTTGCTGATTTCGTATTTGAATTAAGGCCCTTTGAGGAATTTACCTCTCTTTGTTCAAATGTCCTGAAGGGAAACACTCCCCATGTGGGTTTAATGGTTTATTTTTGGGGACAAAATCAAGGTAGTTACTCTGGAGTAGCTGACGGGTCATCCTTCACACAGTCTGGAACAGAAGCATAAATCTCCGTTTGGTTTGCAACAGGATATCAATGTCAGTACCGCAATGCGGAAAAAAGGCGCCGCGCTTATTAGGTTCGCATCTGATCTTTTGGCAAAAGTAAGCATTCATTAAACAAGTGTTCTAAGATTTGAAATAAGGCCCTTTGTGGAACTGACTTCTCTCCGTTGAAATGACTTGGAAGGAAACACTTCCCGTGTAGGCTAAATGGGTTTCGTATTGGGAACAAAATCAAGGAAATGACCCAGGTATATAGCCTCACACGTATTTGTTCACCACACACTCCTGAAAAAAGATTGCGTAACGAGCCCAAAGAGAGAGACAGAGCTATGTAGGCGGCTGCTAGTATTATGTCTGCGTAGAAAGTTATGCTCGTTGATCAGTGGTTTAGCAAAGAGGTCTCACCTTTTGCGCAAACAAAGTGGAAATGAAAAAAAAAACAAACAAAAAAACAAAAGAAAGAAAAAAAAAACGCTCAAAGCAGCTGGGGGTGGTTAAAGTAACAGCTTAGTTCATTTACGTTGTGTTGTTAACTTGGGCAGGGCAACAATCTCAAAACGCAATATACGAGACTACAGTTTTTGATGGAGCTACAAAAACAATAGTTCTGAACATTGAGAGGGCACAACACGATTAACAGTCCCAAGGAATTTGAACCCGATGTATTGAATACTTTTTGTGCGACGCGGGTTTCCGCAAAACTTAAAATGTTTACAAAGAAAAATGCATAGGCTCATTGCAGCTTTTGCCAGCAGAAATTTTACAGGTTTTGAAAATCAAACTTTTCCTCAAATGTTCCACCCAAAGAGCCAAAAACGTCACTAATTACTAAGTTTCAGAAGCTCTTTAAATCTTTGGAGTCAATTCATGTACAGCGTGATGCCTTCTCTGCTCAAAGAAAGAGGAAAAATGTAAACAATGACGTCAACAAAGATTCGCCTTAACAGTTCAGTTAATCACGTGCAACAATGACCATTTAAGAAGCTACATCGTTACTTACGGCTTCTTCTTTGTTTTATATACTAACAATTATAATAATAATAATAATAATAATAATAATAATAACGATAACGATAACGATAACGATAATGATAACGATAACGATAATGATAACGATAACGATAATGATAACGATAACGATAACGATAATGATAATAATAAGGAAAGGCGCATTCACAGTTTCTCACAGAGTTCACAGTAGGGACAGTAAAAAGTAGTCACATTTTCTTTGGAAATAGCTCGTTTGCGCTCAATAGGTCCAAGTGAACATGTTTATTATACAGATCAGATGCAGAGATCATTTGATGGATTGTTCAGAAAAATGCTACCCCCAAAGGTAACGGAGAGAGAAAACGGGGACTCGCACGCCTTTGAAAGTTTGTTAAAGATCCCATCCGTTTTATTATTACGTCGTTGATGTTATTCTATCTTTCGAAAGAATTATTTTGAGCTTTTTTTCAGTTTAAAAGTCATGGATAAAAAAGGACTTAAAGTTGGAAACAAACTTCGTACACAAATTTACAATCAGTCTACGTTTCATTAAAGTTGCCGTTTTTCTGACAACTTAACCAAATAATTCCTAAGTCTATCGAGTTGCAAGGTCATTTGCCTCCGACGTTCTCGATATTTAATCAAAGTGGAGTTGAAAGGTGGGGGATATTACTGAGTGAGAGTGGGAGGGGTCGGTATCTAGCGGACTATCCGAGCAATAAACTGACAAATGGTCGGAAATTTCAAAATCGCAGCTTGGAGATGAATGGCACTTTGCTAATCACCTCCGATCGGGTTAACCAAACAGTAACTTTCGAGCTTATAAAAATCTCGAGGTCATATAGATCTAACTTTTTATCTAAAATCCGATTTCCCTGTCTTGAAAGGGTAATATGGTCGCGACAAAAACAGATAGTTGCACGGCTCGGCAATCGTGGAAGTTATGGTACGAGCATAGACTGAATACACACTTTTTTTTGCTTTCTTACAAGTCATTGAACCACATATAGTTTAACAATCAGACTATACTTTGCGGAAGCAAAACTACTGATGCCAAAAATTTCGCGGAAGATGTTAATGGATGTAGAAAGGAAATGGGGAACAACATGAGACACCAACGACCTGCAGATTAGATCACTATCGGGTTACCTCATGTGGTCCCTTATTTCCTTCTAGGGCTAATGCTCAGAAGGAAAATGCTTGGGTTAGTTTGCAGCACGCCAAATTACTTTCTTTCTTGTACAAACACAACATGGACCGTAGAAGGACACCAAATAATCACCGCACTATGATTCAATAACAAAATATGTGTTCTTCACTCAGTTTTTTGTATGCTTCTGGAAGTTATATTTTGCCTGACGTTTTCTTTGTCGCATCCCTTATCTATTTAAAATGATGAAATAAACCTAAGAAGTGCCCAAAGTTCTATCACACTATTTATCAGTCTAAAACTCTTTTCCTACATCCGACAGAACTTTCCAAACTGCTAGGTTTCCTTTGATCAGACCTTCCACCGCGTAAGGAATATTGTACTTGGCACAAAATCGCTTCAGAATCTTGGACGCCAGAGGTAAACTGTGGCGCGGCAGGGTGGGCCATATATGATGCTCCACCTGGTATGAAAGACCACCGCTGAACCACATATTAAAGGCCGTCGGGGTGATATCGCGCGTGGAGCGAACCTGGAGTCGGATGAAGTCGGTGTCCTTCATTTCTTCGCTCGTAAAGACTTCCATTGCGTTATGACCGACAGTGAACACTACTGCAATGAATAAGCCACCAAGTGACTGACAGACCAGCAGAAAGACGGCCCGAGAAGTATTAGTTTCTAGCAGCGACATGATGTATATCACTGCCAGGTAATGAATCACCAAGGTGGTAATCTCTGAGATCTTCATAGCCAACCCACCCACGTACTTGTGCACCGGCTCGAACTGAAACAGCATCGATTGTAGCAGCCACGAGGTCCGTGCAGCAGCCATCAGTGGTAGGTAAAAGAACTTCTGGTGCCGAACCATGAACCTGGGAAGGTCCTTGAGGTCTTCGGAGTCGCCTTCGATGATCTTCTCTGACCACAACAGCAACGGCATTGTTAAGATATCTGGATCCCCACCAGCTTGGGTGTGTACTACGTTGGGCGAGGCATGGTGATGGTTATGCTTCATCTTCCACCAAGAGGTAGAGAAACCCTGCCATACGTTGCCGATGATGAGCCCAGCCAAGTTGATGTAGAGACGGTTTTTAAATATTTGGTGATGAAGAAAATCGTGGGCTAACCAACCACACTGCTGCCAGAAAAGAGCTAACAAACCACCGCCTATCATGGCACCAGACCACAGGCCGCCCAAGCTCTCGTTGTGAGGAGTTATTATTATTTTTTTTATCTTTATGCGAACGTTCCGTGACATAGTTACCGCCGTCGTCTACTGTTACATAACGACCGAGTTTCATTACGCGAAACGTGACTCTGGCCTTTAGCATTTGAAGGGGTTATGTTACAACGGTTTGAATGTATGGCAAAAAACGCTAACATAAATTTTAGCCGAAATTTTGATATTTTTGCAAGAAAAATGACATACCTCAATGCCTTGTTGTCCTTTCTATTGTCATCTTGCTTTTCAGCGCGATCCGTAGCCTTTTAAGCGAGTTATCGGAAACACGAAAAGCGATAACTCGCTTAAAAGGCTACGGATCGCGCTGAAAAGCAAGATGACAATAGAAAGGACAACAAGGCATTGAGGTATGTCATTTTTCTTGCAAAAATATCAAAATTTCGGCTAAAATTTATGTTAGCGTTTTTTCCCATACAAACTTTGTAAATTCAAACCGTTGTAACATAACCCCTTCAAATGCTAAAGGCCAGAGTCACGTTTCGCGTAATGCAACTTGGTCGTTATGTAACAGTAGACGACGGCGGTAACTATGTCACGGAACGTTCGTATAAAGATAAAAAAATAATAACTCCTCACAACGAGAGCTTGGGCCGCCTGTGACCAGACATGCCATTTAGCAACACAATTGCCGCTATTGCTGTGCCGAGTATAGCAACATTGGATGCAATCTTGAACGAATAATAAAGCTTTGAAGATTCAAATGCACGGGCCTTCATAAGCTCCGACTTCATGGCCTTAATATCTCTCCTATAGTCAACTTCCTTTTCAGCATCTGCCGAATTGGAATGCGAATCTCTTGTTAGCTCGCCAACGTAGAACCGCGGCAACCAGTTGTAGATTGCAACAGGGTGGAAAGCGCTGAACACATCGGTGGCATCTTGCCCCGCGTGAGTGAAAATAATGTTTCCTCCAGGGTGTTATTTGCCAAAGTTGGACACATTATAAACTTTGCCCTTGATTGCTATCCATGATGGAAAGCCGTTAGTGCCATTGTGCTCCTTCAATTCCCTCTCAGTGCTGGGGACTTGTTCGTTTGCTACCGTCATGTACTGGCCATCTGTTTTGGTCACCACTGGATCCTTACGATGAATAATGCTGGCTGCCATAATGAACTGATTCTCCTGGTGCTGAGAAAAACATACAAAAAATAGCTTGTTATACATAAACCGGGAATCCCTGGTACTCCAACTCCTTTTAAAATCAAAACTATGACTCGACATGCAGTTGTTTTTAACCTAGCATCCAGCTATCGGTCTTTGTAGGAAAAGTGTGAAAATCCGGTTGACATGGAAACATCGAGATCCTGAATACAAGACATGCCATAGCAAATTTAAGAAAACAAAAAAACAAAAGGCTCTATATATTTATAAACTGGGAGTCTATGGTACCCCACCTCCGTCAAAAATCAAATGTAGAACTCGACATGCAATTGTTTTTAACCCAGCATCTAACCATTGGACTTTGTAACGCAACGTCCAATGCAGTCATCAACATCGGAGACAGGGGTTGGGGCCGAACCTACCCGCGCTGACCTCAACCGTTTCTAACTTCGTTTAAGAAGAACTTCGCGACTAGCGTGAAATTTATATGAAAAAAGGGCTACAAAACTTATTTTAACGTTTATGGAACCTTTTAAAGTTTTCAACAGTTATATAAAGATTAACACTGCGTTTCAGTTTGATAATTAAAGTCCAACATTTTGTTTTGTTGTCATGCACATGCTGTTATACCTCATTCACACCAACATGTTAAACATATTTAAAAGTGGTTCAACTAAACGACTTGAAAAGTTAGTTGCGCTTAACGCATATATCTTACAACTTAACAAGGTAAAAACCTGTTTGAATGACACGTCATTCAAACAGGTTTTTACCTTGTTAAGTTGTAAGATATATGCGTATGTAAGGCCCGGTTCAAACGTCGAACTTTACATGTGCCGAGCCTAATACCAATTCGGGTCGACCCAAATGATTAGGTTTGACGGTTGATTCAAACGTCGAACCCAATTTAGTCGAACTTAATTGCAAAAATAAAAGATGCACTATTACAAACGACGGTAATTGCTGACCAAAATGGCGGAACAAATGTGAAAAAGACACATTGTGGAAATGAAGAGCTTGCTTTTCTTGCAAGTGCGATCAAGGAGGGTAGAACAAGTAGAAGAAGGCGACTCCAGATGCAGTTAGCATTAAACAACCGAAGATTATTTTTGAATTTGGTTTGCCTTCTATTATTGTTTATTCCCAAAGGAACAACGCAGTTCCTCGTCCAGTTTCTTCAAGATCAATTTATTTTGCCATTTTCTCTCAAAAACATGTCTTGCAGTATGCCACCGAACTGGCTTTTCAACCCGCTAGATTCTTATACAGAATACAGAAGTGGTTTATGCACATCAAGCAAGTATATTTCGTGTTCTCGAAACAAGAGGGTGGAAAGAAGAAGCCTGAAAAAAAAAATCAGGGCTTCAACGGGATTCGAACTCGTGATCTCCGCGATACCGCGATACCGGTACGATGCTCTACCAACTGCTCTATCACAGTATGTATACGCATGACAAAAAGGACTCTGCAAAACTCTGGTAAAAATAATTTATTTAATGTATTTGTAACGTATGCATTAGGTTCAGTACATGAAAAGTTCGACGTTTGAATCGGAGTCGCTCCGTAGTCGAACCATGACCGACTGACCATGTCGAACTTAATTCTCGGGTCGACCCAAATAACATCTGTCGAATTCAATTGATTCAAACGCCGATCTCGTCATGTACTTAATTGGGGCTATTAGGTTCGGCTCATGAAAAGTTCGACATTTGAACTGGGTCTTAGCAAGGTGGTTTGGAATTTGTCTTCTCAAAATGACCGCAACGCGTAACTGACAAATTGGAAAAACCTAAACCTGATTTAGTTAAACTAGTATAGTTAGTGTGAATGGGGTATAGTCTGATGTCAAGTTGATTGTCGATTTCTACACCTGCATGTAGATTGTTAATTTCGCAAGTTTCAATTCCGATGCTAGCGTAACAGCATGTCTTTGGAAGTTTAGTCAGCAGTCCAATGTCATAGCTAAAGTTGGACGAAAGTTACAAAGTTTGAAGTGTAAACTTGATACTGATCACATTTGATGAAGATTGAAAATCATAGAAATCAATAATATTCATTTTGATGTCGCCCAGTTCTGGAAGCAATTACAGGCTGTTATTAAATAAACTTAGTTTTTATACACTACAATCTCTATGAGCGTTCTTAGTGTCTAAAGTTCATTGTTTAACCCACCATAGCGTCACAGGATCTACAAATAGAAAGCGGATTCATTATGTGACACCACAACTGATTTTTTCTGATTCAAATTTGTGAGAAATTTGTAAGCGAAGGAGCCAACTGACACCAACAATCACCGCTTGTTCTAACAAGCGAGGCAAATTCCAGCCGCGAGAGTTACAGTAAGATGAAAGCCCAATCGATCACTTCTTATCTGGGACTTGGTTCGAATTACCACCACCCCTTTATTACGACCATATTTTGATGCCCATTTATACAGGAGTGCCCAACGGGAAAATTTTCAAAATTGACTCGTAGTTGCTCGAAACTATTAATTGACATCTAATAAGAGATAAATAGTTAATATTTAACAACCGTGGGAAATAAATATCCGCTCCGCACAGCCAGCTAGTGGACGATAGCTAAATAAAGTAGCCAGCCAGGAGCAGTTTGGGGGTTACTTTTACCCAGCCAGCACAACTTATGAAAGGCTGGTTTTCCCAGCAATTTTTACCTTACGTTTTTGCCAGCCAGGAAGAAGTAAAAATAACCGTATTTTTAATCAATTTTAATTTAATTAATTAAATTAAAATTGCTTTTCAACTAATTAATTAATTAATTAATTTCTCTTAGTTTAAATTAGTTAATTAATTAATTAGAGAGGTATTTAAAGAATTAAATAACTAATTTAATAAAGTAAACGTTAGGCTTTTGTACATTGTGCTAGCATTTTTTCAAGCATTTAGTGAGGCAAAAGCATTGAGCATTATTCGAGCATTTTAGTGGCATTTTCCCGAATTTTTTTTTTCGAGAAACTAAAAAAGAAATTATTTTTCTTAGAGAAAATGAAGACTAAAACTCAAAATTCACAAAACAGCAAACGCCACCTTGAAAAGCTGAGTAGAGATTGAGGACAAGTCAGCGGTTTAACGTTTGAAGAGCTAGTCTCGGCTTAGCCTCAGATGATTTCGAGGATTATGTTGTTTTGGCTGTATTTATGAACTTGTTATTATTTGTTGTTACTTGCAACACTTGTAGGTTTTTGCAAGTGTTGACAGTCCCATGATGTTAAAAAAGTTGAAATTAATTAAAAAAAAACCGTTTGTATAATGACCGTTACCCGAGCATTTTAGTGACTTTTTTCGGGGAGACCGAGCATTTTAGTGGGAGAATTGGAGCCTAGTAAACGTAAAAAAATTTACTCACCACACAAAGTAAACATTACAATCATCAGTGAATGGCAGTAAGATCAGGACACTTCTCTATCGAAGCAAAAATTCAACTGGCAGTAATTAAATAGTTCAGCGCAATCACTTGTCGCTGAATGTACCATAATTGAACTGAGTCCATGGCCATAGACTAAATGAACTCGTTGTTCCATTCAGCTTTTAAAATGCAAAATATATCGCATTTTTTTTGAAAATATTTATAGGCTGCAATAGAAATAGCATGGACAAAAATTTAATCAACATGAGTAAGACCTAGAAAAGTAGAATTTTTGCGATATTGTATTGTTCAGTATTGACTGAACCACAATGACAGCAAGGACCAAAGCTATGATGTATTCTACTTTTTACTCTAGAACCTGTGGAAAAACGTATATCATGATAAACGTATAAAATACAATGGCGAAGAACAGTCGTAAATAAAAACACTTCACGCAAATGGATATAATTGTTTAAAATAATCCATATAGTATATTTAACTGCACTTCTTCTAACTGAAGTCAATTTAAACAGTTTCAAAGCCTACGAAGTATTGGAATCCCATGCAAGATCACAAACACTTCTCTAAAGAAGTCAGTTGAGATGTTACGAAGTTTCGGAATCCCTTGCGAGATCACAAACACTTCTCTAAAGTAAGTCAGTTGAGCTGTTCAAAAGAAGTTTCGGAATCCCTTGCGAGATCACAAACACTTCTCTAAAGTTAGTCAGTTGAGTTGTTCAAAAGAAGTTTCGGGATCCCTTGCGACGTCACAAACACTTCTCTAAAGTAAGTCAGTTGAGATGTTACGAAGTTTCGGAATCCCTTGCGAGATCACAAACACTTCTCTAAAGTTAGTCAATTGAGATGTTAAGAAGTTTCGGAATCCCTTGCGAGATCACAAACACTTCTCTAAAGTAAGTCAGTTGAGATGTTCAAAAGAAGTTTCGGAATCCCTTGCGAGATCACAAACACTTCTCTAAAGTTAGTCAGTTGAGATGATACGAAGTTTCGGAATCTCTTGCGAGATCACAAACACTTCTCTAAAGTAAGTCAGTTGAGTTGTTCAAAAGAAGTTTCGGAATCCCTTGCGAGATCACAAACACTTCTCTAAAGTAGGTCAGTTGAGATGTTACGAAGTTTCGGAATTCCTTGCGAGATCACAAACACTTCTCTAAAGTTAGTCAGTTGAGATGTTACGAAGTTTCGGAATCCCTTGCGAGATCACAAACACTTCTCTAAAGTAAGTCAGTTGAGATGTTCAAAAGAAGTTTCGCAATCCCTTGCGAGATCACAAACACTTCTCTAAAGTAAGTCAGTTGAGATGTTACGAAGTTTCGGAATCCCTTGCGAGATCACAAACACTTCTCTAAAGTAAGTCAGTTGAGTTGTTACGAAGTTTCGGAATCCCTTGCGAGATCACAAACACTTCTCTAAAGTTAGTCAGTTGAGATGATACGAAGTTTCGGAATCTCTTGCGAGATCACAAACACTTCTCTAAAGTAAGTCAGTTGAGTTGTTCAAAAGAAGTTTCGGAATCCCTTGCGAGATCACAAACACTTCTCTAAAGTAGGTCAGTTGAGATGTTACGAAGTTTCGGAATTCCTTGCGAGATCACAAACACTTCTCTAAAGTTAGTCAGTTGAGATGTTACGAAGTTTCGGAACCCCTTGCGAGATCACAAACACTTCTCTAAAGTAAGTCAGTTGAGATGTTACGAAGTTTCGGAATCCCTTGCGAGATCACAAACACTTCTCTAAAGTAAGTCAGTTGAGATGTTACGAAGTTTCGGAATCCCTTGCGAGATCACAAACACTTCTCTAAAGTAAGTCAGTTGAGATGTTACGAAGTTTCGGAATCCCTTGCGAGATCACAAACACTTCTCTAAAGTAAGTCAGTTGAGATGTTACGAAGTTTCGGAATCCCTTGCGAGATCACAAACACTTCTCTAAAGTAAGTCAGTTGAGATGTTACGAAGTTTCGGAATCCCTTGCGAGATCACAAACACTTCTCTAAAGTAAGTCAGTTGAGATGTTACGAAGTTTCGGAATCCCTTGCGAGATCACAAACACTTCTCTAAAGTAAGTCAGTTGAGATGTTACGAAGTTTCGGAATCCCTTGCGAGATCACAAACACTTCTCTAAAGTTAGTCAGTTGAGTTGTTCAAAAGAAGTTTCGGGATCCCTTGCGACGTCACAAACACTTCTCTAAAGTAAGTCAGTTGAGATGTTACGAAGTTTCGGAATCCCTTGCGAGATCACAAACACTTCTCTAAAGTTAGTCAGTTGAGATGTTACGAAGTTTCGGTATCCCTTGCGAGATCACAAACACTTCTCTAAAGTAAGTCAGTTGAGATGTTACGAAGTTTCGGAATCCCTTGGGAGATCACAAACACTTCTCTAAAGTAAGTCAGTTGAGATGTTCAAAAGAAGTTTCGCAATCCCTTGCGAGATCACAAACACTTCTCTAAAGTAAGTCAGTTGAGTTGTTCAAAAGAAGTTTCGGAACCCCTTGCGAGATCACAAACACTTCTCTAAAGTAAGTCAGTTGAGATGTTACGAAGTTTCGGAATCCCTTGCGAGATCACAAACACTTCTCTAAAGTAAGTCAGTTGAGATGTTACGAAGTTTCGGAATCTCTTGCGAGATCACAAACACTTCTCTAAAGTAAGTCAGTTGAGTTGTTCAAAAGAAGTTTCGGAATCCCTTGCGAGATCACAAACACTTCTCTAAAGTAAGTCAGTTGAGATGTTACGAAGTTTCGGAATCCCTTGCGAGATCACAAACACTTCTCTAAAGTTAGTCAGTTGAGATGTTACGAAGTTTCGGAATCCCTTGCGAGATCACAAACACTTCTCTAAAGTAAGTCAGTTGAGCTGTTCAAAAGAAGTTTCGGAATCCCTTGCGAGATCACAAACACTTCTCTAAAGTTAGTCAGTTGAGTTGTTCAAAAGAAGTTTCGGGATCCCTTGCGACGTCACAAACACTTCTCTAAAGTAAGTCAGTTGAGATGTTACGAAGTTTCGGAATCCCTTGCGAGATCACAAACACTTCTCTAAAGTTAGTCAGTTGAGATGTTACGAAGTTTCGGAATCCCTTGCGAGATCACAAACACTTCTCTAAAGTAAGTCAGCTGAGATGTTCAAAAGAAGTTTCGGAATCCCTTGCGAGATCACAAACACTTCTCTAAAGTTAGTCAGTTGAGATGATACGAAGTTTCGGAATCTCTTGCGAGATCACAAACACTTCTCTAAAGTAAGTCAGTTGAGTTGTTCAAAAGAAGTTTCGGAATCCCTTGCGAGATCACAAACACTTCTCTAAAGTTAGTCAGTTGAGTTGTTCAAAAGAAGTTTCGGAATCCCTTGCGAGATCACAAACACTTCTCTAAAGTAAGTCAGTTGAGTTGTTCAAAAGAAGTTTCGGAATCCCTTACGAGATCACAAACACTTCTCTAAAGTAATTTGGTTTTATCAACTGGGTTGATAATGTGAATTGTCCACCGTAAAGAGATTCGGAAGCTGACGTTTCGAGCGTTAGCCCTTCGTCGGAGCTGACTTACTTCTCTAAAGTAAGTCAGTTGAGATGTTACGAAGTTTCGGAATCCCTTGCGAGATCATAAACACTTCTCTAAAGTAAGTCAGTTGAGATGTTACGAAGTTTCGGAATCCCTAGCGAGATCACACTTTTTTGTCTATTACTTGAAATGATATTGACAAAGATATTATTAGAAGTAGAAAGTTCATTAGTTGTTGCAAACCCTTTACATTGTGCTTTGAACTGGAGTTTGGTAGCCAGTGCTGCACCCTCTTATTGTCCGTTCCTTCATCACCAGTGCAACGATTGTCCGAGGCGGCATAAATTCACGATTCCCTACAGAAACAAAGATGCTCCCATAAGGCCAGTTCATACGGAGTCGCAAATTTGGGAAAGCAAGAGTCTCTTTTTCTGTAAGAGCTGCCTTTGGTATATAAAAGCACTGACTCTGGAATGGTTAAAATTACATAAAACACAATCAGGCCGGAACTGAGATTGAGGTTACGATTAACATGTCTTTGTTGAACATTTTGCAATTAAGTATATAAGACTACGTTTCATTATGATTCAATATATGATTTTTCATATATTCACTTGTATAAAAGATAACAGTTTGAATAGCAAGTCTGATAGATTGAGTGTGCTGTCTAAGCAGGAACAAAATTCCATCTAGACAAGTTGTACATATACTGCGGGATATAACATCAATATGACTGTTTGATATTGCTAGAAATTTAAAATAGTCATGTGGAAAAGAGAAGGCAAAATATTAACTTTGCCTCTAAAAATCATCCAGTGGAATGTATTCCGCACGTATTCCAGATTTCTCACACTGGAGAAAGCCTTACTTACATGACAGAAATGTTGTATGACTAAAAGGCATTTTCAATTAGATCCAACTTCAAAACATCGACTGTTTACGCTGGGCCAGGAGCTTATGGCGGAGCATCGAATACCGCTAAACAGTGAGTTGTGAAAAAATGTCAGTTCTGCAGGGCGCAGACTGTTAAACCGTCAATCTGGCCGTCTAATATTGCTGAATGGTTCGCCAGTCCCGCTAAATCTTGACTAAACTGTTACCCCGAAAAGGCATTTCCTTTTTCAAACCACTTTCAGAAAGTCGGAAGAGCTTCTAGCTCTTCTTGGAGCCTCCAGAATATTAAGCTTGCGTGACGAGTCTTGTGTTAAGTGACACATCTCTTCTGCACTGGCGCTGGCGGGAAATTTGCAGTACGTGACAGAGTGCTTGGCCGATTCTCTTTTACTGTTGTAGCCCTGTGAAGAGTGTTGATTGGCCATCAAGTTCTTATGATTTACAAGAATTTTAAAAAATTCGAACTGTCGGTCATTTAGTGGTATAAAAACCTTGGCGGGCAGTCGGCGCAATATCGCAATTGCTATATCACTACTCATGGCTTCGGATTCTATGCCTAGCGAAAACAAAGGGTAGGATTTGAGATCTATAACACTCTTCTAAATGGCTCCGCACTTATTGTTTGGACTGGTTAAGTTCTTTTGTTCACAAGAAAACAATCGGACTGCCGATCATTTAGTGTTTACGAATAATAACCCGATTTGACAGCCTTTATATAAATATCACAGGTTTCACCGACTCCCTTGCTGACTATTCCACTGTAGTTTGCCGCTTATTGTTAAATTTGGCTAGAAGACCAATTGTTTTCGCGAGACTTTCGGCCGTCACCGTCACTCGCTTTCAAGTCATTCGGACTTGAAAAATTGCTCTTGAAAAAGAGCTTTGACTGTAGATCCGTCGAGCTGGACAAGACGTTTATGTAACGTCAAGAAGCTGTCAGTGCGACACTTCTTTGCCATGAATTGGAGGATTTCTAAAATTTAGCGATTTGACAAAAACGTCAAAATCATGATATACCAAAGTGCTGCCTCAAAACAGGCTTAATTTTTAATAATCAAACAAACATCTGTTTTTTTTTTAAAGCAAACCAATGTATGTGTTACAATGTTGGACTAAAGCAGTCGCGGCAAATTAATAGCCACAATGTCCACCCAGGATTCTTAAAAAGAACCTGAAAAGTATCCCTTGTCATTTGGAGCTGCCTCCGAAGAAGTTGGATATTGACGGAAGAAAACCGCAATTTATTTTCCCAACCGTAATTTATTTTACAAACAAAATCATACCGAGTGGGACCCCAGCTT
>OZ026604.1:17378557-17401057 GCA_964020085.1 Micromussa lordhowensis
CTCGTGGTGATCTCGTGGTCGCTCGTGTGAACGTAATAAGGACCTTACAGGGCAACCGCTCTGCACGTGCATTTTGCAGCTCTGTATATTTCTTAGCCGTCTTCGGCAAATGACGAACAAGCTTTTAATAGATAGGTTCTCGTGTTTAGTACTTGTGATTTAACGCCTTTTTCGACAATTTTCAGTTTTTTTGATTACGTACCGAGAGACACTGCAAAGATCTAAATGCAAGAATATCAAGTGAAACGTAAATGCATTTTTAGCTTGGCGACACTCTCGGTGTCGCCGTCGTCACAGTGTAAGATCCCTAAATATCGATCCCGAGGGTCAAACAAGACCATGGTTAGCCAGTCTACTGTGCGGAAGGTCGAGGGTTCGAGCCCCAGACCGGACCAACACTCAGGGTCTTAAAATAAATGAGCCGAATGTGCTGCCTTTGTAATTTCATCTGCAAATGGTTAGACATTCTAGTGTTCTCGGATAAGGGCAAAACTCGTAGGCCCCGTCTTCTGCATCTTAATAATAATAATAATAATAATAATAATAATAATAATAATTACAGTTTTTAATTTCAGTGTTACATAGTTAGCAGGGAACGTTAAAGAGCCCACAAACTTACCGAAAAGAGTAGGGCACGTCATTCCTGGTGTTGTGGTCTGGCCTTGTCTCATGGGTTGGTGCTTCACATACGGTTAACCTCATTGCACCTGTTCTCCTTAGACAGAATTGTCCAAGAAAAAATGACTATGACTATTGACCATTTTACCGCAGGAATCGAACACAGGTCTCCTTATTAAAGTGTGGTTTTCACGTGTGACCGATGTTATCGTGGCTTGGTTAACCGAGGCGAATTATGTAATGTATTATACAATTAAGTTTTCCCTAGGTAAATTAGCCAGGGTTTTATTGAATGTAATCAGGCCTTTATGCGCCTAGACATTAAGGGGCCATTTTCCAAATGACAAAGTCTCACGGGAGTCTTGTTGAGAAAATCTTTAGGAAGAACATCTATCCGACGCTCAGGATCATAGTAAAGGGAAGGCACTAAGCTTTCTTTTGGTTTGACATTTACTGCCTGAAGACGTTTTTGGTTACAAACTTTGTGGTGACTTTTCGGGGTCAAAGATTTGTTAAGGACTTTTTTTGGGGAAGCACTGTTATGAAAGGCTTTTATTTGTGTGTCAAACAGACTGTTTGAGGTTTTCATGTTTTTAGTTCATTCTTATTGTATTGTAGTGTATTCTCAGCCTTTTTTCGCCAGGTACAGCCTCGATATTCTTTTAAAAAGATTCTTATAGTAAAGAGTGTAGGGCGTTTGGGAAATTTCAGTTTAAAATATATTTGCTTCATTTGCGTAAGTTGTCATGGTCTGCATATGTCGAATCATTCTCGCATTTTGACTTATGCCAATTCTTGAAGTGCAGAGGAGTTGTGGTCAATTCAAAAACACTGGATACGGGAGCGAAGGCTAATTGAAGCTTGGGTAACTACGAGGACTAACTGTCAATTTTGTGGTATTTGTAGTTGATCAAAACACTTTTCTCAATCGTTTTTATAACGCTGCAACTAAAAACCTAAATGTTTTTTGGAATTTAACCAAGTGGTAGTGTTCCAGTTGCTTCTTAGGAGTTAGTAAAATTGAAGAATATATATGGAACTTTTAGAACGTTCTACAGTTGTAATTATGTCATTGTGCCTTTGCCATCGGTAACAAAGGACCCGGCTAAGGGCTATCGAACATAGGCTTTAGAGTGTTTTCCATCGGCGTTGGAGACGAACGGGCATATTTAAGCTTATCTAATGAGCTCTCTATAATTAATTCGCTATTCATATCCACACTGGTTTGTTTACAGAACCAAAAGGGCCAGAACGGGGCTGTATGTAATGGAGACCGAACGAAAAATGGAAGCCGACTGGAAATTAAAGTTATAACTCTGATAAATTATACCTAAGCGTACCTTTTTGGTAGGCTTCGGCGCCGTACCAGGAGAGTTTGGTCGAGCCATGGTTCGTATTTTGGCGAGAGGCCGTCGAGTCAATACGGCATGGTGAGACCAAATGAGCCTGATATACCGCCGAAGCGTACCAAAAACCGCGGTACGATTAGGTACAGCAGTATTTACCCTACTCAAATTTGGCCAAGTGACCATGAAATATTAACCATATCATGTCAGTGACTTGATGTCGCAGTTTATCATTATCAAACATTAAAATGTTATTGCATTGATTAAAAATTAAGCGATATTACGCTGCTGTAATTTCACTCGTGTGGGACCCGCGAAACACAATTTTACAATTTTGCAAAACGCTAGCGTAACAGTGGGCTCAGAGTAGACGAATCATAAAGCACTTCTAGTAATAGTTATTTTCGCGTTTCTAAAAGTGTGAGCAAGTGCGAAAAATAAGGAGCAGGGGGAGGGGGTGAGGCGAGTGAAGGAAACGCCTGCATTCAATCGCAGACATTTTACCGAACGCCCCCAAACATGCCGTGCTCCCTTGGGGCGCCAACTGTCACATGAGAACCAATTATCATTAACGTCTGGTAAATCATTTTTGACAAGCGCCCAGCTTGAGCTTGATGAAGTCGGCTAAAAGCAACAATCTCCGCGTCTGTCACTGTTCGTTTTAGAAAAAAACGAAGTTTGGAAAATGGAAATACATAAGCTCGATCAAATTGATGCAAGAAACGGGCGTCTCTGTACAAATGTTTAGCTTTCTCGAAGTAAAGCTACGGCAGTCACTGAAATAAAACCGGAAGAGGATTTGATGTCCGTGATATCGTGATAAGAAGCAACACATTGTAATTGATAGTTCTACTAAATAAACCGGCCGGGCGGCACAATAGATGTTCACGAAATATATGTGAAACTTTTTCCTTCTAAGGCCAATACGTTGACACTTAAAAACATATCTTGAAATAAAATAAGCCGATACAAAGTTTATGCACATGGCAAATTTTAAAAAGAGGTGTCGAACTCTGCGAAGCGACATTACATGCAGATAACAGAGGCAACCATGTAGAGCTCTAAAAATTTGAAAAAGCACTGTCTGAAGGCTCTACTCTACTTAAAGTTCCTATTAATAACACAGCATAGAGTGCCCCTCAAAAACACATGTGAAGCAAGAGAGGTCGAGAGAAAAGAGAACGGCAAATGTACAAATGTCACGAACCGTAGGAGCCGTAGGCCTGTCAACCAAGGCGTCAACCCCATTTTACACTGGACAGGTCATGAGAATACGTGCGCTGAGAAGCTTTTTAAATGTTCTCCTTTACTCCCACGAGTATTTGATAAATTGATTGCAAGGACATCCAGTCCACGGACTAGACTCTAATGGCAGCTCTTTGATCCGGTTGTAGATCGATGTGTTTGCCGTTTTCCGAAAGATCTTTCAACGTTTCCTGAACAGAAAATTGGAACGCTTCGTCGAACTCGGCCATATGTATTTTGATCTTGTTGTGTTGCGGATGTCGGATTATGCATGGATGTCAAATGTCTGATGTCACTAACTAATCAAATTACACTATTGCTCCCCGTTCGTGGGTGAACTGGAGTTAGCTAAAATGTTCGGAATTGATTGCAGGCGATTCCTTTTCTCCCCATCCCCTCCCACTTCTCGCTCACCCCCTCCCTACTACTCCCCAAATTTTTTGCTCACCCCAGGCGCGCTCCTTCGCTCGCGCGCTTGCTCGCTCGCTTGTTCGATCTCTCCGCCTAGAAAAGGAAAGGAAACGGCTGCTGCGAAGGCTATAGTTATTTCAGCGTTTCCTTATCATGCATCGCTATCAACGGCTCTGATTCGCAGTTGCAGTGAAGGGAATGGTTTGGCTGTGAGTGACATTTTTGGCTTAACTTCTGGAAAACCAGGAACAGGCGAAAATATAAACTTCTGAAGAAGACAGGCCAAAACAATTCGCATCTCAGCCATTGCTAGCCTATTTCCAATGCATATTCGAGGGCCAAATGAGAATGGCATCAGGATATATCGCACCAAGGACTCCTGTTCTTGAGCTAAAATTGAAAAAGAGTTGTAGCTTCAGCATAATACGAGAAGTCATACCAACAAATACAAAACACCTTGTTTGATCCGTTAAGTCAAACTTACTACAACCCTGGACAAAACTACTTGAGACAACTTGAAAAAAACACCTGGATTTTCCTTTTACTCTAGGTAACATCCCAAACGTTTTCAAATGGATAGCACACCTCCCTCCTCCCCTCTTGCAATGCTGTCTTGGGAGAATTTGTTTGTTTTGATGACGCGGTAGTATCGCGCAGTAATAACATTATATAGAACTGTCTCGAACAGTCCGGGGTTGTAGGAGATAAAAGATCTAATTTATCTGCTGATCAACTGCCTACGAAAATACTATGATATTGACAGTGTTGATTCTGTGAGAAAATGACGGAGATCCAAGATGGTGAAATATCGATAAAAAGGATGTTGTTATAACTGGATATAGTATCACAACTTTTTTTTTATCTTTAAATCGTGAATTCAAAAGCTTTTGCTGTTTCACTGGAAATTGTGTGCCAGTTATGTCATCATATTCACTGCAAAACTCCCATGATTACCTGTCAAATTTCACAGGGAGTTAGCTGACATCTTGGATCCGCCATCTTTGATTTCAACAAAATTTGAAACAAATATAAGGATGCAAGAGGGTTTGAAAGACACTCTTCATAGAAAAAAACAAACAAACAAAGAAAAACAAATCTAATTTTTTTTTTATTAACAAAGACAAATACCACGTCAATTAACGTTATCAAAGATTTGACAGACTGATGGGGCTATGGAAAATTTATCCCCACTCCTCCCCCGCCACCCTCAGGCTCAATAGCTTGAACATGTCGAAGAAGTATTTTTAGACATCTGGGCAGCTACTGTTCCTGAAGTTGCAGAGCTAAAATGAAAGGAAAAAAAATACTTACTCAAATTCTCGAATCTCTCTGGTTTGAACGTTTCTGGATCTGTCCAATACTTTTGAGAGCGATGAATAACGTGAATGCCAATTAGAAGGTGAGTATTGGAAGGCATGTGGTAACCAGCCAGAATGTCATCCTGGGCTGATGTTCTGCCAACCTGGGTCACAGCAGGATGTAGTCTCATGGATTCCTTGATGACATTGCTATGATATCGAAGTTCTTCAAGTTTGGCCCAGGTTATTTCGGTTCCTGTGCAAGGCAATTAAGGAGAAACGTTTTCAACCTTTAACAGTAAATGTCAAATGAAATTTGGGTACTGTCCAGCCATTAAAATCTAAGTGTGATCAATTTATAAATGTTCTACCTCATGAACAGTTCATAACTTGCACATTGGCAAAGTGGTACGCTTCTCTCGTTCCAATACGGCTTCACTTCACGTATCCTCTAGAACCCAGGGGCAGGGGGTGGAGGTGAGAGAAAGTCCGGCAAGGGAAAAATAGGTGAAGATGAGCTGGAGAGAAAGCGAGGAGCCCCTCTAGCAATGGTGTCTTAACGCGTCAGTTCCAACCAGCCCTGTGAATCTCGGCTCCTAATTGGGCAGAAAAGATCCTTTGTACACAAAACGTACTGTGAACCCGCTGCTCGCTGAGAAGGCAGAACAAAACAAAGGATTTTTTCTGCTCAATCAGAAGCCAGCCTTCACAGAGTTGTTTGGAACTGGCGCGGCGAAACTCCGTCCCCAGGGTCTTCACTTTCTCTCCATTTTTTCGTTGAGCGATTTTTCCTCGCCGTTTCGACTTCCCTTTCCACCTCTAACCTAGGTCTTCGAGCATGGGTTCACTCGGATGAGGGAGGGGAGGACGAGGTGGGAGAGCGGGGGGCGGGGGATGGGGTTGGTGGAAGAATTAAACCATTGTGCACTGTTTAATCATACATAGAATAAAAGTCATTTGGTAAGACGTTTGAGCAGCCTTAAGCCATGCAACGACCAGCAAGGGATACGTACCATCTCCTAGAACTTCATTTGCCTCTTTTCTGATCTTCTCCTGGATTTTGGGGTATTTCGCAAACTCGTACAAAGTCCAAGACATGCCTACGCCAGTAGTTTCGTGCCCTGCAAACAAAAAGGTAAAAACCAGCGCGCACAGCTGGTCATCATCCATTCGAGCGCCAGTTTGGTCGTCAGCCATATCCATAGCAATGTCTAATAGATCGCGGCGTGCGGGTTGTCTTCCCGTTTCCTTCATACGGTGCCTCTCTTTGATTACCTGAATCGAAAAATCAGTTAGTTGTGCTAACACAAAGTTGGTCACATGGTAAATAAAGTTTTGTCAGTACATGATCATTAGAGAGTTTTCATTAGAGAAAATCTTCAGGAAGAACATCTATCCGGCGTGTTTCGGTTGATTAACGTACCATCTTTTAACTAAACTCAGAACATAACAACAGGTGAATAAAACATTGTATGATTTGCTATGGCATTAAGCTAAAGTTGGAGCCACATGCATGGAATCTTGTGAGATTAGAAAAACACAGTGAACTGTGTTCCATAATCCGCTCAAAATTTCAAAAGGCAGCTAAACTTAAGTCTTTTTAAGCACGTGAAAAAAACGCGCTTCTGCAACATGGTGGTAGAAGTGTTGGGGAATGTCGAGCGAATGGTCGACCAAAACTGAACCAGAAAACTAACTTGGATCTGTAAGAGTCAGTTTCATCAAGCAAATGTTCGTGAAACAATTACATCTCAAGCTATCATACCTTCATGACAACTTCATTGGTAATTTTGGTTGCATTCCTTTTCAGTCGGTTTTCTTTCAAAGGTAGGTATTTGAAAAATGGCAAAGTCAACAAAGACATTCTGCTAAGGTCCACACCAGTCGACATATGATTGAAAGCATTTGTGATCTCTGTGTCTCCTCCACGCACGGACTTAAACTGGTATCCGAAAGCACTCTGCCCAATAATGTCCAGTGCCAAGTGGAAAAGATCTGACTGTACTATGATATCTGCATAGTCTTTCTGTGATTGTTGAAGCTTTTCTTTCCACAACTAAAGACAAGTCAAAAGGGATGAGATACAATACAACTAGACTGCGAGCAGTCTCTCTTTAGCTTGAAGTTCCGCGAGGGAAAAACGCAAACCACTGAGGAGCGGAGCGTTCGCCGCACTAGCGCTACTCGCGGCTTTGCTGTCCACCTCTGTTCGTCTGCGTTCTTACTTGCGGATTTTCAAGATAAAAAAGGGAGACTGCTCGCCGTCTACAATACAACCGTGAGCCCCGAGCTCCATTATAAGAAACCGGCTTGCAGGCAAAAATTTGTTCGCCTGAACTAATATTACAGTCTATAAGCTCAGATGCCGTGATTCCACAAAAGGTAAGGATGCCGTCACTTTCTGTCATACATATATTTAGCTTGCCATATTTGGAAAAGCGCCCGGGGAGACTGATTTTAAAACAACTTTCAAAGCTCGTCTCTGCTAAGTTTAAGAGTGCTTTAACAATATGCTTATTCATTGCTTTGTAGCAGTGTTTTTTTAACATGTGCCATGGTAAACAAAAAAGAATAAACATAAGCCTCTATTTGGCGTGAAAATATGCTTGGATATTTGTCCGCGGACATTATCTGTTCCGAGAAGCGAACAGTTTTCCGAGGGCGTAGCTCGAGAGAATCTGTCAGCTTTGAGAAATAGATAACGTCCAACGACAAATATCCGAGCGTATTTTCGCGCAATATGAGAGCTATTGCGTTAATTTATTTTTTTCATTTATTTTTGCAACACGCATAGTTTCGAAAATTGGGGAATATTTAAAAATTATCCTGCGAAATCGCGCGGAATATCGCCTGATACTTTCAAGCGGAATACCGTAGATCTAATTCGGAAGTCGTGGGTTCGATTCCCACCGAGGTCAAAAGAATTTTTTCTTTACCTCGTGTGGTTCCCTGATTCCCTTTACTAGGGCTAACGCGCAGTGGGTCTTTCATGGGTTTCAAATAGCACTTCAATTTACACTTCAGAGTTAATTCTCTGTTCCACCATTTGTGTTCATTGTGCTACGCGGCACAACCAACATTCATATGTACCCTTACTTTCTCTTCGCCGCGATTCACCACCTTAGTCGTCCCCGACTTTCTCTGTCCGACCTCGTAGCTCAGTCGGCAGAGTAACGGTAGATCTAATCCGGAGGTCGTGGGTTCGATTCCCGCCGAGGTCAAAATAATTTTTTCTTTACCTCGTGTGGTTCCCTGATTCCCTTTACTAGGGCTAACGCCCAGTGGGTCTTTCATGGTTTCAAATAGCACTTTAATTTACACTTCAGAGTTAATTCTCTGTTCCACCATTTGTGTTCATAGTGCTACGCCGCCCAACATTCACATGTACCCTTACTTTCTCTTCGCCGCGATTCACCACCTTAGTCGTCCCCGACTTTCTCTGTCCGACCTCGTAGCTCAGTCGGCAGAGTAACGGTAGATCTAATCCGGAGGTCGTGGGTTCGATTCCCACCGAGGTCAAAAGAACTTTTCTTTACCTCGTGTGGTTCCCTGATTCCCTTTACTAGGGCTAACGCCCAGTGGGTCTTTCATGGGTTTCAAATAGCACTTTAATTTACACTTCAGAGTTAATTCTCTGTTCCACCATTTGTGTTCATAGTGCTACGCGGCACAACATTCATATGTACCGTCTGATTCTTAGCCAGCGAGGCCATAGTAATGCGTCTTTAGCATAAAAACGCCGAGGAAGCAGTAATTATCCTTCTGGACGGATAATGTGTCGTCTAGTATAAAAACTGGCGTTTACTTAAACAAACAAGCAAGCAGGCAAGCAAGGAAACAAGGAAACAAGCGTCAGTCAGTCAGCCAGTTTGAAAGTCAGTCAGTCAGTCAGTCAGTCAGTCAGTCAGTGAGCCAGTCCCTCAGTCAGTCAGTCAGTCAGTCAGTTAGTCAGTCACTCAGTCAGTCACTCAGTCAGTCAGCCAGTCAGTCAGTCAGTCAGTTAGTCAGTCAGTCAGTCAGTTAGTACATCATAATTTGGTTTTATCAACTGGGTTGATAATGTGAATTGTCCACCGTAAAGAGATTCGGAAGCTGACGTTTCGAGCGTTAGCCCTTCGTCGGAGCGAATCCACAGTTTCTTTAGAAACTTGCCCCCTTTATAATTAGTACATCAGTCAGTTAGTCACTCAGCCATTTAGCCAGTCACTCAGTCATTCAGTCAGTCAGCCAGTCACTCAGTCAGTCAGTCAGACACTCAGCCAGACAGTCAGTCAGTCAGTCAGTCAGTCAGTCAAAGAGTCAGTCAGTTAGATAGTCCTGAAGCTGCCTCTCGGTATATTCAATGGAGGTGGTCTTTAGTGGCTATTTGGTAAGGATTAGTAGATATTTTTGGGAACGTACGCAATAAAGTAGGGGGAGCGGTATGGTGATTCTTGCACACCATATTCTTGGCGTCTTCTTTAAAGCAATAGGTTTTTGACTCCATCAGATATTCCACTGCCCCTCTACGCCATAAAGAATGAACGATCCTTTTAAAAATACTTATATACCTGAACCAAGTCGTCTGCAGCCGTCTTCATGAAGGGCACCATTCCTTTAAGGTTAGTATAACTAAAAGCTGGATTGATCATTTTACGCAGCCAAGCATGATCCTTGCCATTGGATTTGAGTAAGCTATTTCCAAGCGAAGGAATCACAAGTCGAACAAGTGATGGTCTCAAGTACTTGTAGCAGTTTGTGATTAACAACTGTTTTACAAGTTCTATATCGGTCAGGTACACTAAAGGTCGATCTACAACAAACAAAGGAACCAAAGATCAATAACATTTTAAATGCAGACAGGAGGAAAATAGTTCGCTGTCGACAATGAACGTTAAGTATGGTGTCTCTGGCATTTTTAGCTTCAGTTTGCGAGCAAGAGAGGAAACAGAACGTCTTCCGTTTTAAACAGCATGCAAAGTTGTTTATTTCATCGGTCTTCAGGTGCATCCATTATTTGTTATGACGTCGCCATGTAACATCGACTGCAAAAACTATCTTTTCAGAAAATTCTCCAATAGGACTGAACAAAAAAGTCGTGTTCGTTTACATCGCTATCACAATTTGCAGAAATTCGTTTTGGAAATAGAAAACAGCTTGCATTTATCCTTTTTGAATCAACAAGTGATATTGACCAAAATGTAGCTTCAATTTTTAGTAGTCGTCCTCCTGGCGGTAGTCATTACTTAAGCTCCCTAATTAATTTTATTGCGATTGAACACTTCACTGAATGAAAGCAATCGTAAAATCACATAAAAATAGCATACTGCTGGATATTGACAAAGAGTCACAGGCCGACAGACGTAGGAGAAAACAAAAACCTCGAAGGTCGGCACTCGTGACGACCCAAATGAACGGCACGAAAGATGTGTAGGGTTTCTCCCTACTTCTTGAGTCCTCTACCGCTCACTAAGTGCTTTCCAACAGAACAGAGCACAGTTATTTGTTTTATGATAAAGAATCCATTAATTTCCTTACACATTTAGCTAAGATTTTCAAGCCAAATTTGATTTTCCAAACGAGGAAAAATGGCGTCAGCGTGCATCTTTTCTCTGATAAAGCACGCTAAAATAAGCCAATCATAAGCTTTGTTAGAATTGTTCAAAAAACTTGATTGGCTAACGAGACAACAGCGGTCAATCACAAACTGGGCGTCAGCTAAACTTTCCGTTTCGAGTGGGCGTGTCTTAAACACGAAAAAAATGGCGAAATGACAAAATGTCACTCCAGTTGGCCTAAACATCATATTGGTTAGCCTAAATGGCGCTTTGTTCGCCTAAATAGC
The DNA here is from genome assembly GCA_964020085.1 of Micromussa lordhowensis. Classification (NCBI taxonomy): domain Eukaryota; kingdom Metazoa; phylum Cnidaria; class Anthozoa; order Scleractinia; family Lobophylliidae; genus Micromussa; species Micromussa lordhowensis. The sequence goes on from OZ026604.1 coordinate 17,389,300, forward strand.
CGGCTTCGGTTAGCCTAAATATGACTGACATGGAGGTGGTTGGCTCTCAATAATTGAATGGGTTAACCGTATCCCATATGGTTTAAAAGTGCCATACCGTCATTTCGCCATTTCGATTTTTAAACACGCCCGTTTCGAGCGGCTTTCGAGAAAACAACGGTCGCTTCAAGAGAGGTTCGCTTTTTAGATTGATTTAAAAATAAGGATCTAAAAGTTTCTAGTCCAGAGGAATCCGGCCGCATTGTGACTCCGGCTAAAACGTGTACTTCTCAATCTTCGGAAATTACAAAACAAAGAGCTCAAAGCTTGCGGATAAAGTGCAAAATGCTGAGCTGAATCTGAAAGGAACTATTTACGACTTGTAGCAAGATTTCCCGAACTAGCGTCAAAGTTGGAAAGGCTAAGCTGCTCCCTCTGGTTCTACTCCGAGTACAGGAAATATCAGAGCAAGCTTCAGTATAATTATAATTTCTGCCTCCGTGACAAATATATTATCGTTTATCGAAGCATTCCCTAGGTTGAGAATTTGTTTATTTCGCTAAGTGATTACCGCTTTGACGGAATCTAGAAAACTTGTTATTTTAGTACAGTTTTGACAGTGTTAACCATGGCCTCCATGCAACCATGTTTACTGTAGACACATAGCTCATTTCCATTACGTTTGTCTGAGTCACACGGAACGTTGAATTTGGGTCAAATTGTCAAAATCGGAAGCAACAATTTGAAGATTCAGCTTACCGTGCATCTGTTCTTTGACAAAGCACGCTGTTTCAGCCAATCAGAGCGCGCATTATATGGAAACTTTATTATAAAGAGTAATAAGTATACGTAATCGTATGAATGCGAGTGCAATAGACCGTTTTCGATATATTAAAATTCATCTTGGCAGTGAGGCTTAGAGGACACAATCAAAGGACATTGAATGACCGTGTTTATTCCTTTCTTTTGTTTGTGTTCTCTAAGGGCTGGTTCACACTTTGACATAAGCATAAGCATAAGCCGACATACGCAGACGCAGTAAGATGTTGATAATTAGCGCCTTTTGTTGGAAATTTCCCTAATAAAAGGTGCTAATTATCTGCGTCTTACTGCTTCTGCGTATGTCGGCTTATGCTTATGCTTATGTCAAAGTGTGAACCAGCCCTAAGCCTCACTATTAAGGTGAATTTTAATATATCGAAAACGGTCTATTGAGGATTTACACCACGAGAGATATTTGAAAATTCTCTCAAATTGCACCAGACTTTACCGAGAAAATTTGCGAATGCGCTGTTGGCAGAGGATTTTTAGGCGAACGCCTAATAGATCTACTCCGAATGCGCTGTTGTTCGATATTACAGTCGTTAAACGTTCCAATTCAGTGAAATAAAGAGCTATAAAGGTAAAGAAATGTCACGCAATACAACTTGGAATCGCGACATAATCTGCGAAGCATTCCTTCTCTTTAAAGAAACCTTTTGAACACCTGGGTAATGGGAGGCATTTGCCCGATTTGATGCACTCGGGAAAGTACAGTAGTCAATAGTAACACATGATCCAAAAATTCATTAATTCAATTTCTCTTGACAACAGTTGACCATTATTCAGTTTTCATATTTTTCACCCCCGGTTGTGTAAATTCGATCGATATGGTCACCGATCGATTTCCGAAAATAACATACATACCAGGTCGTAGCCACATTACAAAAATCCCTCCATATTTCTTCGACCACTCTGAGGTTGCTCCAAGACTGTCCTTCCTTTTGAGTTCGAGCATATTGCCGAGAAACATCGACGTGGCAGGACCGGGAAGATTTCGCAGCGGCGACATAAACGCGTCCAAAAATAAGAACTTGCAACTCAGCCACGCAATAATGAGAGTTGGCACAGCAAGGAGAGCACATTTCCACTCCATAATATCTCGCATGAACAACTCTAACGCCGCCATTGACATGATATGAAAGAGAGAGAATCAGATGAAGGTTGCGTGACAATATACGTTGTGTCACTTTTATAAAAAAGGTCCGCATTGCGTACATTTGATGTTTACAGGTTATTTATTTATTTATTAAATTATTAAATTATTTATTAAATTATTTTCTTGCCTTACCTGTTACCACAACAACAAAAACAACATCAAGTACAATAGAAACACCAAAAAACAAGTGAGTTGCTCCTTATTTTCACTTCTTTTGTATGATTTCAATCTCTTTTCCTGCACATTGCATGGAGTATAACAACAGTGAAGCTTCTTTGTGCATTCTATGCTATCTGCATTGCTCTGATGAATCTACCTATTCAGAAATTAGCCTGTGTACCTTGTAAACCTCTTGTCGTCAAGTGGAAACTGAGAGAAGTTGCCTCTCATGTTTTTTTCTTATCGCCCGAAGATGACAGCTAGTCTACGGCTTAACGCCACTCAGCGTCGCTAAATGGAAGTTCTCGCAACCTAGCGCTGGTGTTTGTACGATAAATACCTTTAGCTGTGAAATACTTTCAGAGAAATGGAGGATTTGTTTTTAAATTAAGTCATCTGAAGAATAAGACTAACTGTTAAAAAAGCGTTGTTCCAGGCACACATTTCTTTGTAAAAATTGACAAGTCTGGAGTCACATATTTGTTATGACCTTGCAATGGATTCTTTTGAAACTTCGCATACAGTGGAACCTCCGGTTGCGACCACCTCTCGTCAGCGCCAACCTCTCCTCAGCTACCAGTTTACGACAATACCAAAAGTTTCCAAGTCAAGTCACTATAGTTGGAACCTCTTGTAAGCGACCACATCTCATAAGCGACCGCGACCATTTTTAGAGCTAAAAGTTTGAAATTTCCCGTTGTTTTTAAACTCCCGTAAGCGACGACCACGTGACAGATAATATAGTGAAAATAGCCTTTTTCAAGGTTAATTTTTCTCATTTGCATTACAGTGGAATCCAACGTGGATGCAAGGCAATTTCGGGCTAAAACTACAAAATAGCCCGAAACTGCCTTGCATCCACGTTGGATTACACTGTAATGCAAATAAGCAAAGTTAACCGTAAAAAGGGCTATTGGATAATACGGTGTGGTAACATTTTTGCATTCCTGGGCAGTAATAGAGACGGAAATTTCTCAATTAGAAGCACCAGGTTTTCTCTCAAAATTGACGTTTCGCATGAATAAAACAGTTAAAACATGAAGTCTCCTGCATTTACCCGTATGCTAACGAGGCAAACGTTTGACCTAATGTGGTCTAAGCATTTGGAAGCGACAACTTCCCGTAAGCTTTTCAGTTTAGGTGATCGCTTACGGAAGGATCGACTGTATTCACCAAATCCGTCATGATAAATCGAGCGGTGAGACTTATTTTTTATTTGAATGAAACAATCAGAAAAGCGTGACACCAGTAAATAGGTAAAAAATGTTCAGGATGTAATATTCAATTTCAAATTTCACGGGAAAATATAACGTAACTCACGAATCGCAAAAAAAGACCCTTTACTACTCTCGCCAAAGTATCAATTAGACATTCCTCGTTAAATTAATGGTAGCTTCAACCTTATATTCTATAATTCTTCGAGGAGGATTTGGAACTGAGATAAAGAGAAGGTCAAGTGCAAAGTCAGTACCCATTTCTGTGCAACCTCGTTCTCGGAGCTTTTCCCTTAGATATTTCTAAGGAAAAAGCCTTGGGAACGAGAGTGACCCTTGAGGAACCATAATGAATCGGTTTTCGTTAATTACAGGGGCGACTGCTATTCCGGTTTATTCAATTTCTTTCAAGGCATGATATATAAAATGCTTGGCTCTCATTAAAATTCGACTGCTTAAGGAAGGTCTCAATGGGGATAGTATCTTTTAATATTTTGGCTTTCTTGCGGCTAACGGTTCATTTTTTTTCCGTTACAGTTAACGGATCTGTTAAAAAATAAATTACCGTTGGTTAAAAAAGTTTAAAATTAATTTTTATTTTTGTAAAATCTTAGGAATATTCTGGGATACAAAACTATGGTAGTACGTATACTACCACGGTAAATTTGGTCTATACCTTCATTCCTACATGTAAACTGCGATACTTTGACAAATACAACACAAATAAAACAAGAAAGTATTTTTTATCGTATTTGTTAAAGCTTCATGATAAATGTGCCCAATGAAACATTTGAAATAACATCCATGCTGTATGGATAACAGTTCTTCAATTTGCCTTAATGACGTGGCTTGCCATTTGGTGACCGCCTAAACATCAAACCGTATCCACGCTTTGACTTGTCTTTCAGACCTTGTTATTTCAGGTTTAGCAGTGGCCAGTTGCTCTGAGTCAAAATCTGCTGAATCAACATCACTATGACTATCTCATACAACTCCACCTGGTTGAAATCAGCCTCGGACGCAAGCGTGAGTTGCGGAACAATAGTATCACTTACGAAACTTATTGCGCACCCTTTGTCAGCAAAACAGCGGTTTTCTAAGAAGGCAGTTTGCGTCTTAAAAAGATGATGAAAGTAATTAATGAAACTACTTACCGTTTAGCTTGCTTTCCCCATCTGAAGAAAGCAAGACAGGGAAATCCAGCTCCGGCTGCTGCTGGGTCGATATGTCGAGATTTTGCGCGCGGTAGAGTTTCAGGTCAAACGACCCTAACCCGAGCGTTTTGGCTTTGTCGTTTAGCCAAAGAAAACCTATGGCATTCATTTGAAATGAAATAAGATACAACATACAGGTCACTAAGAGGCAATTTTAATGACACACGTTGACTGGCGAGCGCAAACACTTTTTAAAGATCGCCCCGCTGTTAAAAGAGGCTCTTGTTTTTGGGTTTGCCGTTAGTTCTAAGACTGGACAAAAAACTCAGCCACTTTGCATAATAATTGGAAAATACTGATCGTCTGCGGTAAAAAAAAAAACCGTGAAATAAATTTAGCCACGAAAGTGAAAACCTCAAAATCTTTTGCCACGACTTTTTTGTGTCTTTCCTTGTAACTTGATAATACAGGGAAAAGCGAATAGGCTTAATATTCGGCAATAATTCGAATACAGTGGAAGTTCTCGTAAGGCGAAAAAGGTGTCTGTAACTGGAGCTGGCCGCTTTCGAGAATGGTTAAGTATTAGCGGCCACTGGAGTTGTAAGGTGCATTTGGCCGCTTACGGGCGCTTTCCCAGGCTTACAATAAACATTGAAAGTGCAAAAAACACAATGGTTTCAAATGAAGTTTGTTGTTTTTAATAATAGCGATAACTGTATTCAGATAACTGCCATACTATGCGATTTGGAGAATCTAACTGCAGTACTAACTGCAAAATAAATATGGGATTTCCTTTCGGGTGTCCGCAAACGGGAGCTTAAAAACAAAGGAAAAATCTAAATCGTAAGCTCTCAAAGTGTCCGCTGCCGCTTATACATACGGGATTTTGTGAAGGCGGTGGCACGTGGTGTTGTCCGCTTACGAGAGTGTCCTTTAAAATAGCGTCCACCGCGAAATGGCCCAGAGGCTCTCATATATGGTTTTCAGTAAATTACAAAATTTTTAACTTTTGCAAACAATGAAAATTAATTTTAAACGGCTGTTTATACAGCAGTAAGTTATTTCTACCATTTCTTTTCTTTACCATAAAGAAGGAGTTAAAATCTTAACCGTTAGCCGTAAACGCCTTCAGCTCATTTAGACTGGCCTCTTAAAATTGGGGGACGATCTTTAGTATCAGCTAGTCCTGGTTGTTGTCTTAGCAGAGTAGTGTTAAAAATCATAATTTTCACATAAATATTAGTCATAAAAAGTATTAATCATAGCTACCGAAAATCAAAACAAAGAAGGGACTGTATATTTCATATTAACCAAGCCACACGTACTTGCCAAACCGGTCTTTCAGGAAATTCCGCCTTTGACATTTATGACAGAGATTATAAAGTGCAATACTGTGATCAAGTAAATAAAATTCAATCGTCACGTCTTGTGTTTCAGCCAAGATAAAACACCTCCACCTCATCAGGTGTGAAATTGTAAGTCCCAGCCAGGATTGTTTGCCTGTCTTGTACTCCACTTGGAACAGAGTAAGAGGAACCAAAGTTTGTGTATGAATAAGTGTTACTGTTGGCATTTTTATAAATGCGGAGGTCATTTCCTCCACCAAATGTTGGACCATTATTTGAGTTCCTGTATATTGCATTTGATGGACTCTTCACCATGCTCTTAAATGGTCCAAGACCTTCTTTGTCGCGGAGCGAAAATATGAACGCATTGGAAGTGGAACCATAACTACCACTGGTATCTGAATAACAAGAAAATAAATACAGACATACGTTTTGCAAAATTAATGTTTAGGAACTTCTGGTATAGCTACACAATTACACATATAAATATGAAAATAAAAAACCAGGAAAGATTTATTACTGCTCCACGTTTCGGGGTCATCATGACTCCATTATCAAGAGACTAGTTAAATAGCATGCAAATAAGGAAGGAGATAAGCATAAATTACAATAAACGACCTTGGCGCGGATGGAATCCGTTTGCACGTTCAATGTTGGTTTACGCATGCGAATGTATAACATTTCTTTAACGAGGTAATCAAATTTGCCGCTACATTTCGTGATGACGTGAAATTGCTCAATGAAGCGTTCAGGCATTTCCCCATTCATCCTCGCCGTTTTTTTCACTCGCTCCAGACCTTTCGTTCGAATATTTACCGTCGCTCGTGTTCGCAAAAAATACGACTGTTTTGCAGTCTACCCGAAACGTCGAGCAGTAATAAATCTTTCCTAGTTTTTGTTGTTTTTTTTTTTTTGCCTTTGCTTCAGCAAATCTCTACTGATCAAATATGAAAATGAATAAAATTAAATAACTAATCAATGCACACAGCTCGAACATTAGAACTTTCGATTTGAAATTCGGGCATTAGTATTTTCGTTGGTTTGTTATTTGTTTTTTTTTTCGACGGAAACTGTAATGTGGACATGAAGCAGTAAATCGTTTTTAGTACGAAAAGCATTGTTTAATTTCAAAAACCCATCACCGTGGATAGGATTTTTCGCCCAACGCTGAAGAAGAAAAAATTTATGTCACCTTTTTTTATAATTTGAACTTTAAAATTAACTTTGGATTGCAACTGAACTTGTTTTTTCGAACCCCGAAACTCTAGCGAAGGTCTTAGGTTTATGACAATCAGAAAAAAAAGCCAGATTATGGACTGACAGACGACTAAACGAACAAATTTATCAGTTGAACCATTTCATTTGCCTCGAGACCGCCACCACGAAAAAAAAGGCAAACACAAAATGGTCAATGAGTGTTTTTCAAGAGATACATAACAATGGGTGATGAATAAGCTAAACTCAAAACATGAAACAACCAAAGAAAATTGCCTATAAAGGATAAAACAGTTGAATTACGAGGGCGGTAAAAATACGGCAAACTAATTTTATTTGTATCTAGCAAAGTCATGGCCTTTCTGATTTCGGCTGATGGGACTGGAAGAAGGGGTGGGGGGTGGGGGGAAAGAGAGTTGTGGGGGAAAAATTCGGAATTTTAATGTTGTTATTTTTGTTGTTTTTGAAAGGTAGTTATTTGATTTAATATCGAGATGAGAGGAAAGAAGGAATCTTTCTTAATTAAACCAACACAGACAAGCGATGTGACAAATTATTTCATCTCGTAGCATCACAATGGGTTTCAGGCCAGAATTTAAAGCCGAAAGTAGCTTTAGCGCTTGAACTTTGTAATTGAGTCAGTCGAACAGTTGATTATGTACAGTCATTTAGCCGGATGCATTTTTAAACTGCACAGTGTTGCTGACAATACTGTGCAAGTTCATCTGTACTTTGTAGTTTGCTTATCTCGCTCTAGTCTGAGTATGATTGCTCTAGGTGTTTCGAGTCTGGCTAGTTCAACTTTGAATAAGGTGCAGAAGTGAGCGCAATCTGTCAGTGTTGTAACTATGTATGAATACCACATCAACAAATTAATGATTTAATTTATAGGTTACTTTCGCGGGTACCATGTATAGAATCGTAGTTCTCTTTGAGATGTGCTGAAGTTTTTTTATTATTATTTTATTTTATTGTTCTTTATTTAGTTATTGACTTGCAACAGCTACAATTCTTACAATACTAATGCTACGTACAGTACTAACATTACTTACAAATTTACGCGTTTAAGGCCTAGGGCAAACGTCGAATCTAAAGTCGCGTCGAATACATTTAAATAGGCGCGACAAAGAGTCGACTTCTTTTCAGCTTGGTAGCAAACGTCGCACCTATTTCACCAGTTGGCTTAATTAAAACACAGGAATAAGCACGCGCCCCCGTGCTATTCACCCGAAGCGCTGCTAATTAATTCTAGTAGTTGTAAGCGAGATGCCGGAACATAGTGCTCGCGACGCCTTACTTTGGCAATTAATTGCAAAAAATAGGCAGAGAAGAAGGGCATTGCATACAGCTCTGAGATCAGTGTATCAAAGACGACAGCTACTACTCCGAGTGGCATGTCTTCGAAAACAGAACCAATGACACTGGTTACAAATTAGTATTTTGCACTTCAACCACTCGTATTTTGTGTTCATAAAACACGAACAGCACATTTCCATCCTGCTCGAGCTCAAAGTGCGATGTCTTCAATGCCTTTCTAAATCTTGCTCTTTCCGGTCGAGACATTGTCTTCGCACTGCGCATGCTCGTCAGGGGGGGAAATAGTGTTTGGCAGATGGAGGAGTATGTATTTTTGTGGCAATTGCCCAGTCTATCACATTTAAATAAATTATTTTGTAATTTGCATGATTTATGAATTGAGTTCGGCGCGTGTTTGGAGCGACGTTTGCCGGCACGCCGAGCCGCTGTCGCATTATCCGAGTTGGCAACTCGAACCTATGTAGAGTCGAATCGATTAATTTGAGTCGAATTTAATTGCAGCAAACGACGCATCATTCATGCGCCTATTTCAAAATAAATAAGTTCGATGAATTATATTCGAGTTGGATTCGACGTTTGCCCTAGGCCTAAGCCACCGTGTACAACTTACTATACCATAACATCTAAATATTACAGAGCTTATCACAATGCAGGGGAATTTACAGAGATTGTTACTATAACTATATCAGAGGAGATCTTTTCGTTAATTGATATTTTCCAGATTGTACTTAAGAGATAATTTATTGATGAATTCGTGCATGTAAATTCCTTTACTATTGACTTTGTTTGAATATATGTAATAGCGCATGGATAGGCTAGTGTAATTAAATTTACAATTAGCTTCATTAAACCATTCTATAACTTTTTTTACAAAGGACTTCGTAAACGGGCATTCAATAAAAGTATGCTCAATAGAGTCCTTATCCCCACAATAAAGGCATTCGTCATCAATCTTGATGCCCAATATTAAGCACTTAATGACTGACCTTAAGGGAAACAGTGAGTTTTGCTTCCCCGAGGCCCTCATTTAGGTCGAGGGGGAAACAAAACTCACTGATTCCCGAGGGGCCAGTCATTAAGTGTTTTGTTATACCTCCCAACTCAAAAATAGAAAAAAATATGCGAAAATATTATTTGTACGAGCGGCATTCGCCCCGAGCTGTCCTGCCGAAACTACACCACAATAACAGTCGATTTCTTCGCAGCTAACAAAGTTAAGACAATACTTGAAATAACTCGAGAATTCTGGGTTTGATTTGACGAGGAACAGCATATTTTGTTGTAAGTGAGACAATTATTTTCCTACCTGCCTGCTACTTGGCGAGTAGCGACAGCGATCGAAGAGCAAGTTGCCGAACGCGGATGACCCATTTCTGGAGCTAAATTAAAAGCTTGAAGACATCGAATGTTCAAATTGTCCCCTTTGTTAATCTGTCTATGTCTTTGCCGAATCATATATCACTTTGCTTGTTGAATAATGAATGCCTTCTCTAGTGAGAAACGTTGACTTCAATGGCCTGTTGAAATCAGGCCGACTGGCACACAAATTTACCGCCGTTTCAAGGTGCACGACCTGATCACGCGCGAGTCGAAAGTTCAAATTGTTGCTTCCCTAGGGAGTTATGAAGTTTTCTTAGCCCTAGGGCATAATGAAGATTTGACCCATGACACGTGACACGCCCTCCTCCAATCAGAAAACATATTTGAGTTGGGAGGTATAACAAGAATACTTCTTTCCTAGTTACTACGATTCTGTAAACTAGTTTGAGCTGAAAGTCTTTATTTTGGCCTACTTTCCTTACAGACGTTTTTCAGTTGGTCCACGAATTCTTATTTATAGAAAGGTTTTCACTTCAACGTTTGGGGCCAGCTTGATCATGGGCATGAGTTTTGGAAACAAACAATTTATAGAAATCTGTTGACCTTGCCGTACCAAAATTAATAAACGCTTACCCTGCGTTTTGTTCTGATAACACATCAAATTAAAAGATAGCGTTTGGGTTGCTCTACCCCCCGGCGATAGGGAGTCTGATGAAGAGGCGCCAAGAAAGTGAGCCTGCATTCATCTCAGTAGTTTTTTTCATTTTTACTTCGCCTGAGCGAAGTGAAATACCATTGGTCGAAAAACGGGAAAGGCGAGAAAACTGTCAATCTATTATGTTCGACGAGAAGCGTTTAGATCCCCACGGAGTCGGTAATTTAGCGCACGTTCTCACAATAAAATTTAAGACGTCCACATTTAGAGTAAGAGGAAGAGTTGAGAGTGTGCACATTACTGATGTTTTAACAAAGTTCCAGTCTACTTCTGGTTAAATTTCAAACTAAAGAGGGAGCCGGCATGACATAGTAGTTGAACGTATGTTAATGAGTCAAGACGTTCTTGTCGTGTTACTGACTGCATATTTCATATCTGGCATGTCGCCTTTGTAGGTTGTCATTGCCTTAAAAAACGTGTTCTATGTTTAACATCCTCTTAGATAGGAGCCTGTTAAACCTTCGCTCTCGCCTTCTGTCCCTGTTATTTCATAAAGGCATTTTGTTAGCTCTTACGGGTGCCAGTATTGACCCACTATTTGGATACGCCTTATCACTGAGCCAGAGTTTTGCAGGTTGTGCTCTAGCCTGCGAACAGGCTCTTCGCGTGGCTTCGCTTTGAATTTTGAATCCATACGTCCACATTTGGACGCAAAATACTGATTGACTGAGATTAATACATTGGCATGGTTATTCACCTGTGATCGGCTTTTGTTTAGAAAAGCAAAATGATGGCAGGCAATTATGAACTTCAGAGCCGCTTGTGCCAAAATTTCAGAATATTTTAATTTCATTTGAATTTGAAGGTCGGGCAACGCAATGCGGTGACCTCCCCGCTGGAAAGAAATGATATTCTAGCTGTCTTACCTACAGGATTCGGGAAAAGTCTAATTTTTATTCAAATTTAAGTCAAATCTAATTTGATATTGCGGCTGAAAGAGAACGCCACGTTAATTGTCTGGCCTTTAGAGAGCTTTATCGATGACTAGATTCCAGAAGCCAGAAACATGGGTTTTTCAACTGCATAGTCTGCTGGTTTAACGTGGGAGGAGTCGAGGTCGGCGTAATTTCAGCTAATTTTTGATTCAGCTGTGATCGAACAATGAACGCTGACTGTCTTGAAAGACAATTCGCTCCACTAAAATTTGGCAGCAGTTGCCGGTGGACAGTATTTACATCCACATCCGGTACCGCACGTTCATAGACTGATTTTTGACAACTCGCTCCGCGTCGCATCAGCGAGGTTCCTTGGGGGGGGGGGGGGGGGGGGGGGTCGTTCAGAATCTTAGGTGATGCGGGCAGGCTCTTCTTCCCTTTTTCCTTTCCTACTTTCTTTCTCTTCTAAGAGCCTGCTGGCAGGCT
>OZ026604.1:17406057-17413557 GCA_964020085.1 Micromussa lordhowensis
CGGTGACATTCTGGTTTCGTATGATGTGTCTTCCCTGTTTACAAACGTACCCTTGGATGAAACGATAGAGATACTCGCGAACAGAGCTTCCACCAACAATTGGTTTAACGTAACGTACGACTTGAATTTGACGAAAGTGGACCTTGTTGACCTTCTCAGAGTAGCTACAAAGGAACAACTTTTCCAATTCAATGGAGCCTTGTATGAACAAACTGATGGTGTGGCCATGGGTTCTCCCCTTGGCCCCTTGCTCGCTAATGTCTTCATGACCTCAATCGAAGAAAACCTCGAGCGACAAGGAAAATTCCCTTCGTTCTATCGAAGATATGTAGACGACACCCTGACCATCATGCCGAATATGGCGGCAGCATCTGGCTTCCTTGACACATTAAACCTTGCACATTCATCCGTAAAATTCACCATGGAAACTGAAAGCAATGGTATGCTGCCATTTCTGGAAACTAAATTACTGAATCGATCTCCCCGGATAGAGACAAAGGTCTACGTAAAACCCACGAATTCAGGTCTCCTTCTGCATTTTCAGAGCAATGTTGACAATCGGTACAAGAATGGCTTGCTGAGAACTATGCTCGATCGAGCACATCGCTTATCTTCTTCTTGGTCACACTTCTCAGACGAATGTGACCGTTTGAAGTCAGTTTTCTCACGCCTAAAGTACCCGAAACAACTCGCAAATTCCACTATCAAACGCTTTGTTGACTCAAAGGTCTGCGACCAACCGCGACCTTTATCAACAGCCCAAGGGACTGATTACACGGTTCGAGTAGTCTTGCCATTTAAAGACCAAAACTCAGCAGAATTTGTAAAAACTTGAATACAACTTAAGGATTTGAGCCTGAAAGTAAACAAAACCATCCAGCCTGTATTTACCAGCAGAAAACTTGAACAGGAACTGAAAGTGAAAGAGGCAAAGCCGCTGATCATAAATCAGCAGTGTGTTGTATATAAATTTCAATGTGACCTTTGTGATGAAGGTTATGTAGGCTACACACGCGGACATTTACACAATCGTGTAAAGGGACACAAACAACAGTCCTCGGCCATTGCCAAACACTATAAGAACGCACATGGGACGATCCCTCAGGACCTGCTTAAACGCTTTGAGGTGCTCAAAAAATGTAAAAACAAATTTGACTGCTTAGTGTATGAAATGTTATTTATAAGAACACTTAAGCCAAGCCTCAATGTGCAAACGGATTCCATTCGTGCTAAAGTATTTTTATAGCCAATTTCGCACGTGCTTATTATGTTAATTCTTAGCATCAATCGTTTTTAATACTGTAATTTTAGCATCATAGAACATTTTTTACCTCGTTTGTGATTGGTTAAAAAAAAACTCCTTAGTTGTTATCGGACAGTTTGTTATCGGGCAGTTGAATAAGCCAATCACGTTAAAAGTTGTAGTTTAAATCAACCAATTACATTCAAAGTTGTTGTTTAAATCAACCAATCTCAATTTCTAAGAATAAAAAGTAGCGATATTAATACATGACGTTTCGGCGACGACATGTCACCATTATCAAATGTAAATAACTATTAGTTCAAAGGCGTTATATAAAGGAAAGAAGGTGTGAAAATACGTTATTAGAATTAAGTGGAGGCGGAGATTATTATTATGTTGATTCTTTTGTTTATGTCCGCCTCCACTTTATTCTAATGTATTTTCACACCTCCTTTCCTTTATATAACGCCATTGAACTAATAGTTATTTACATTTGATAATGGTGACATGTCGTCGCCGAAACGTCATGTATTAATATCGCTACTTTTTATTCTTAAATGTTTCTCTAAAACTTTCGTTATTAGAAATCTCAATTTCAGAGCGACATGAAACAATTTACGCCTCCTTTATCAGTCTTTTAATGCAATTTTTTCCTTTCTTTTATAACTTGGCTATTCTTCTTTTCTAGGAAATTATAATTTTTTTGATTAATTGGTAATATTGACTTCGTGTCGTCCAATTCGGTCTGTAATGATACTCGTGATAAAGAAATGGGACTCCCGCTGCGCGGTCGTCCGATTTTGTTATCACTCGTATGATTATTACAGACCGAATTTGACTCCACTGGTTAGTGCTATCAGCCTCAGGCTTCGGCTTCGGCTGATAACACTTACCTCGACATTGATTATTCCGGATATCACAAAAAGCTCATCTTATAATTATTTATTAAATTCACAGAACTCTCTTCAATTCACACTTGGCTGCAGACGAGCGATTTCCATAACAGCTGGACTCCCCCAATAATGCTTCTAAATTTAACTGGTAATGCGCCTAACGTAGGCTACACTTTTGAGGCAGCCCAAGGGCTAAAATAAATATGCGTTGAAACGTCTTATTTTCCAACAATACTAAATTTATAGTTGGAGTGACAAAGTCTGTGACGTCATTTTTCTGGTGTTGTCTCTGATTCGCCATGGCAATTAGCACAGGAGAAATTTAAACAATTCTTTTAAGTTTGATAATGACAGGTTAATCCACTATCAATTTTTAGGTAGAAGGCTGAATTTTAACTTTTATTTGCCCCTCTTCGTATCTGCAGTGGCTCCCATCCCAACATGAGTGATCAGAAACGTGTCATGAAGCATTTTGAAGTAGTCTTTGATCAATTTTCGTGGTACTTCTTTGTCCAAACATACTAAAGGAATCATGTGAGTAGATCACAAAAAGATGAACATGGTTAATCTTAATGTACTCTTGTGTTGTGATTAGTGGAATGTGGGGGCTTGCTTACTACTATATCGACACCTATTAGAATAGCGATGCTCATGAGTAAAAATGTCAGTAAAAGGGCGCTGATGCGCTTATTAGTAGGTAGACGATTATTGGAAGGAAGACGCTAATTAAACTATGCCATGCCGTGTTCAATTTGTAAGTGATCTCTCAAGAGAAGGGCACTTCTACAGGACTTGGAAAGGGAAAGAAATTTAATCACATTGCGTTTATGCTTCATTAAATGCCTAGCTCGTCTTGAGTATATATATCAACCATGTTCTACAAGATACATGCTCTACAAGAATTAGTAAGGAACAAGAACATTTTTATTGGTCCCGCTCTGCCAGCTATCTTTAGGGTCTTTTTGCCATCATAATGCGGGAAATTTGCATTCTGAAAGTAGACGAGGCTTAAACAAATGTACTTTAGATAAGCTTTTGAAATCTAAGAAAAAAATATTGCTTTTTTTTTATTTTTGTTCATTATCCTCAAGATCTGTTGTTACGTTTATTAATCACCATTGCAATATTATAAAGCAACGCGGATGTGCAAGCCAGTGAGGTGTCTGTAAGGTAGGATAGGACATTTCAGAATTTTTTGCTATCAACGAGCTTGAAAGAAAAAAATAATAAAAGGACAGAAAGATAATACTGTGAGGTGCTTATGGAGAAGGAAACGTGGTGACGTATTACGTAAGCTAAAAACCGTCAAACGTATTCTCGGTGTTATCAATCAACATAAAATCATCAAGTGGGCCTACGTTAGTACATTTAACTTATTTCATGGTATTCAGTTCAGGAGATATTGTTGAATGTACCTTGCTTCCAGATGACAACCGCTGGTGCATTTAGTAGTAGGTCAGCACGCGTGTTTCTTTTCGACCGCAATCAATGCGTCTTCTTCTTTAATTTGTTTATAATTGTTGCCATAGCTGCCGTATACTGGGAATGGCGATACAGAATGCTTTTGGAGGACTTATGGAGAAGTATATAGTCACTTGTTTAAATAATTTAATAACACAGGGTTGCTTTGATTGTTTGCTTTCCTTTGTGAGATCTTCGTGTAGAGTTAGTTGGTGTTTACTTGGGAGGTACAAAAACCAACTTCAGCTGGCCAAAGGTTCGCGGTAAAACGGAATTAGAGAACAGCTACTTCAAAACGGTGTAATGTTTCTTTGTTCTCACGAAATTCCGTCGAAATTTTTAATGGAAATTCTTTGAGATGTCGGAAACGTCCGATGCCTATAGAGATCTGTCGTAATGTCCCGTCTTAAACGGGCATTTTCAGAAAAGCTTCTAATGTCGCGTTAGCAAAATGAAACATTTGATTTATTGTGGTCTTAGGGGCTAGTTCCGTGTGAGAGGCCGTCTTAGCGTTTCAGTTGTCGTCCTTGTGCCCTACCCAAGGCGATTTATAATGTAAGCCGTACTGTGTATAATGCCTGCTCCCTAAAGCCCTCAGATGTACTTGTCAACTTATGCCCTTACCCTGATACAAGGGTGTTCGCGTGTGACTTATCTCCTGAGTTTTCGCTGTAATAGATAAAAAATTTATCAAAATAATTTTATAATCAACGGGTGGCCCTCGGCTTGCCTTACAAGATAATATACATATTTTTTTCGTCGGTTATGACTTTATGTGACATACCTTGATATCATCAGTCCGTTATCTTAGATCCGCCATTTTCGATTTCACAATTTTCTCAGACAGAAACTAATGTAAATGGAAGGAAAATTTATCCAAGCTAAGTGTTAAGACTGTATCAGAAAGTTGATTTCTAAACTATAAACAGACATTAAGGAAACGTTGGCATTCCTCGGCGAGTTTAATCCCGTTATTGGAAGCCTTTTCATGCGTCGCTTCAAGTCTTCTAAATCATGAAAGGCTTTGGTGTACCAAATACAGCACTGAAATCTAAGACCGATATTTCGTAATTATTTCGCAGTCTCTTACGCAACCGTTATTAGGGCCTGATTACAAAGAGAGAGGACAAATCTAGCAAGTGGGTTACCCTAGCACTCGCACATTTCTTCTTTTCTTCTTCGTCGTGTTTACAAGGCAGCAAGGGTTACCAGGGTAGGCGGGTTACCCTATCTGCGTGCTAGGGTTACCCTGCCAGTCAGGTTAACTTTTTCCTTTGTAAACACTCCAGCCCAGGTTAACTTTCTAATTGTTTCCAGACCCTTTGAGTGTGACCACGCATTAAGCTGTCCCGGGTTGTAGGTTTACCCTACCTGTGAAATTTTGCTTGTAAACCCGGGCTATTTTTTGCCCTCCGGCGAGGTAGGGTTAACCCGCTTGCTAGGGTAACTCTCCCTCCCTGTAAGACCTTAGGGTCATTACGTGATGTGCTAGATTTTCTCTCGAGTTGAACTGGCCTTTCAGTCTATGGCTTTTGTTATGTAAAATTTGTTTTCACCGGGAAGTTGTCCAATGCAGCGGGGTATTTTTTTTCATAGAAATCCTGTCCACTTATTAGACCTTTGTCCTGCATCTGGCTCTGGAGTTATTGTAAGGTTTGCAAATAATACACGAGCATCATCGTAGCGGTATATCCCACACTCCTCTTCGCTGCATATATTGTCGCCACTCCTTTAATTGTGCACAACCTTTCGCCGAGATCTAATGACTTTTAACTCTAAAGCTCTGTTCTAATCTTAGCACCCACTTAAGGCTAGCCTTGGTCTGTCTAGCACCTTTTAGATGATTTTATGTCTAGTCCAGTTTATTTATCCCGTAACACATGTAGTGTGCCTGAGCAAGTTTTACAGTGGTCGACAAAGACTTGAAATTTTCCAACATAAATATGCCGAATAATGCCGTAGAAATTGGACCCTAGCTTGAATTTACGCCATCTCCTGGTGGTTGAATTTTACGCTAATTGGAAACCCCTTCAGGAGTTAATTTGATACCGGCCATGCGATCATATGTAATAACATAACCGTTACTTTTTATAAGAGAGATGCTTACTAGCCTCAGATACTTCACAACACCCCCCCACAAGAATGCACTAAATTGAATATGAGGCTCAAAAGGCTTTTACAGAAAGTGTCAAATAGTTGTTGTTGAACTAAACTTTTCGGGCTTAGCCCTTGACAAGAGATTATCAAGGTAAGAGAGTGAATCTCTCATATAGGTCCTCTAGCTAAGGGATTAATCCCTCTTAAGTTATTTTTAGACATTGTACCCAGTTCTTCCGCGGATATTACTCACGCGTTGCGTGGATGTTTTCGTGGAACATCTGTTTATGTCGTTTCGCTTCGTTTCGTTTCAAGGCAAAGGAAAATCTCCAACGCTGTGGGGATGTCAGTCTATGACAAGCAAACGAGCTTCGGTTCTCGGTATGTTTTAACATACATTTCGAACTTTACCAGGAGTTTGAATAAGAGACGGATGTCCCTTACACAAACAATAACAACTGAATGAACGGCAGAGAAATGAGTAGACAAACGAGTGTAAAGCAAACAAACGCCCAAACACAAGCTAGGCAACCGAACAAACAGATGGTCGAAAGTGCAGGAAGACGCTCGCTGTCCAAGTAGCAAAAGCAGTCAGCAGCAACGGCAACAACGCCAAAGGCAACATCAATATTCAACCTACCAATCTCGCAGGAATTTAATTCATTCAGTTTGTCTATGCTGTCAGAAATACTGTAAGACAGCGTCAAAATTCGAAAAAAATATTTAAAAATTGGCCGCGTCGTATAGTTCACATTAATTCTCTCGAATATGCAGAATGTAGATATTACACGTTGTTGTTTTGTCACCTTTTGTAATCAGCGGCAAAGAAATGAACAAAGAATTATAACGCACGCTTATACAACCACTGCATTAGTTGCCGTTACCGTTAACGTTTGTCTAACTAAACTCTCTGAAACCGAATAAACAGCCAAATACTGAACAGCCAAATGAGCACAAAACAAACGAAAGCCCGGCCGAACAAAAAGACAACTGAGAGTTCAGAAAACATCTCTGCTGTGAAACGAAATCAAAACAAACAAAATGGCGTTCCCGCCAATATCGTCTCAGGTAGTTTCGAGAAAGTCGCTTGCTTCTCCACGCATCGCGCAAGTGGCATCCTCGGATGAACTGGGTTCCATGTCTAAAAATAACTTAAGAGGGATTACCTTAGTTAGAGGACCTATATGGAGGATTCGCTCTCTTACCTTGATAATCTCTTGCCCTTGATCAGTAGGTGGAATGAGCGAGCCACGCCATACAAAAAACTGTACGCCTACGCACGCACGGAAAGCGCGCGCACGAAGTTCAAAGTAAACACAGGCGTTCTACGGCAAATGAAAACCATGATTGTTTTAGTGCGCGTATGTGAAATACGGCGCTAGAAACACAGTCACAATAACCTAAAGTTATTGTTTAATCCCTCTGGTCTAAGTGTACCCAGCTTGAAGATTAATTTCATTTCATGCCGCTTGCGGCCGATGTTGCTGCCAGAACACTGTTTCAGGCCACAGACCATGATGCCATCCAGAGAATGGGAGGCGGAGTTGAAATGTTCAGCTACGGGACCGTTTAACGATAAGAGACCAAGAGACGGGTTTACAATACTGCGGAGGTGCTCACTGAAACGTTCCCGTAGTCGCCTTCCGGTCTCTTCGATGTATAGGCAATTGCAGCGACGACAAGATATGCAATACACAATATTTTCAGACTGACAGGTGAAATGATCACGTAAGTGGTGCGCACTCTTAGGGCCTTGTAGAAAAGTCTGAGAAGTTATGTGCTTGCACGGGTTACATCGAGGCCGTT
>OZ026604.1:17418557-17458557 GCA_964020085.1 Micromussa lordhowensis
AGGGTGTTGATGACATCATTTTTGCTCATGGATGTTACGTAACATCCATGAGCTTAGGAGGCAGTCGGATGGCACTCGATCACTCACTCACTCACTCACTCACTCACTCACTCGATTCTGATTAATTTATTCATTAAACCGGATTAAATCGTTTCTCCCAACCCTCCCCTGCTTAGTATGGTTCTTTTCCTAGGCACTTCGTGGTGTAGGTTCAGCAGGTTTTAGCGGGGTACTAGAAAGACGAATTTTTTGTCCGACAACATGGAGTTTGTACATATGGCGGCTAACGCGGCACGAAGATGGTTTTTGGTTCAACTCGTGGAGTTTTAAAATTGAAATTTGTCAAGCTAAGCAGCAGTAGCTGTAACAAATGGACATTGAAAGACAAGAAGCATAGCGCTCGTCAAAAACCCATGTGTAAATTTATATTGAAAGGTCAAGGTGTTTTTTCATTAGACGTAAACAAAATTCTCCGATTACAAGTCACGCTAAACTCACGCTATGCAAAGAATGTAATCAGATACTCTTTTTCTCGTATATTTGCTGAAGGGCAAGAGAGTCACGTTTCGTAGACAGTGTAAGTAACCGCGTTTTTTTAAAGCTTTTGCGTGATCCGTGAAGAACCTGAAATATTAACCGATATTCGTGATTTTACCACACAACTCTACGTGATTTTGAGACACAAGTTCTCCGAATAGTTACAGTGGTCTATCGAGAGTGCCTTAGCCATGCAATATGCAATACGGAGCCTTGATTTAGCCATTCGCGATTTTGCTTCCTACAAACACTGTTTTTAATGTAAGAACAGGTCCTTACTTTCTTATTTTCGTAATTCGGGAATCAAATTTTTTTATCCGTGAACCGTGATCCTCTGTATTTTAGGTTCGTGAACCGTGCCAGAGACTTCCCTGTACGACCCTCTTGATATCTAAAGCTTTTAATCGGACATTGTAAACAGACCACGAGAAGATGGTAACTTGTTTTTTTGTTAGATTATTTTTTTATAAGTGCTGGCCTGATGGGTCGCTTGGCACAAATGTAGACTTTGACTTCCACCGTCTGAGTTTCTATTTAATTGCAGGACGAGTGCTTCTGCCAAACATCAGTTTCCCATGAAAATCACTTGATTTTCATGCGAATGACCGTGCAGGTGACATATATTTTCATACCAATAGTTTCGCTCAAAGACTCGTTTTGCCAAAGTGGCAAAAGGAAACTTGGCATTGGGCTATTCATCCATGAGCTGCTCAGAGAGCCTTTGATTTACCGTAATGTGACGTGATTCCCCTTTTCGGAAGATGACATCACCGTCGGGAGAAGCTAAAAATAGATCAGATGACGCTGTAGGGTAATTTTAGAGGATGACATCATGAAATGAAACCAATAGATACATTGGCATTGAAACCAATAGATACATTGGCGAAAATGTCAGACTTATTTTTGACGTTATTGACTATACCAAAGCCAAGCAAACACCAGGCATCGCTCTTTTTCTTGACTTTAAGAAAGCTTTTGATTCAATCGAATGGGAGTACTTGCACAAAGTCTTGGATGTTTTTAACTTCAAGCAAGATTTCAAAAGATGGGTTAAAGTGTTTTACACCGATATTTCTAGCTGTGTTACAAACAATGGTTTTGCATCCACTTTTTTTAACCTTAAACGCGGAGTACGACAAGGCTGCCCGTTATCAGGACTCCTGTTCGTTCTAGGTATAGAACTGCTTAATCTTGCATTTCAAACGAATAGCAACATCAAAGGAATAAAGGTCGGAGACAACGAAATAAAAAATACCCTATATGCAGATGACACTACTCTTATTCTCAGAGATCTAGATTCAGTGCAGACGTCACTTGAGATATTAGAAAATTTCAAAGGATGCTCAGGCTTACAACTGAATAAATCAAAAACGGAGGCCATGTGGCTGGGCTGCTGGGCAACAAGGATCGACACACCTTTCGAGTTTCGCTGGCCAGAAAATTCTGTTTATGCTTTAGGTATCCATTTCTCCAACGATAGAAGCAAATGTGAAAGTCTCAATTTTGATAAGAAACTGGAAGATTTGAAAAAAATTCTTAATTCCTGGAAAAGGAGGAAACTGACTCTGCTCGGGAAGATCAACATTGTCAAGTCACTTGGGTTGTCTAAACTAATATACAACGCTTCAGTTTTACCATTACCTGAAAATTTCAGCAAAAGGGTTGATAAAACCATATTGGATTTTATATGGGATAACAAACCACATAAAATTAAAACAAACACATTAATTGGAGACAGGAATCTGGGCGGATTAAAAATGACTGAGTTTGAGTCGATGAATAAAGCCTTGAAAGCTTCATGGGTGAGAAGATTCAATACAGAGGAGAACGCACCGTGGAAAATCATCCCAAATTACATGACACGACACCTAGGCGGTTTTACGTTCTTAATATCATGCAGTTATAAAACCAAAGAACTCAGTTTGAAAAACATCCCTTGCTTCTACTCAGAAATTCTAAATTATTGGGAAATGATAAAAAAAATCAAAGCTGAAATAGATCAAGAAAAAGCAGATCCATATGACGCCATAATATGGAACAACCATGAAATAAAAATCGCAACTAAGCCAATATTTTATGAGTCTTGGCACAAGGCGGGTGTTACAAAGGTTAAACACCTCTTAAACCCTAATAGTGGAAAATTCCTAACGTATCAAGAATTCGTCAATCTGTTCAAAGTTAAATCCAGTTTCACAGTGTACTACGGCCTTCTCAGTGCAATTAAAAATAAATGGAAAATTTCTACTACCGGTAGACAGAGGCAAACAGGGAAACAGAACTGGTACGACAATGAAGAAAATCTTTCCAACGCTGCTCTGCACAAAATAATTGTTGAGAAAAAATATCAATCACCTACCAATGAAAACCGAATTATTGGTTACGGAGTGGAGCCTTCTGAAATCCAAAAACTATATAAATGGCCTTTTTCTGTTACGAAAAATACAAAGTTAATAATGTTTCAATTCAAAATAAACCATAATATCATCTACACTAAAGACAAACTGAAAAGAGCAAACAAAACACCTGATGATATATGCTACCTATGTAAAAGTGAACAGCATACAATCCAACACATGTTTTTAAAGTGTTCCCATGTAGCTTTATTTTGGAATGAATTTTTTGACTGGTGGTCGCAAGTCACTAGTGAAAACATTCAGTTACCAGACTCAACAATTTTATACGGACCTACAAACCCACTCAAACACCATCAACCCCTAAGCTTGGCTTTGCTGGTGGCAAAATACTTCATTTATAAATGTAACCTTAATGAACAATCGTTACTCTTCTCACTGTTTAAAATACAATTTCGAGAAAATATAATGACTGAAAGATACATTGCAATAAAAAACAAAACTGCCAAGCTCTTTAATGAGAGATGGAAATGCCTTATATTAAAAGACTTTGTTCCAGAAATTTTGCCACCTCCAATGTCTCAATAGGAAAAATTAATTTACTTACTTTGTGTCAACGCTGTCATCAGGGTTTTCAAATTTCTAATCAGTAGCGACTAGCATTAATTTATTTCTATATCTGTTGTAGTCCTTAAAGTGTTGTCAGTTTTCTTTTTACATGGAATTTACTTTGCTCTATGTTTCATTGTATTGTAAGAGTTTTTCTTTTAACGAATAAATAAACAAATAACTAAAAAAAAAAAAAATAAAATAAAAAAAAAAAATAAAAAAAAAAAAATTAAATGAAACCTCCTGCCTAATTCGGTCTATTATTGAGATCAATAAGAAAAAAAAAAACACATTTATTAGCAGGGTAATGTCATCTCTGAATAAAATTTTCTTTATTTCTATTACTTAATTTTGACCTGGGAAATATCAATTATGTATAGGCGACATGAAAATTACTTTTCCACGTTTGAACCGTCATGACAATTTGTATTTACATTTTGAGTAGACGCTAAGCAGAAAAGAAATTTCCTTTAAACATGATTACTATAGGCTTTAGCGCCTTGGGCCAATGTCTGTTTACTAATCGCAAGTGCCTTTGTTACTCCTGAAATAAAGAGTAGAACACGCGCCTAAATCATTAAAACAGATCAATCGCATGGATTTGTTGGAATTTGCATACTCTTCGTAGGACAAATTATACACCCATGGGAGAAAGTGCTATTGTAGAATATATTAGTTTTTCTTTGTTTGGTGAATATTTATGGTATTAAGCACAATAAACCTCAATAGAATAGACTAGTTACGAATGCGTTTACGATGCTTGGTTTTGAACAACAAACCGACAATCATTTTAACAAAGTTTTGAGTCAAGAAAAACACCATTCATTCATTTCAAATCGTGAATGAAGCTAATGAGGACACAATGAGTGCGTTTGAAGAAACTGATGCTGCGGTGGATTTTAGAATCAAGAACAGCGTATGTCTCGTCATAGACGTAGAGGAATTCTTTGTGCAAAAGAAATTTCAAGTGCGTGAAATGGGGTATTACTCTTGGGATGAATACTTTGACCGCCATGCTTTCTTCCAGCCAGCAGCACTTAAAAACTTGTCGCACAAGGATAAAAAGACGGCGTACTTTGCAAAACATAACATACACGGACTCACTTATCAGCCCCGTTACCAAGAGAGAGCATATGAGCATGATGAAGTAGATATTGTCTTACTGCGGCGATTGTACAACCAATACAAGACGGAGGAAACAACTGTGGTTGCTTTCAAACGAGGTCATGTTGAAGAAGACTTGTTAAACAAACTGAACATTCCTTGTCTCGATTTAGAAACTTGGGGTTGCCCCAAATACGAACAGTTAAAACAAACGATTGTAGAACCGTTAGCGAGTTGTGGTTTTCACTTAAATGATAATATTCACCATTGTCCCATGACTGAGTGTCACGCGTTTTGGTTATGGTTTCAAACTTATGTCATGTAATTTGGGCTCTTTTAACCCCGATTGGTTCATGAAAATATCTGTTAAGTTTTATCTGAACTCTCAGCTTTGCTGACGAGAGAGAGACAGAGTGAATATATTATTCGGCTTAGCTAACTGCTCGAGTTTTCCGCTCCGTTAGTCACGCACTGAATCCACTTTCAACCCTAGATTTGCATACAAACTCCAATGGAAAAGCCCATGGGACACCTCTACCATTGAAATTACAACAATAAAAAGTTCAGAGCGCTAATTAATTGTCAACCCGCGACAATAAATTGAACAACGCGTTTTCTTAAGTGACTTTATTGCTTGTTATTAGCGAATACAAAAAAAAATAATACACAGATATTAACAATGAATACACCTAAATTACAACAACTACGAAGTGTCTATCATGTTAAAATCGCCAAAAGCGTCAAAAAACACCACATTTTAGCGTTGCGTTTTCCCTGCGCGCGCTTTAAACCTCGCGACGCGCGTGACTAAACAGAAAACAAGACATGGTTAAACTCAAGTAATGATTTATTTACAACTATAATTACATTCTTCAGAACTTTTAAGTCATCAAAATACGTACAATTAACACGAGTGAAAAACTATATACAATCGATAGAAAAAACTATTTATATCAAGGCATGTTATAGACCAAAAACAGTGGCCCATCCCTTAGCGCGAGCTTTGCTTGAATACCCGGTAACTTGCAATTATACGAGATTATTCACATAAACAACTGTGTTGGATAAATCTGGCCACGATTGTGGCAAGTTTAATCACATCAAATGTAACAGAATCCCAACACAGCAATCTATACAAAAGTTATTCATAAATAACTGATAAAAGTGGGGCGACAAAATTTCGCCAAACTACCATACAAATATATCAAATAGGACAAGAAGCAAATTGAAACAGCGATAATAATCCGTTGGTAGGTGAAGGGGAAGGGGGCGGGTAAGATTTTTCTTTCAGGTGATCTGTCTTTGTCGATGGCAAAGGAAAGAAGGACGAATAGCATCGGAACTAGCCGTAATATACCGCCACGCTTTTGAGATTTGGAAGTTGACCTTTGGTAAGGCGGCAACGCCCCCAAATCCCATTAGCTCGATTACGCGTACCTGGTACAGCCTATATCCAACGGATCATCACGTGCACACCATGCCTTGACATAAATTACATTATGTCAGGCCATAATGTCTGGTTTTATATCAAGGCATGTTATAGACCAAAAACAGTGGCCCATCCCTTAGCGCGAGCTTTGCTTGAATACCCGGTAACTTGCAATTATACGAGATTATTCACACAAACAACTGTGTTGGATAAATCTGGCCACGATTGTGGCAAGTTTAATCACATCAAATGTAACAGAATCCCAACACAGCAATCTATACAAAAGTTATTCATAAATAACTGATAAAAGTGGGGCGACAAAATTTCGCCACAAGCCACACCTCTGTGGCTGAAGCCCCACAGCCGACGAAACAAGCAAAGCTCGCGTGTAAGCTGGAAGGCAGAAATATTCGAATAACTATCGTCATACCACCAACGAAAGGTAAAATTGACGACAATGAAACCGCAGCCCGTGTCTGAACAGTAACATTAAGCGTCGATAAAGTTACATGTAACTTGAGTGAGGTACTTAATCCAATAAAAAGTTGTTAAATGAAAAAATGACGACAATGAAACCGCAGCCCTTGTCTGAACAGTAACCTTGAGCGTCGATTAAGTTAGCTAAGACGTAGGTACTTAAACTAAGAAAAAGGCGATATGTAATTATAAGTCTACATGACGACAATGAAACCGCAGCCCTTGTCTGAACGGAAACATTGAGCGTCAAACCGATAATAAGGTGACAAGTGATTATGAACAGAAACATAAACAAAAGAAGAGATCAATGTCTGCTCAGTAGCAGCCCAATGTCTGACCTACTCAACATCGATACTCAACAGTCACCATTGCTGTACCTAATACGAGATGCTGAGGCCCAGCAAGTATACTTAGCATCCCGAATGCCTTACCTACGTACCGAAAATTCAACAGCTAGCTCAAGTAATTAAATAATTAATTAATTGGCGTAAAGAGCCTCGGACCTCAAGTAAACTTTAAAAGCGTCTGATTTCCAACGACCAAGAGCACGGATTTGCGCATCGGAATATCCTTGTTCAGCTGCGTGGCACGCACCACCGATACGAAAGCTATGGCTTTTGTACCGTCTAGTGTCAAGACCACAATAAGATAAGCACCGCTGAAGTTCGACATTGAATTGATGAGCCGAAATGGAAGTCAGATCAGCGTAACAAAAGAGCGGGCCTGGACGATCTCCTCTAACCTTACAGTAATGGAAAAGAGCTGTCACCGGGCAAAAGGGTGAAGAAACGTCCCTTGCCAACAAAATGTCGAAAGGTCTCTGACTTACATTATGCTTATATTGGTGAATAGAAATCTTGGCACCCTGCGGCTGACCAACAGAGGTAGTACCAAACGAAAAAGTCAAATTACTGTAGTGGATGACTGAACGCGCAGATCGCGTGCTCTTGGAAGCCAGTTCACCTATTCGAAAAAGACCGTAAAAGGCCACGAGGAACATTGCTGAAAAAAGAGAACGCTGGAATGCCGAGGGGTTAGTAAAGCGTAGAGAGCGGACGAGCTCGTGCAAAATAGGTCTAGTAATTGGCAGACGTATGTCCGAAGGCTGCTGACGGCGTAAAGCTGTCGACAGCTTTTCAACAACAAACGATTTGGTAGGATCAATGAAACCCTTAAGCTTGTGTACATAGGAAATAGCACAAAGATACAATTTTGTAGTCGAATATGCTGATTTACGAAAAGAAAGGTAGGAAATGAAAAGAGGAATACAAGCTGGGGGCAAAGGTAATTGAGGATCTGTACAATTATAAAAGTGAGCATAAAATTGGCGAAACACGACCCACGCACGCTTGTACATACGCCTCGAACTAGTGGTGAGTGATGAGCTTAGCAGAGTCTTTAAGTTAGCACCCAACTCCTCGGCATTAGGTTCTCGGGAACGGGGGTCGGTAACTGGTCGGCTTCTGGCGAAAGTGCTTTGAACTTTGCTACCTGGGAACGTGAAATGTAATCAGCACGAGAATTGATTAACCCAGGAATATGACGAGCTCGAAACAAAATATTATGTCTAAGGCAGCTTAACACTAAATCCCTTAAGAGTATCATAATTCCTCGGTGTTTAGATGTCTGGTTATTGATAACATCAACAACAGCGGCATTGTCAGAGAAGAACATGACACGCTTATGTGCCATCAGAGACCCCCAAATGTGAACAGCAATGACAATGGGAAAAAGCTCTAGGAGTGCGATGTTATAGGTTTTCCAAAGGTCCGGCCAACTTCCATAAAACCAATGGCTACCAAAAACTGCTCCAAAGCCTACGGAGCCTGCCGAATCTGTATATAGCTGGAGAGTCTGGGACGTTTCCCAGACATCACCAAAGAAAAACGAGCGCCCATTAAATTCGTCTAAAAAACCTAGCCAAAGCAGGATATCCGATTTAGCTCCACGCGACAGATGAATGTGATGATGAGGCTTTTTAACGCCTTTTGTAAGATCTATCATGCGACGAAGGAAAGCCCGACCAGGAACGACTACGAGACAAGTAAAATTCAACAAGCCTATTAAAGATTGAAGTTCTCTAAGGTAGACCGAGCGCCGGGCCTGGAAGTCGCGTAACATCGCACGACATTTGTCAAGTTTGTCTTCTGGGAGGCGCGCCTCTTGACGGACAGAATCAAGAGTGATTCCCGCGAACTGTAACACAGTCGCAGGGCCGACCGTTTTCTCTGGGGCCAAGGGAACACCCAGGTGATTACACATCGTAATAAAATTTTGCAGATCACCTACACACTTTTCTTTGCTTTTGGCTATAAACAGGAAATCGTCCAGAATGTGTACAACGGCACACGCACCAAGTTGATTAATTGACAACCATTCGAGTGCCGTGCTAAAGGATTCAAAAATAGCACATGAACTTGAAAGCCCCATAGCGAGACAGCGATCAAAATAATACATGTTTTCCCATTTCATACCAAGCAAGGAAAAGTCAGCAGGGTGAATAGGTATTATTCGGAATGCTGATTTGACGTCCGTTTTGGCCATAAAACAACCGTGCCCCAACCGCTTTAGTAACTTAATCGCATCCCCGACAGATGCATATTTGACTGTAGAGAAATAATCAGGAATAAAATCGTTTACTGAAGATCCCTTGGGATATGATAAATGGTGTATCATTCGAAAATCCGATGGATCTTTTTTGGGAACAAGACCCAATGGGGAGCAACGAAAATTGAGAAAAGGTGGTGTTGAAAACGGGCCAACAATTCTCCCTGCATCACATTCCTTGCGTAATTTTGCACGAGTTATATCGGGTCGTTCTAAAGCACTTTTAAGATTAGGAGATTCATACGAAACACGCCCACCAACAAAATTAACTCGAAAACCGTAACGAAATCCGTCAACTAGAAATCGTTTTAAAATGATGTTATACCCCTCGAGCAAGAATTCAAGCCGGTCCACTCTTATTGGCGTGACTGGGTTGCTGTGCAGAGCCCGATGCTTGAGAACCGTCTCGTTTGCCTTTTGGATTATGGGAAAAGCGGGTTTTGGTGTATGGAGCTGAGCACTGCCCGCCAGGGTGTTTTCCACCACATCTAAAACATAGGTGCTCGAATTGGCATCCCCCGCAATGTTTGCCCGAGTGAAAAGCCCAACACGTTCCTTTTGGGAACCATTGGGAACGAAAACGCTTGTTGGTGGGCGGCTGCGTTTGTGATTTGCGAACGGGATTAGACGCCCTTAACCACAGTTCCCAGTGAATCTGATCCCATGGATACTGGTCTGGCGACGAC
The DNA here is from genome assembly GCA_964020085.1 of Micromussa lordhowensis. Taxonomy (NCBI): domain Eukaryota; kingdom Metazoa; phylum Cnidaria; class Anthozoa; order Scleractinia; family Lobophylliidae; genus Micromussa; species Micromussa lordhowensis. The sequence goes on from OZ026604.1 coordinate 17,428,358, forward strand.
TGCCTTAAATATCGAAATTGCTCATCGTACCAATGCCAATCACCCCCCTTTGTAGCTAGATCCCGAACGACTTCGCAGTATTTCATCATTGGCGCTGCTTCAATAGCAACTTTTTCCGAATACACGGAAACAAAAATGGTGAATGCAGATACCCACTGTGAGATAGTAGTAATTCGCTTGGAAGTGTGGCAGGGCTCGAGGGTTAATTGAGGTTGACTCGACGCACCTACTGAAGGTGCCATTGACAACGAATATTTTCCGACTTCCTGAGGAGAATCGGATAATAAGGTACCAAAACTAATAAACTCATTTGCCCAGATTTTTGCCTTAATCTTAAAACTGACTCTAGACGTGAGCGGGACAGATATACTAGTAAATAGATTCTGTGGTCTAGGATCATTAGGATCCGTGTTAAGTAGAGCACCTGCAGTTCCTGACTGATCATGAACAGTGTTCTTTGTAATGGCAATCACATCATCATCAACAGCTTGGTCCACAACCCCGGAGGCGTCTTGTGTTACAACTTGTTGCTTTTGCTGGGGCTGGCCACTGATGATTGAAGCCAGATTCTCTGGGGCAAATGCCGACTTAATGGCCTGGCTCAAAACGGACGAGATTGTCGATGTAATTGCACCAACATCCACGGACACTGTGCCTAAAGCTTCAGGAGCTTGGCGGTGATCTTCGCTTACCGGCTCAATGGCTGGGGTAACGATGGGCACCTCGTCTGGTCGAAGTCGTCCCCGTCTAGCCCTCTTATTTGGGCGAATTTTCGGCATGGCAGGAGCGGGGATTTCTTTCGCTGTGCGTTTTCTCGGAGGCATGATGAAGTAAACAAATAAACCTAACGAGACTAGCAGAATAATGAATAACACCTTGACAGACTGTTTGGCCAATGTAACTAAAACGAAAAACAATAGGTGGTCCCGACATGACACGCAATTGTTGTCTATCGTATTATATTGTGAGCATGAGAAAGAGAGGCGGCTCAAGATATATGCACCGATCACGAAAAGCCACTCGAAATAGCAAGTAATTGACGGCAATGGAACGAACAATGGGGCAGCGCAATGGTAAGATAGCCAAGTTCCACGAAAAATAACGTGCAAAATCGCTAGTACCGAGTGCATTGGCCACGCCCCCAAAAGGTGGGCGGACAAAAAGGGGTTGTACACTCAAATGGTAAAAGCTACGCACAATAACATGACCAAAGCCGTATAAAGAAACACGATACGCAGATCGTGGCTGAACAATATAACAAGCCTGCTGATATATAGGAAACAAAGTTCCCGTCAGCATGTGAACAAATAACACGGCTGTTGTCAATCAAAAACACCGGCTTGGCAAAGAACAATAAAGTGGAACTGGCAATTTAAACTCAAGAGTAGTGCTGCCTTTAATCAAAACATATAAAAGAAATCAACTAGCCATGAAAATGCGCATACATCTAAGGACCGCCCCTCTCAAGCTACGAAAAAATTTGTAACTCCCACGATTGTTCAAATGAACACCGTCACGAGCAAGAAAACGAGACTTGCAACGCCAAAAGCCTCTGTGACGCCAGTAAAATGTGTAAGGTAGCGGTTCTAAAACCACCCTAAGATACTTTGTTAACAAATCAACCTGCTTGTTAAAATATGGTGAATTCAGCCTATAAATTGTTTGGCAGACACAAACCACTTGAACACCGTATGACTCGTGTAGGAGCCGACTTAAGTCTTCAATGGCCGAGCCCGTTTCAACGGCCGAAGTGGTGGTAAGATCATTGGTGCCTAACTGTAGAATTACTATATTCGGAGCGAACTCTTCAACAACATGTAGGTCAAAACGTATAGTTTTAGGGACCGTCCTCCCTCCAATCCCATGCCATCGTATTTGGAGGTCACCCGGCAAGCTCAAGTTAGCAGCGAGGTGGGCATTAAAATTACTCAAAAGGAAAGTGTGCAAACGGTGGATAAACGAGTGACCGAGAACCAAAACACGCACTGGGGCCATAATTAAAAATTAGAATATGATAATACTTGCCTAAGAAGATTTTTCTTTCAGGTGATCTGTCTTTGTCGATGGCAAAGGAAAGAAGGACGAATAGCATCGGAACTAGCCGTAATATACCGCCACGCTTTTGAGATTTGGAAGTTGACCTTTGGTAAGGCGGCAACGCCCCCAAATCCCATTAGCTCGATTACGCGTACCTGGTACAGCCTATATCCAACGGATCATCACGTGCACACCATGCCTTGACATAAATTACATTATGTCAGGCCATAATGTCTGGTTTTAAACAAACTATAAATCTCTAAAGAAACTTGTAAAACATTGCGTTTCGGGTAAAAATATGAACAAGCACTTCACAGCTAAAAAACACTGCACCCTTTGAATTTCTTACAAAATACAAAAAAAATACCCTACAATGACTTCAAAGTATTGTTTTAAGTTTAAAAGGAAGAGGTGGAGGAGGAGAAGGAGGATAAGGAGGGGAAGGAGGAGGCGGAGGAGAAGGAGGAGGTGGAGGAAGAGGAGGCGGAGGAGGAGGAAGTGGAGAAGGGAAAACAATAGAATTGAGGAGGGGGAGGAGGAGGAGGAGGAGGAGGGAAAACAATAGAATTGAGGAGGAGGCGGAGGAGGAGGAGGAGGAGGAGGAGGAGGAGGAGGAGGAGGAGGAGGAGGAGGAGGAGGAGGAGGAGGAGGAGGAGGAGGAGGGAAAACTATAGAACTGAGGAGGGGGAGGAGGAGGAGGAGGGAAAACAATAGAATTGAGGAGGAGGCGGAGGAGGAGGAGGAGGAGGAGGAGGAGGAGGAGGAGGAGGAGGAGGAGGAGGAGGAGGAGGAGGGAAAACTATAGAACTGAGGAGGGGGAGGAGGAGGAGGAGGGAAAACAATAGAATTGAGGAGGATGAGGAGGAGGAGGAGGAGGAGAAGGAGGAGGAGGAGGAGGAGGAGGGAAAACAATAGAAATGTGGTGGTGGTGGTGGTGGAAAACAATAGAACTGTGGTGGTGGTGGTGGTGGAAAACAATAGAAATGTGGTGATGGTGGTGGTGGAAAACAATAGAAATGTGGTGGTGGTGGTGGTGGAAAACAATAGAAATATGGTGGTGGTGGTGGTGTTGGTGGAAAACAATAGAAATGTGGTGGTGGTGGTGGTGGAAAACAATAGAAATGTGGTGGTGGTGGTGGTGGAAAACAATAGAAATGTGGTGGTGGTGGTGGTGGAAAACAATAGAAATGTGGTGGTGGTGGTGGTGGAAAACAATAGAAATGTGGTGGTGGTGGTGGTGGTGGAAAACAATAGAAATGTGGTGGTGGTGGTGGTGGAAAACAATAGAAATGTGGTGGTGGTGGTGGTGGAAAACAATAGAAATGTGGTGGTGGTGGTGGTGGAAAACAATAGAAATGTGATGGTGGTGGTGGTGGAAAACAATAGAAATGTGGTGGTGGTGGTGGTAGAAAACAATAGAACTGTGGTGGTGGTGGTGGTGAAAAACAATAGAAATGTGGTGATGGTGGTGGTGGAAAACAATAGAAATGTGGTGGGTTTGTTAATCATTTCATAGTTGTTGTAATTTAGGTGTATTCATTGTTAATATCTGTGTTTTATTTTTTTTGTATTCGCTAATAACAAGCAATAAAGTCGCTTAAGAAAACGCGTTGTTCAATTTATTGTCGCGGGTTGACAATTAATTAGCGCTCTGAACTTTTTATTGTTGTAATTTCAATGGTAGAGGTGTCCCATGGGCTTTTCCGTTGGAGTTTGTATGCAAATCTAGGGTTTCAAGTTCAAGTTTCAAGTTTATTAAGAGAAATAAAGAAAAATACAAAATCTGATGTACCAAGCAATAAAGTCGCTTAAGAAAACGCGTTGTTCAATTTATTGTCGCGGGTTGACAATTAATTAGCGCTCTGGTTGATAGTGGATTCAGTGCGTGACTAACGGAGCGGAAAACTCGAGCAGTTAGCTAAGCCGAATAATATATTCACTCTGTCTCTCTCTCGTCAGCAAAGCTGAGAGTTCAGATAAAACTTAACAGATATTTTCATGAACCAATCGGGGTTAAAAGAGCCCAAATTACATGACATAAGTTTGAAACCATAACCAAAACGCGTGACACTCAGTCATGGGACAATGGTGAATATTATCATTTAAGTGAAAACCACAACTCGCTAACGGTTCTACAATCGTTTGTTTTAACTGTTCGTATTTAGGGCAACCCCAAGTTTCTAAATCGAGACAAGGAATGTTCAGTTTGTTTAACAAGTCTTCTTCAACATGACCTCGTTTGAAAGCAACCACAGTTGTTTCCTCCGTCTTGTATTGGTTGTACAATCGCAGTAAGACAATATCCACTTCATCATGCTCATATGCTCTCTCTTGGTAACGGGGCTGATAAGTGAGTCCGTGTATGTTATGTTTTGCAAAGTTCGCCGTCTTTTTAACCGCGCGGCCATGGGCCGAGCGCGGTTCTTGCTCTGCACGGGGTTTTTTAACCGCGCGGCCATGGGCCGAGCGCGGTTCTTGCTCTGCACGGGGTTTTTTTTTTTTCGTTTTTGTGTCACCAGACGCAGATCTCCGCGGATGATGTCTTCATCAACCAATCACAGGCCAAACTCCCACTCGGCCAAATGTCGTCACCGACTGATGTCATCATCAGCTGATAAATATGACCGTATTTACTGTAATGCCCTTACGGTGATAAATAAGATCGTGTTTACTTCGCCAGAAGCAATGGTGGAGTTTTCTGGGAAAAAAATATAACCTCGGCACTCGTCAAAACCTTTGCAAATATATATTCGTTTGAAAGGTCAATTCTCCTTCGAGCTACAGGTAAACAAAAATCTCCGATTACCAATCACGCAACCACGCTATGCAAAGAATGTGAAATAAAATCTCTTTCAATCCAGGCACTGAGCTTACTTTGAATCACGCAATCTCTATTGTTTCCAATGGGTAATGTTTACTCGCAAAACGCTGTTGCTAAATACTTAGAAAACAGTTCAATTTTAAAAGCGCGGTTAAAAGTTGTTTTCAACTTCTTGTTTTTTTTCGTTTTCGTGTCACCAGACGCAGACCTCCGCGGATGATGTCTTCATCAACCAATCACAGGCCAAACCCGTAATGTTTATTCGCAAAAGCTGTTGAAATATTACCACAAGGACATTTGCAAGGATAAATAATGTAATTTAGGACCTGTTGCTGGCTACTAAGGCTGAAATTACCTAGAGTTAGGCTGTATTTTCGTTTTGCTGGCATGTTCACTTTCGAAGGGAATATTCAATGCGCTAAAGAAACGTCTGGCGTCAGCCATGGAATGCGCTGACGGTGATAAATAAGACCGTATTTACTGTAATGCCCATACGGTGATAAATAAGATTGTGTTTACTTCGCCAGAAGCAATGGTGGAGTTTTCTGGGAGAAAAATAAAACCTCGGCGCTCGTCAAAACCCTTTGAACATATGCAAATATATATTCTCCTCCGAGCTACGGGTAAACAAAATCTCCGATTACCAATCACGCAAGCACGCTATGCAAAGAATGTGAAATAAAATCTCTTTCAATCCAGGCACTGAGCCAACTTTGAATCACGCAATCTCTATTGTTTCCAATGGGTAATGCTTACTCGCAAACGGTTGTTGTTTTAAAAATACTTAGAAAACAGTTAAATTTTAAAAGCGCGGTTATAAGATCTAAAAGATCTTCTTGTTATCCTTGTGCGACAAGTTTTTAAGTGCTGCTGGCTGGAAGAAAGCATGGCGGTCAAAGTTTTCATCCTAAGAGTAATACCCCATTTCACGCACTTGAAATTTCTTTTGCACAAAGAATTCCTCTACGTCTATGACGAGACATACGCTGTTCTTGATTTCTAAAATCCACCGCAGCATCAGTTTCTTCAAACGCACTCATTGTGTCCTCATTAGCTTCATTCACGATTTGAAATGAATGAATGGTGTTTTTCTTGACTCAAAACTTTGTTAAAATGATTGTCGGTTTGTTGTTCAAAACCAAGCATCGTAAACGCATTCGTAACTAGTCTATTCTATTGAGGTTTATTGTGCTTAATACCATAAATATTCACCAAACAAAGAAAAACTAATATATTCTACAATAGCACTTTCTCCCATGGGTGTATAATTTGTCCTACGAAGAGTATGCAAATTCCAACAAATCCATGCGATTGATCTGTTTTAATGATTTAGGCGCGTGTTCTACTCTTTATATCAGGAGTAACAAAGGCACTTGCGATTAGTAAACAGACATTGGCCCAAGGCGCTAAAGCCTGTAGTAATCATGTTCAAAGGAAATTTCTTTTCTGCTTAGCGTCTACTCAAAATGTAAATACAAATTGTCATGACGGTTCAAACGTGGAAAAGTAATTTTCATGTCGCCTATAAATAATTGATATTTCCCAGGTCAAAATTAAGTAATAGAAATAAAGAAAATTTTATTCAGAGATGACATTACCCTGCTAATAAATGTGTTTTTTTTTCTTACTGATTGATCTCAATAATAGACCGAATTAGGCAGGAGGTTTCATTTCATGATGTCATCCTCTAAAATTACCCTACAGCGTCATCTGATCTATTTTTAGCTTCTCCCGACGGTGATGTCATCTTCCGAAAAGGGGGATCACGTCACATTACGGTAAAAAATGATGTCATCAACACCCTTACGCCCCTACGCAAACACCGCTTCATTCCAATGATGTCATCTCCCGGAATGGGGAATGATATCATTTCCTAGGGGATTATGGCGTCACGAACGCCCCTCAACGCCCCCTACGCCCCTACGCATACGCCCTGGCGCAGAACTGTCTGTTTCCTACTACTCTTGTGAAAAAAGAAAAAAAAAGTGGTTTATTATGCATGCTAACAGACGTAAAACTCCGGTATTACTAAGAGCTTTAAGGATAGCAATTAAACAGATTTAAGAACTCTCCTGTGGCAACTTTATGTAGAATGCTGGCGGAAGAAATTTTGTTAACAGGGTGATTTAAAACGCAGTGATTTCGAGTGATTTTTACGAGATCCAAACTGATAGTAATATGATATTTTGTGCGTCTATGTTTCAGTAAATTATATTAGGCGTCGACCACACGAATGCTTTTTAAAAGTATTCGTTTTCGTCTGAACGAAACGAAGCAAAATGTTGTGTTTGCCCACAATAGCATTTTCGGTTTGTTTTCACCTGTCCGCACTAATCCGTTTCCGTAGTTTTTTAAACATTTTCGCCTATAATCCACTAAAACGCGTGAAAACGCTGATGGAAACGACAGTACTTGCCCCTTTTTTCGCACCGTTTTCAAAAGGTTCCGTTTTCGTCTATCCACTAGAAACGAAGCGTTTTCAAAAGCTCCATTTTTGAAACCGTCATCGAAAGCCTCCGTTTTCATCAGCGCTTTCAGTCATTTTATTGTTGACGATAAGCGAAAACGCATAAAGTGGTCGGGGGGGGGGGGGGGGGGCGGGCGGGGAAGGAATATTTATTTAAATTGAAAGACCCGAAAGACAACAAGCCTGAGGTACGGTGGGGTATACTGTTTAACGGCGACCCTGACCACATACATACCTCTTACTAACCGAGTTCGAGGGCCGTGCTGTAAGTTACGGACGGAGTTTTTTTCCCCATCGATTTATGGCCCAAACGCGAAGCGTGCGGGCCATAAATCGAAGGGGAAAAACGATTTCTTTTCACGCGGGACGGCTTCAAATTGATGACGCACCTCGAAAGCAAACGAGTCAATTAAAAAAAAAAATAGTTGATTGACTCTTAAGTCGTTAACAAGTTTTAATACACAATTTCAGTAGTAAAAAAAAGTTTTAAACTTTTACTTGCTGGAAAAGTTAACAACGCTTGGCGATAAATCCAGAAAAAATTGGCAACAAAAGCAGCTTCAAATTTTAGGGGGCCGTACAGTAGAATACGGCCCGCTAAATTGACCAATCACAGCACGCGTACTAACTGAGAGATATAATAAAATACAATACTGATATATGCAAGAAAAATAACGAAGAATAAAGTGGCTGATCGATTGAACCACACACACAGAAAAACTGAACTCAACGCAACCTCTATCAGTTGCAAGTACGTTAGTTGATAATTGTACGACCTTAGTCAATTCGTATTTGGCTGCCACTGCACTACGATTTTTTTTCCTCCGGCTGAACCTTCACTATTATCGAAATATGCAAGTGTTATTACTACATTAATGGTCCAATCTTCTAAGGCGGTCCAAGCATTGCGTGCACCCAGCGTTTCAACAATCAGTGTTACCAGTGTTATCAATATTATCGCGCACGTGGTCATGTCATTTCCTGGTGTTTAATTTGGTTCGCTCTGCGATGTTAATGGTTAAAATAAATCTAGAAACACTAGGAAAATCATAATGACACGAAATTAATGTTTCTTAACATAATTAGCCATTTCACATACCCCAAGGAATGTCGGTGTATCCTCCAAACACGTACGAACTTTTTCTAATTATCGTAACAGTGTGTGGCTTGTCATCACAGCGACTGTGAAACGTACTTGAAGACCAGCCGTGAGAGGACGCGCGGTAACACAGATTCCAACATCGACGTGGGTTGGGAAATGGTTCCAGAAAACTTCTGAGGTTACTGATGAAGAAGCTGTTGCTTCCAATAATATTCGACTGCTGGAAAGGCATTTCTTGTAGAAAGTAGAATAGAAATATTGGTCTAAGATGCTTTATTCTGCCGGAAGCACACACAATAGTAGCAGTTCTAAGCCATTTTCAAGTTTACTTCGGATGTCTTCAACACTGTTCATCACTTTAGGGGGACTGTTTTCTTTTTTTGGGAGGGGGGGGGGGTGGCAAAGGTATTTTCTTGACTTCGTGGTCCGGTTTTTTTGTGCTCTGTGAATCGTGATTTTTTTTATTAAAAAAGAAACTGTTCCGTGAATCGTGGTTGAAGTTTCATCCGTAAGGCGTGAAATGCAAAAGTCCTTGGGTGCTCCTCATCTCTTCCACGCCATTTTCAAGTTTACTTCTGATGTCGTCAGCAGTGTTCATCTCTTTTTGATAGTTAACGACTGTTCCATATGTTCTATTTAGGTCTCCCTACGTTCATTATATTTCCTTTGAATGATTAATGTAACAAATCTAGCTTGAAATTGGTCATTTTTTGAACGTAACTGAAACGCAAATATAATGACTATAACCGGCATGTTTTGCATGATAGTCTGCGACGACGAGATCGTTATTCTTTGTCTGAAGTGTTTACCTGGGAAAGGTCAGGTATTGTTGACATGATCAGCAGTTGTTTCTCCGTTCCCTCTGGATTTATTATAGATCATGGCTTGCTTATTACTGAAAGGTTATTGAAGGTCTTAGTTTCTCTTACCACATGAAGGTTGAACTCCTGTCCAGGAACCATTTTCCAGGCAGACACGTTCTGACGATCCTTTAAGACAGTAACCAGGATCACATGAAAAGGAAACATGTTCGCCTTCCCAGAACGGACGTTCGTGAGTAACACCATGTTGGAGTTTTTTAGTAGAAGGACAAATTCTCCGACCTATATTTAAGGTGGCTTGCAAAAGTTTTGAGGAAGCAAAAGAGCCCTACTTTTAACTCTTTTGTAAAATGTTATGTGCGTTTGTTTGTTAGTTTTTTTAAATTTTATTTTGTATGAATGTTTAATCAGCGCCTATTTCTTATTGTGCAGTTTTACGGATAGTTAGAGACTATATATATTATAATAATTAAAAAAAGTAAAAGTCTTTAAACATTTTACAAAGGGTTAGCTCTTAAACTCCCTCAAAACTGCAGAAAGCCACCCAAGAACAATAAGTAAATTAAGTGTCAGTCATAGTTAGAACCCATCGTGTAATGGCTGTAATTAAGAAAAGTAGTTTAAATATAAAGAAGTTGACGTTAACTTATAGATTCACCGCATACTCATTGTCACATCATGGTAAAGATCCTTCTATGAGAGGACTCCGCGACTGCTGTGGCAGCTAAGGTATGCAACGGGCAACAAGGGTACCATTATCAACTGGCGCCAGGAGTGGGGCGAGTGATGTGGCTTCCTAAACCGGAACGCTGGCAAAAGGACAATCGTCGTGGCAAAAACCGGGAATTTACACGAAGAAACCGCAAAACATCATGTTTTCCCCAAGGCATGCAGGCATGGTAGGATTAAGTGGATCAAAATAAATAAAATTCCGCGATGCGCTAATTATGTATGCAGTGAGAATCCCTTGTAATCACCTTTAGACTGCTACAAGGAAAAGAAAATTACAACCTAACGCGTATCATATAACGTATTTTGTGGTTGCGGAATGTAATTACGACCAGAAAACAAACAAAACAACAACAACACCTAACTGTTCTGTTTACTTGTTGGAGCTGAAGTTGGTAGAAGAACTAGACCGAGATAAAATTGAGAACAAAGCCTATCGATTTATTCACTTACATGAAGGCTGTTCACCACTCCAGTTACCAGAAGGCAGACACATTCTAGTGGTTGGTCCAATCAAGCGATATCCCGGGAAGCAAATGAATGATACAGATTCCCCAGTCCAGTATCTTGAGCCAAACTTTTGACCGTTCATTGGGGAACCAGGATTGCCACAATTGACTAAGACTTTGGGAAATAATAGAATATACAATATTAGTAAATACTGGGAGAAATTCAAAGTGTTTAGAAGAAAAAGGATGAGGGGCAGCTAAAACGTCCAGATTAGGTGTATAGGCATAGATAAAGGAATAGATAAATGTAGTTTTAATTATAATAAAAGGCCTATTTATTTGCTCCGCCTAATTAAAATCTTTTTTTTTAGTTCGAACAAACACCGATAAGCGAGTTGACAATACTACACACACAGTCTCGAATGTTTGAAATGTTTCCTTATCCTTTTTACCGAAATTAAATGCAAAAGTAAAATACAGAAATATAATCTCAGTACATGGCCATGTTGCTGGGTACCCTGTATAGTTCAAGGATTGTTTCCGTCGTTTAGTTCCCGCGTTTTAAGTCACGTGACTTTTTCGAGTATGCATGTAATGGCAAGCGTCGCCAAACGTTCACCTGTAGTTGTGTGTGCATGAAATTCACTCCAAGTAACGACTGATAAGACAGACGCGGACGATTAATGGAATCATGTACAAGCAAACAGGAGCGTCTCGTTGGAGTGTTTTAGTCGAATTAAAGTCAGTGAACTAGAGTGAATATTGCCCATTGAGATCGAGGGAACTGGAAATTAGCCCTTAGAGGCTTCACCGTGGTTTGGGCTTGCATGAGCCTTGTGGCGTTACAGATTGTAAAAATGGCCGATACAGTGTAAAACATCGTAACGAATCGTAAGATGCACTCTTATAAAACAAGTTGTTCACAAATAAAGCGATTGTTACATTGATACTTTATTCTAATGTAAAGATAACCAAAGAGAGGCACGGTTTTGGTTTCCTTTGTATGAAATAAAGCATGATGAGTTAACAAAAGTGTGAGAAAAGTATTGTTCACATACTCAAGCTTGTGCTGGCTGTCGCTGTTGCATTCTTGTCATTTTGAAATACACAGCTATAGTTTCCAGCGTCACTCGGCTTGAAATCACTAATACGAATTTCGCTTCTTATTGAGTCCTTCTCGCCATGTGTTGCCATGGGAATAACATCATTCTTATCCTTGAACCATTTGACTTTAGGCAGTGGCGAGCCACGAGCAGTACAATTTACCTTCACAGAATCACCGACATTCTGTACTTGAATTTCACTTGGTGGATTTGACACAATGTAAGGATTCACTAAAGAAAAAGTAACACAACAATTAGAAATGTTCTTTCGCTCCAAATAATTGACACATTTTATCCGAGATTTTTAGCTTACCGACATCCTTTACAATAATCCATATCACTGCCATCACACTGCCCAGCTCATTAGCTCCCTGGCAAACGTAGGCACCATCGTCATCCTGTGTTGTGTTTTTAATCGTAAGTTTGTTACCATCAATGACATGTCTGTTGATTGGAAGCTGCTTGAGTGATCTTGTCCACGTGATCACTGAAAAGGGGTAGCCAAATATGTCACATTTGAGAACTGTGTCCCATGATTTGTAAGCGGTGACCGATTTCTTTGGTCTTGTAACGAATTTTGTTGGTACTGGAAATATAACAGGTACGACAAAAGAATAAACATACTAACATTTTGCTTATGGCCGTTAGAGATTTTAAATTGGACTAACCGTGGCGGGGGTGTGGCGTGTTAGTCTTTGTGGTCGCCTCCGGATCGAGTTGTAACGGTTCAAGCCCTAGATGGGATTATTAAATTGTGTTGTGTTCTTGGAGATGCGCTCTCGGTGGGTAGCGACTAATTTAATGCTGGTTGGGTTAGCCCTGCGATCGGACTAGCATTCCATTCAGAGAGAAGTAGTCCCTGCAAGCTACTGAAACTGGACCACTTAACTCATTTCCAGACTTTAACGTTTTACTTATTGTAGATTGACGGACTACATTCTTCTTTCCGTATAATGAATTTAACACTTCAGAAATACGTACACTAAAGTAAGGTGGTTTCACAAATAAAGCGTTCAGTAAAACCAATCATTTTTTTTTACCTTTGACAGTTACATTGATCGATAACTGAACTCTACCCAACTCTACCCTGAATGACGCTGCAGATAGGTAAAGTGAAAATTCGGCGAGAATGAAGACTGATTGGACATTGAGGCATTGAAGTCTAGCTAAAGTAAGGTGGTTTCACAAATAAAGCGCTCAGTAAAACCAATCATTTTTTTTTACCTTTGACAGTTACATTGATCGATAACTGAACTCTACCCAACAGGTTTTCCGCTGTACAGGTGTAAATACCGCGGTCCTCAAACTGAATTTCTTTTATTTCCAGTTTTCTTTTCCTAAACTGTCTTCTGTCCTCTTTTATCACTTGACCACCTTTGTACCACGTGATTACGGGTGGTGGGAACCCAGCTGCTTTACAATGTAATGTCACGTTTTGTTTTTCTCTAACCGTCACAGAAGTGGAAGGCTTTGTAATGAAATGTGGTACCTCTAGAAAACAAATGTTATTTCGTTAATTGAACCACTTGTTTAATGACCAACAAAGTCAAGGAAAAAACATTCTGTTTAAACAGTTTAAGAATCAGTTCTCATTTGATCGCAAAGCAAAGGTACGGTGCGCCCAAGAAGCGTTATTAGAATTTTAATATATGAGATTTGACCTTTAAATTCGTACCTAACTGACGTCCATTACTAGGACTTGCTTCACGTTGTGTTGATTTACCAGACGGGCCTGCAGGTCCGGGGGGTCCTGGTAATCCTCTGCTGCCTCGTTTACCCTGGGGTCCTGGGGGACCTGAGGTTCCCTTTCTTCCTCTTTTACCACTTGGTCCTGGATGGCCCTGGGGACCAGTATGTCCAGGTGAACCAGGAGGGCCTGGTAACCCACGAGGTCCTGCGCGACATGATGAAATTTAACAAAGTCGTGTTCTTTTATTGTTATTATTTCCGTAACTTTATTATACAACCCAGCCAAATAGACGATTATGTGGCACGACGGATTGTCTATGATTGTAAGTCTCAGAAGCCTGCTGTCTTCTTTAGAGGCAGAAAAAGCGTTAAAGCTAGAACGTTTCACAGGATTTCAATTGATCAAAGTAATACTGATCTCAATACTGATTAACTCTCTTCGTTTTGTTTTTATTCGTTTTCTGTTTCCTTGTTGAAACAAATATTGAACTAATCCCAACTATATGTGGCTCAATTGACTCGTAAGAAGAATTTACCATCACATAAATCTTACCCTCCACGCAAACTATCTTTTCCCGACTACTTTCTTCTGTCATGTTCTGTTGAGTGAAAAGATCAAAAAGGCTTTAAAGATGGTTTGAAGCTTGTATTAATGAAGGAAAAGCTTTTCTTAGCTTTTTTTTTAACTTTTTTGTTACTTTGCCTCGCTTTTCTTTTCTAAGTTGTTGCATTTTTGTTATTATTATTTTCTTTATTTTTTTGCTACGTGGCCTTGACCCCAAACAAGTAACAGAAGCACACCCTGAGATTTAGTCGAATCAGTCTTCGTGCTAAACGTTTGAGCAATCCAGAAGATCATAGAGATTAAGGTGGCTAAACACAGTTTTGCGAGTGGTGAGCGGTACCATGCGTGATGGTGCGTGTTTTAAATAAACAAACAAACATGGCGGCGAAAACTTTTTTGGCCTAGCTGTTTTTGTCGCGTGTTGAAACGCGGTCTTCGAATCCTGAAAGGGAAAAGATGCGGCCTATTGTATTTAGTTTTGAAAAAAAAAGAATGAGTGAAAATCAGCTTGGATAACTACAATATTCCAAAAAAGCTTGGAGTCGAGTGGACCAATTGTTGCAAAGAGAAAAGTAATTATTTTCTGTTCAGACTTCCACTGGCTATCTTCCAGTTTGGCACTGGCTATCCTGTTTTCAGTGCTGTTTTCAAGAACCGCATAGTGTGGAGAAACGAAAACAAGGAAAACAAAACATCTACATCGGCTGAACCACGCATTCTTTGCAAAAAAAGCCACGATCCAAAGAATATATAGTGGAGAAATGGTAAGCATGGGGTAGATTATTTGCATCTCTTCTATGGGTTCTGGGTAAATAAACACTTCAAAGGGTTCATAAAATATTGTTTATTTTAACAGGTTCCTGATTTAGTCAGTGACAACAAGTCCAAAGAACTGCCTGGATACAGAATCATTGATCTGAGTTCCCTTCAACGATCTTTAAAATTGAAATCTGTTTAATGCGTCTTACTTAGCGTGTTTACCTTGAACAATAAGACATCTAAGAATCATCATTGTTATTCCTAGACGCATCATTCGTGAGCCCAGTAAATACGGTCGATGGAGTTTAAATAGCAATAACAATTTTACGATAACCTTTTAACACGCATTCTTATTGGTGATACTACACAGCTTGATCCCCTAATGCCCTTCTAATTATGACTTCCTGATATTGTTGTTTTCAGACGCTACATTGTTGCAGGAAGATAAGATGTTATAATTCTGTCTATATTTGGTATGAAGATTTCGAGCTAATGTCAGAATCGCCATAAATGACCGACTATATTTGTTTGAATTCATAATGACTCGCGTAACGTCAACTTCACGGTTTTCACCGCAACTCGGTCTTAATGTACCGTAGACCGAAGTAGACGATCTAAAACTCAGAAGACGTCATTTCTTTTTCTCCTCCACTCTCTCATTTTCTTTTTTGCATGTTTCGCTTTTTTTTTTGGCTCACTTGGAGTTTAGGCTCCTTGGCGTCATAAATCAAGGTCTGTAGCTCACTTAATTTTATAAGTGATAGTAATATTAATTAAAGTAATATATTTGAATAAGCCAATCAAAAGTTCTAGAACTGTCGGTCAGTATTTGGAACGCGGAAGTAACCACTCAAAAGCCCAATTAAATAAAGAACAACCAAAAGTTCGATGCACATTCAAATTTAAACAGGCGCTGCTGCATTTGCGGCACATAGATGGATCATTGACAGCTCTTTTGGCGACATTGTTCTTCTTTTGCGGCCCACTTAGAGGTGAATGCGTAGATGTTGGTTTAACAATCACGTCATCGGCAAGCTGATATGGACTATTAAATGAAGCCAGCAAATCCTATTCAACTGCTTTAAGACGAGAATAAAATCTTTTCAAAGAATAGCACGTGGAACCAAGTGAAGCCAACGTCAGAATTAAATTGAATGACAAGCCAAAGAGGAGAACAGACGATCCCTTTGCGATCTCTGTTCGCCGATGTCCAATGTACAAGAGATTGATGAACGACAGAGCGATGCTTTAGCTCACTTATATAGCTGAGAATACTCAAAGGAATGTTGACCTTGCCTGAATATCGGTTACAGTTTCAGTTGGCATTTACGTTTCATTGTGGCGCTGATAGCTAACGCTTTGGGAAATAGTGGGTGTTATATCAGGGGGTGGATGTATGCGCGGGAATTGTTGTAAGCAGAAAATTGAAAATAATAAGACAATAAAATATAAAATAAAATTAAGTCAAAAACTGTTAGATGTTAAAGAATACACTAGCGTTGAGGGACTACCCACAACCACAAGGCAGTGCAACAGTAATGATAATAATAATAATATCAAGGAGAGATTAGCAAGGAGTGGTAAGAAGAAAAAGGGGGAGGTTAAGATTAGTAATTAAAGTTAGTAATTAAAGATAGGAGGAGGAAAAAAGGAGCTGTCCTGATTGACTTAGAAATTTTTGATGTGGATGTTTGAAGCTCAAATTTTGTCCAGAGGGTGTTTGTCTAAGGCATAAATAAAAAAAAGTTCCCGTAGCTCACTTGGTAGAAAAACGGAACTTTTCATCAACCCTGATTTCTTGAGTGTAGTCGTTAAACCTAATATAACCAACTAATATAACCAACTAAGGAATAATTCTATAGCAATCTAAATGATGAGCATATCACAGATGAATAGTATAAACATGCTCAAAATGTTTGGAATAAATTCAAACTAAAAAAATATGGGCGAATATCACGATATGTATTTTTGTGACTAGCTGTCGTATTTGAAAATTTTAGAAACATTTGCTTACAATGCTATAAACTTGATCCTGCACATTATCTTACATCTCCCGGTTTATTGTGGGATGCTATGCTAAAAATGACTGATGTCAAATTAGATCTTATGACTGATATTGATATTGTCAATTCATTGAAAAAGGCATACCAGGAGGCATATCATACATATCAAATCCATATATGGAAAAGCAAAGCATGATTTGCATAATGATTATCCCTTAGCAGCAGAAAAAATCAAAGTTAAAGAAGAAATGTTATCTAATTATTGTAAACAAATTAAAGACACATTCAATATATCAACTGGTCAAGTTAACAAATTGATTCCAACATTGAACAATAAAGAAAAATACGTTTTACATTATAGAAGTTTACAGTTGTATCTCGATTTAGGCTTGAAACTGAAAAAAGTAAACAAATTAAAATATTAGAATTCGATCAATCTCAATGGTTGAAACAGTATATCGACTTCCATACCCCCCCAAAAAAAAACTCAAGCTAAAAATTCATTCCAGAAAGATCTCTTCAAACTAATGAACAATTCCGTATTTGGTAAAACAATGGGGAATATTCGTAAACGAGTAGATGTGAGACTCGTCAAGGATGGACTACCGACCTCTGTATCATCAAAAATATTCAACGAAAATCTCGTAGCTGTACATAAGATCAAAGAAACACTAACCTTTAATAGACATGCTTATGATGTGATGAATATACCAAATAATTCATATATGAATTGCGGCTGTAGATGAAAGTGAAGAATGATCATTGCAGTATATTTTCCAGTTTAAGCAACTGGAAAGAAGAAGCCTGAAAAAAAATCAGGGCTTCAACGGAATTCGAACCCGTGACCTCCGCGATACCGGTGCGATGATCATTCTTCACTTTCAGACATGCTTATGTTGGAATGTGCATTCTTGATCTTAGCAAAAACATTAATGTATGATTTTCATTACAAATTCATAGAGCAAAATTACAATGACAAAACCAAGCTGCTATTTACCGATTCTGATTCATTATGCTATGAAATCCAAACAAAATATGTTTATAAATACTTCTGGAAAGACAAAAAAGATTATGCAGAGAATAGTCCATTCTCTGATAGCAACAATAAAAAAAACCGGATACGCTGTTTTCAAGACAAAGCAGCAGGTGAGATAATAAAATAATTCGCTTGTTTATGCTCGAAGATGTACTCATATATTAAACATAATGGTTTCCATTGTAAGACAGCCAAAGGTATTAAAAAGATTACAATCAAAAAAGATATAAAGCATGAAGACTATAAATAACAAACTAATCTATGACCTTATAAATTTTCCTTGATATACAATTAATCTTTCGCAGAATTCCCCTTTTTCATCTGTTTACCAAACAAAATCCAATATGATTGGTTGAAAAAAAAAATCATACGATAGTCTCATGACTTGATAACATTAGCAATTAGATGACTTATTTCCGAGGGAAAGTCCCTGTCATTTTCTGAGAATAACATCCAGTGTTTCTGAGAAATAACACGCAATGGTCTCGTGCCATGATTTGTCTGATGCATCAGACAAATTTTCATCGGTTAATAATTTAAGAAACATCAGTAAGAATTTTCGATATCGTTGCGTGGGTCACTTTATATTAAAAAAAAACAAAACATGTAGTTTGCCATGGAATGATGAGAGTAGTATGGGACTTGGGGTAGATCACAATCTTGATTGTGGTTGTGTTCGAGCGATATTTTGGATCAAGTACTACCCCCAAGTACTATACTACTGTGTTTGGATTCCTTCAGCTTGAATTTCCCTAACCCTAACCCTAAGACTTGCTTCACGTCAACTTTTTCACCGCGACTCAGTCTTAACGTAGACCAATTAAAGTAGACAATATAAAACTCAAAAGACGCCATTTTCTCTTCCACTCTCTTATTTTCCTGTTTGCATTTTTCGCCTGTTTTTGGTTCACTTACTTGTGCTGTAGTCTCCTTGAACTCATAAATTAAGTTCCCTTAGCTCACTTGGTAGAAAAAATCTGAACTTTTCCTCAACCACAATTTCCTGAGTCTAGTCGTAACACGTAATATAACTTTTCCTGGAGGTTAATTTTATTTGGAGAATAGAATATACTAAGTAAGAGTATTATTGTTAGTAAAACTAAAATATTTGAAAAACAGACAAGCCCAGCAAATGTTCTAGAACAGTCGGTCAGCATTTAGAAGGTGGAAGCAATCACAAATAAATAAATCTGCCCCAAAAATAAAGAACAACTTACACTTCGAAGCATATTCAAGTTTAAACAGGCGCTGCGGCATTTGCGGCACACAGATGGTTCATTGACAGCTCTTTTGCCGACACTGTTCTTCTTTTGCGGCCCACTTGGAGGTGAATGTGTAGATGTTGGTTTAACAATGACGCCATCGGCAAGCTGATGTGGACTATTTGTAGTCAACAAATCCTGTTCAACTGCTGTTAAACGAGAATCAAGTCCATTCAAAGAATAGCACGTGAAACCAAGTGAAGCCAACGACAGAATTAAATTGAATGACAAGCCAAAGAGGAGAACAGGCGATCCCTTTGCGCTCTTTGTCTCCATGTTCGCCGATGTCCTTGTACAAGAGATTGATGAACGACAGAGGGATGCTTTAGCTCACTTATATCGCCGAGAATACTCAAAGGAATGTTGACCTTGCCTGAATATCGGTTACAGTTTCAGTTGGCATTTCCGTTCCATTGTGGCGCTGATGGCTAACACTTTGGGAAATGGTGTAATCCGAGAGGGACTAATTTGATACCATAATTATTGGTTTGCTAAGCTTACTTGGCAAGTGGTGTTCAAAGAGCAACAAGTTTCAGATGACCGTTAAACAGCCATTGTTGTTGATGATACCCATTGGGTTTGTTTAGACATGTGCGTATCAGTTCAGAATTTAAGTAAGCTTTCTACTCTAACAATTTCCACATCTTTTGTTTATTTGGTATCAATTCATGTCCAAACAGTTAAGATCACCATGTGCTTTTGTCACGATCACCGGCGATGCGTCATATGTATTAATGTGTCGTTGTTGTTTTCTTGCAGACAATTTCATTTGGAAATCTGCGCCACGAACAACACGAGGATGTCATACAGTCTTTTCGCGTGGATTCCACTGACATTTTGTTTTGATTTACCTGTAAAACGATGTGCAGGAGATCGTGATTGACTTTCACAGCTCTTGCTTTTGCTTCTAATGCAGTACGTGAAAGTTTGTAAAAATCTAAACGCCCGGGTCTAATTGTAACATCTTATTTAAACTCTTAGCAGTCTCGCCTCCATGGTCGAATTCTTAAATCAGATGAAGAGAAATCGTCGTTACTAAAACTTGCAGAATAATTAAAACAAACGGAAACTGTAGAACACGCTTATTTCATATATGCTACGATCATTTCTTTTTCATCCAAGCATGAATTTAAACTTAAGTCTTAGCAGTTTCACATATCGAACACAGACGTATTTCCGGCTGTCACTGGTGCCGCCAGCGGAGACAAGCGACAGCCGGAAATAGTTCGCAGGCTAGCGATCAACGCATTTTCAATACTGTCAACACTCTAGACTTAATGCGTACTAGTACAAAATTTATAAGTGAAATTTCTGCTCCTACAATTTCCACATCTTTCAAATTTCATCTTCTCGATTTTCTGGTAAACTTGGGGGAGGTAGATGTGTATCATGTGTATCATGTGTATGTGCTTTATTGTCTCGATCCCTTGTCACTCCTCGCCATCGATTCGTCATGATGCATCCAGTTGATACATACAAGGACAGATTTTAAGTTACACACCACAATTCTTTAAGAACTAAAGGTTTTGTAAGACTTGAAAACGCGTAGATAGACCAATGACTACGTAAAATATGTCATTATCAACAGAATGTGTCGCAGCATTACTATCTTTTAGATACCCTAGTTATAGAAGTATTGATAATCATTGGAAATATTTTGACAGCTTCGGATTAAAAATGCCTAACGATGTTCAGAGATCCCTAGTGGTAAACAAATAATTTATTGGAGAGATGAAATTCAAGATTATGTGGCTATTGGACATTCTATCTGCTGGTGAGACAAAAGTAGACGTTTCGCTTAACCTTCTACATCATATAATGCAAAATAGCGTCCAGATGTAAATGTGCTTTTCATAGCAACTATTATCTTGGAAAGACAATGACTGAATCCCAAGGGTCTCCAGAACGCGCACGAATTTTGAACCTCCGACGTAAAAACGTAAAAGTCTGGAACTTCTTTTGCTCGAATTTCGGAGAAAAATCGAAAAATGCGAAGAAGAAACGTGTATCTTCAATAATCCGATCTATTATCGGAAGATTCTTTCGAGGTTTGGGAGAAAATGAGCTTTTAAATTTAATGAGGGTCGTTTCCCATACTAGAAACACCGAAATGAGCACAATTTTCTAAGTTAAAAGTCTGGAACTTAATTTTGTTCTTTTCAGTTAGTTTTTTGATAGAATTAAAGTTCAACCTGGGAACTACAAAAATCCGCTCTATTATGTTAGAAAACCTTGCGCTAGTTACTGCGAAATCGCGATTGAAGTTAGAGACCTTGGCCAAATTCGCCCATTTTCTCTCTTATTGTGCCGATTTCATTGATCGTTCACGCTTGAATGGCCCGCCGTAACAGCTCATTGATATTTGCATATGTCGCGCCATTCTGCCCGATGCAAACTGTCATGCAGCCTCGTCAACCACAAGGCAGTGCAACAATAATGATAATAATAATAATATCAAGGAGAGATTAGCAAGGAGTGGTTAGAAGAAAAAGGGGGAGGTTAAGATTAGTAATTAAAGTTAGTAATTAAAGATAGGAGGAGGAAAAAAGGAGCTGTCCTGATTGACTTAGAAATTTTGATGTGGATGTTTGAAGCTCAAATTTTGTCCAGAGGGTGTTTGTCTAAGGCATAAATAAATAAAGTTCCCGTAGCTCACTTGGTAGAAAAACGGAACTTTTCATCAACCCTGATTTCTTGAGTGTAGTCGTTAAACGTAATATAACCAACTAATATAACCAACTAAGGAATAATTCTATAGCAATCTAAATGATGAGCATATCACAGATGAATAGTATAAACATGCTCAAAATGTTTGGAATAAATTCAAACTAAAAAAATATGGGCGAATATCACGATATGTATTTTTGTGACTAGCTGTCGTATTTGAAAATTTTAGAAACATTTGCTTACAATGCTATAAACTTGATCCTGCACATTATCTTACATCTCCCGGTTTATTGTGTGATGCTATGCTAAAAATGACTGATGTCAAATTAGATCTTATGACTGATATTGATATTGTCAATTCATTGAAAAAGGCATACCAGGAGGCATATCATACATATCAAATCCATATATGGAAAAGCAAAGCATGATTTGCATAATGATTATCCCTTAGCAGCAGAAAAAATCAAAGTTAAAGAAGAAATGTTATCTAATTATTGTAAACAAATTAAAGACACATTCAATATATCAACTGGTCAAGTTAACAAATTGATTCCAACATTGAACAATAAAGAAAAATACGTTTTACATTATAGAAGTTTACAGTTGTATCTCGATTTAGGCTTGAAACTGAAAAAAGTAAACAAATTAAAATATTAGAATTCGATCAATCTCAATGGTTGAAACAGTATATCGACTTCCATACCCCCCCAAAAAAAACTCAAGCTAAAAATTCATTCCAGAAAGATCTCTTCAAACTAATGAACAATTCCGTATTTGGTAAAACAATGGGGAATATTCGTAAACGAGTAGATGTGAGACTCGTCAAGGATGGACTACCGACCTCTGTATCATCAAAAATATTCAACGAAAATCTCGTAGCTGTACATAAGATCAAAGAAACACTAACCTTTAATAGACATGCTTATGATGTGATGAATATACCAAATAATTCATATATGAATTGCGGCTGTAGATGAAAGTGAAGAATGATCATTGCAGTATATTTTCCAGTTTAAGCAACTGGAAAGAAGAAGCCTGAAAAAAAATCAGGGCTTCAACGGAATTCGAACCCGTGACCTCCGCGATACCGGTGCGATGATCATTCTTCACTTTCAGACATGCTTATGTTGGAATGTGCATTCTTGATCTTAGCAAAAACATTAATGTATGATTTTCATTACAAATTCATAGAGCAAAATTACAATGACAAAGCCAAGCTGCTATTTACCGATTCTGATTCATTATGCTATGAAATCCAAACAAAATATGTTTATAAATACTTCTGGAAAGACAAAAAAGATTATGCAGAGAATAGTCCATTCTCTGATAGCAACAATAAAAAAAACCGGATACGCTGTTTTCAAGACAAAGCAGCAGGTGAGATAATAAAATAATTCGCTTGTTTACGCTCGAAGATGTACTCATATATTAAACATAATGGTTTCCATTGTAAGACAGCCAAAGGTATTAAAAAGATTACAATCAAAAAAGATATAAAGCATGAAGACTATAAATAACAAACTAATCTATGACCTTATAAATTTTCCTTGATATACAATTAATCTTTCGCAGAATTCCCCTTTTTCATCTGTTTACCAAACAAAATCCAATATGATTGGTTGAAAAAAAAAATCATACGATAGTCTCATGACTTGATAACATTAGCAATTAGATGACTTATTTCCGAGGGAAAGTCCCTGTCATTTTCTGAGAATAACATCCAGTGTTTCTGAGAAATAACACGCAATGGTCTCGTGCCATGATTTGTCTGATGCATCAGACAAATTTTCATCGGTTGATAATTTAAGAAACATCAGTAAGAATTTTCGATATCGTTGCGTGGGTCACTTTATATTAAAAAAAAACAAAACATGTAGTTTGCCATGGAATGATGAGAGTAGTATGGGACTTGGGGTAGATCACAATCTTGATTGTGGTTGTGTTCGAGCGATATTTTGGATCAAGTACTACCCCCAAGTACTATACTACTGTGTTTGGATTCCTTCAGCTTGAATTTCCCTAACCCTAACCCTAAGACTTGCTTCACGTCAACTTTTTCACCGCGACTCAGTCTTAACGTAGACAAATTAAAGTAGACAATATAAAACTCAAAAGACGCCATTTTCTCTTCCACTCTCTTATTTTCCTGTTTGCATTTTTCGCCTGTTTTTGGTGCACTTACTTGCGCTATAGTCTCCTTGAACTCATAAATTAAGTTCCCTTAGCTCACTTGGTAGAAAAAATCTGAACTTTTCCTCAACCACAATTTCCTGAGTCTAGTCGTAACACGTAATATAACTTTTCCTGGAGGTTAATTTTATTTGGAGAATAGAATATACTAAGTAAGAGTAATATATAGATTTAGGCCAGCCTAAAAGCGTAGCTCCTGGGCCGGGTTGTTCAGAGCCCGATCAAACTAGCCGAGGATAAAGTAGAATTTTGATTTGAGTTTTGTAACTTTGCGGTGAGATTTTCTGTATACGTATATTGTTTTTGTGTTTTGAATTTTAATGAAAGCAAAATACGCAAAACAAAAGCAGTGACAAAACTTTGTACAAAAGAAAAGGTTATAATTCGGTTAAATTTTAATCCTGGGTTAGCGTTAACCGGCTTCCTACCAACCCTACGCTGTTTACAGCAAGTTAATCCTGACATGAGCCCGCGATCTGATCGAAAAAAGCAGCACTTGGGCAGCGGTCAACTTTAAAAAAACACGTGACCTCGATGAGCCCTGAACTTGAGCCCGCGATATGGTCACGTGATACTGGTCAGCGGATTCCTTGTTTTGACAGGTGTCAATTGACTGCAACATGGATGTCCAAAGGACGCTTTAAACCAAGGGTACATGTGCTCTGTCAACCTACAAGGAAAGCCCGCGAAAACTGAAGCCTCGTTTTGGTTTACGTGTCAATTGTGGCCGCCATGTTGCGCGACTCCACCACCGTCGTCGTCGTCGTCGTCGTCGTCGTGCGTACGCGCCCACGAGCAATACCGCTAGCCATGATACACATGAGAAAATCAGTTCATGGGTTCCCTTCAGTTTCCTAATATGGGTATGGGGCTCCGCTTGGCGGCCTTCGGCCGCCGGAGCTCCGCTATTATTGTTAGTAAAACTAAAATATTTGAAAAACAGACAAGCCCAGCAAATGTTCTAGAACAGTCGGTCAGCATTTAGAAGGTGGAAGCAATCACAAATAAATAAATCTGCCCCAAAAATAAAGAACAACTTACACTTCGAAGCATATTCAAGTTTAAACAGGCGCTGCGGCATTTGCGGCACACAGATGGTTCATTGACAGCTCTTTTGCCGACACTGTTCTTCTTTTGCGGCCCACTTGGAGGTGAATGTGTAGATGTTGGTTTAACAATGACGCCATCGGCAAGCTGATGTGGACTATTTGTAGTCAACAAATCCTGTTCAACTGCTGTTAAACGAGAATCAAGTCCATTCAAAGAATAGCACGTGAAACCAAGTGAAGCCAACGACAGAATTAAATTGAATGACAAGCCAAAGAGGAGAACAGGCGATCCCTTTGCGCTCTTTGTCTCCATGTTCGCCGATGTCCTTGTACAAGAGATTGATGAACGACAGAGCGATGCTTTAGCTCACTTATATCGCCGAGAATACTCAAAGGAATGTTGACCTTGCCTGAATATCGGTTACAGTTTCAGTTGGCATTTCCGTTCCATTGTGGCGCTGATGGCTAACACTTTGGGAAATGGTGTAATCAGAGAGGGACTAATTTGATACCATAATTATTGGTTTGCTAAGCTTACTTGGCAAGTGGTGTTCAAAGAGCAACAAGTTTCAGATGACCGTTAAACAGCCATTGTTGTTGATGATACCCATTGGGTTTGTTTAGACATGTGCGTATCAGTTCAGAATTTAAGTAAGCTTTCTACTCTAACAATTTCCACATCTTTTGTTTATTTGGTATCAATTCATGTCCAAACAGTTAAGATCACCATGTGCTTTTGTCACGATCACCGGCGATGCGTCATATGTATTAATGTGTCGTTGTTGTTTTCTTGCAGACAATTTCATTTGGAAATCTGCGCCACGAACAACACGAGGATGTCATACAGTCTTTTCGCGTGGATTCCACTGACATTTTGTTTTGATTTACCTGTAAAACGATGTGCAGGAGATCGTGATTGACTTTCACAGCTCTTGCTTTTGCTTCTAATGCAGTACGTGAAAGTTTGTAAAAATCTAAACGCCCGGGTCTAATTGTAACATCTTATTTAAACTCTTAGCAGTCTCGCCTCCATGGTCGAATTCTTAAATCAGATGAAGAGAAATCGTCGTTACTAAAACTTGCAGAATAATTAAAACAAACGGAAACTGTAGAACACGCTTATTTCATATATGCTACGATCATTTCTTTTTCATCCAAGCATGAATTTAAACTTAAGTCTTAGCAGTTTCACATATCGAACACAGACGTATTTCCGGCTGTCACTGGTGCCGCCAGCGGAGACAAGCGACAGCCGGAAATAGTTCGCAGGCTAGCGATCAACGCATTTTCAATACTGTCAACACTCTAGACTTAATGCGTACTAGTACAAAATTTATAAGTGAAATTTCTGCTCCTACAATTTCCACATCTTTCAAATTTCATCTTCTCGATTTTCTGGTAAACTTGGGGGAGGTAGATGTGTATCATGTGTATCATGTGTATGTGCTTTATTGTCTCGATCCCTTGTCACTCCTCGCCATCGATTCGTCATGATGCATCCAGTTGATACATACAAGGACAGATTTTAAGTTACACACCACAATTCTTTAAGAACTAAAGGTTATAATGTAAGACTTGAAAACGCGTAGATAGACCAATGACTACGTAAAATATGTCATTATCAACAGAATGTGTCGCAGCATTACTATCTTTTAGATACCCTAGTTATAGAAGTATTGATAATCATTGGAAATATTTTGACAGCTTCGGATTAAAAATGCCTAACGATATTTCGAGATCACTAGTGGTAAACAAATAATTTATTCGGGAGATGAAATTGAAGACTATGTGGCTATTGGACATTCTATTTGTTGGTGAGACAAAAGTAGAGCATAATTATTAGTTTGCTCAGCTTACTTGGCAAGTGGTGTTCAAAGAGCAACAAGTTTCAGATGACCGTTAAACAGCCATTGTTATTGATGATACTCATTGTGAATATTTTGACAGCTTCGGATTAAAAATGCCTAACGATGTTCAGAGATCCCTAGTGGTAAACAAATAATTTATTGGAGAGATGAAATTCAAGATTATGTGGCTATTGGACATTCTATCTGCTGGTGAGACAAAAGTAGACGTTTCGCTTAACCTTCTACATCATATAATGCAAAATAGCGTCCAGATGTAAATGGATATATTTTCGTGAACGTGATAGCCTCATAGCCTGAAAGTTTTATATAACATTCCGCAATATGACAGGTATAAAGTTATCTCCAAAATCAAAAAATCAAATGTCAAATGTCAAATGTTTGTTTATAGTGGACATGCACTTAGCTACACAAGCTAGTTTACAGGCATGCCACTCAAACAGCTGAAACAAATAATTCAAATCAAACATAACATTGTTAAGAATCCCAACTGGCCGGAGGCAGACCAGTTGGCTATTTACAAGAGTGACCGAGGATTTGAACTCGGGCGTTCCGTGAAACAAATCCAGCTAGTGGCCAGAGCGGGACTCGAACCCGGGGCCGCTGGATTGCGAGTCCGACGTGCTGACCACTCGGCCACGCTGCCTCCCTCCCACGGAACAGACTATGATTTCCGGCGAATTAGAGTTCGCCCTTTGCTATTTACAGAATACGCCATTGTTCAATCACACACTTAGTGGAATGTGATCACATGCGTTCACTTTTTGGTTTGTCAAACAAAGCTACTTGACAAAATTCGTTGACGTTTAACGCTGAAGTCAACCGCCACACGTGTCTTTGAATTATGTCGTTAGGTTTTCTCGTGTAATTTTTGACCATTTGTTTCGTAGCGTTTCCGCCAAATTTATAGAAATCCGTTGTATTTTTATTTCAGTTCACGATCGTTTATTTTAATGCAATAAATTGTCGATAACCTTTACTTTAGGTTTTCTGTGGTTTACTTGTCAACCTTTGAAGACGACCCCTTAAGTAGCCCCACCCACTAGTTTGCCGCGACCCACTTAAAGTTTTGGTCGCTGCAAGCGCAACACACATTGAAAACGGAGTTCTGGTCTTCGCTCATATGAGAGAGGGTCGTTTGATTAAACAGTTAATCCAATGGTGCTTGTGCCGGCGGTAATTCCTTTTTATGTGTTTCGCTTTTCTGTACTGTAGTTGTTTCTTGTTGATGATTTGTTCATGAAGAGAACAATCGTTTTGAAAGGTTTTTATCAATTAAGTTACCATTTAGTGATAATTTCATATTGCTTATGTGTACATTGAAGACAAAGTCAATCGCTTGATGGAGTATACGGGTTTGCATATTTTGGCAGATGCCCATAACCCCTCGTATCTCAAGGAGGTGAACATACAACAACAGCACAAAATCCAACAAACAGGTAACAAAGTTTACAGGCGAGCAAAAACACTTTTTAAAGATCGCCCCCGCTTGCAAAAATATTCCTAATTGGGTTTTCCGGGGTTAACCGTTAGCTGTACAACATAAAAATGGAAAGTTGTAAGCGTTAGCCTTACAAAAGATTAACCTTAAAAGAAGACCTTTTTGTCTTGACTTGTGTCTTGGTAGTACAGGGTAAAGCCTAAAGACTTAATATTCGCCAATAATATCTATAGTATCTTTTTTCGCCCGAAATGGTCCAAAGACCTTTAATATGTACTTTTTTGACAATGAAAATTATTTTTCAACCTCTTCGTACGATAGTACTTGCTTTTGCAGGTTTCGTTTACCCATAAGGAAATTAAGGTGGCTTACTCTAAATCGCACCTCTCTGAAGTCTATCGAATAAAACTAATTCTGAAAGACACACCACTCTTTTGAACCCTCAATGTTAAATCAACAGGGTTTTACCTGGAATTGAAGCTCTCTAAATATAGGCTGTTTACAGTGTATATTTTGCTTCTATTTCAATTTTCTTCCATTTCCTTTGGTTAATATTTCCTAAAGTTTTACAGTACTTAAAAATGGTCACGAGGACTGCGAATACTTGCGGTAATCAAGCAGAGAAAGGTAGGGTCTTATATTCATTCAACAAATATTTTGAAACCGGAGCCGATGCACGGAACTTTTGCGATAAACAAATTTTGAAAATTCGGACGTCATGTTTGTCGGCATTTTACTGGGTGATCTCGCGCGCGACTTTGGCGTAGAGTTTGAAAGCTCGCGTCATTACGCCATTTTCGAAATCAGCTCGCGCACAGTCAAAAAACTATAGGAAGCCACCTTAAGATATGTTGTTTCGCCAGGGCTCATAAAAATAAAAGTAACAAAACAGCATTGTACAAATTTCCTTTAAGTTGACCCCATGGCCTATGGAATATTATCATTATCCGAGTTCAGTAGCTCGGATAATGATAGGAAGCCGATTTAGCAAAGACAACGCGACTGCTAACAGAACGGCGCGCGCACAAGAAAATAACCGATTGGGGCTGGGTCGAGAACTCGGTCGCGTCTTTAGCAAACAGCATGACGTGCGGAATGTGAAAGCACATGTTCTCGAAGTTCGTTTGTTCGTTGATTCTGCGAGGTATTAGTAGGCTATTTTTCGCTTTGTTAAAATCTTATTGAGGGCATAAACATGCTTGACTTATGAATTTAGTTCGGTGACTTAACCACCTTGCACGTTGAATGGAATGTTCGATTTTGAATCGGTTTCAAGCTTAATTTTGATAAGCTTAGCAAGGAATTTTGTTGAATGAGCTCATGATCACATCTTGAACGTTTGGTCTGAGGCTGAGGTTTGGTAAGTTACATGTACTTGTAAAAATGCAGTGCTGTACTAATTTGTACTTTTTATATTCCCTTATTTTGTATTAAACTTAGCTGGTTTTCACTTGTGTGTCGTCATGTTTTGCTTTCGCAATGGAAATGATGCAATGGAAATCGGCGTATTGAAGCTTATAAAACAGAAAAAATAGTTGCCGCGTTTAATATGCGAGTCTCGGAACTGTTCGCGACGCTTTGCTTATTTCTCGGTACCAAAACTTAATCGATGACGTGGAATTCGCTCTTTTTTACGATAAAAGTTCGTCAAGACTGACGTTCCCATATAATTTTAAGTTTGAGCGTTTTGACATTGACGCTTGGGACGAGTCTAAATGCCGGACTGAGTTGAGGTTTGGCAAGCAAGACCTCGACTTGCTTCGTAGGAATTTGCAAATTCCAGACGAAATAGTGTGTTCTCAAAGGTCTGTATGCGATAGAATGGAGGCAATGTGCACTTTACTGAAAAGTATTGAGTGTGTGTTTATTAAGAACCACTGGATCAATGTTTTGATTGTAACAAGTATTGTACAAAATTGTTACAGGCGTATCAAAGGCCATGTCCACATAACAAAAGGAAAATGTACAAGATTGAAATTCAACAACTGCCATTTGAGGAATTTTTAAATTACAAGGTCAGGAGCCGGGAAACCATGCGAAAGCGCACTTGGATAATTGAAGACAACTTTTTGTTCGAGTTGTCACGCTATAAGTTTAGCGTTGTATCAAAATAGCTTAAAGTGGTACTATGATCAAAAAATCATT
>OZ026604.1:17463557-17528557 GCA_964020085.1 Micromussa lordhowensis
TCTCTTTGAGACAGCGTTGGCAACTCGAAGGTCGATGTTTCATTAGACAGGGAATTTTTTCTGCATGAGGTAACTGGTTAATTTGAATTTTGTCTGTTTTCTGAAGAACAAAGTTCATCAAGACAGGTAAAAGCGCGAAATTCATACCGAGCCAAGGAGCGCACAAATGATTCCTAAATTTGAAGAAGAATCCAGGCTTTCAGCCCAGGTTTATAAAAAGTAAGCATTTTTTTTTACCTGTTTGTGATATCCTGGTCTCTCCTCCAGTGAACGGTCCGCTGTAGCAGGGTGCCTCGTTTTTTCTTGGAAATTGAGTACAATTATAATTGGCGGGCCATTGAAAGCCACGGTGGTCGATGATACGCTTACATTGCGATTTAGCCTGGAGGCACAACTCTCTGCAAGGTGGTAACGGTAAGGGGGTCTTCCTACAGGGAGGTGTGTGGAGCCTGCACAGGAAATGCGACAAAAGAAACGAGCAGTCTTCACCAGCAGGAACAATGTTAAAGATTTGATTAAAATTATCAAAGCCAACGATAGCCTCCTTTGCGCTCATGTGATCGAAGTAATTTGGAAACTGGACGCGGTGGGGTGATGGAAGGTGATTCACGCATGGGTGATTCTGTAGATCTTGACATGGTGAGACTCTTTGAACGGATAACTGATTTAAGCACTTTGACGTGCCGCCCTTTGGTAAACGCCAGCACCGCATGGCTGATGGCAAGGTGATGTTGTGCTTGGTTAGAAGATGCCTACAACTTCTGACAGCTTTAAAGCACAGCTCCTGGCAGGGAGGGGTTGGCTTGCGGTGCCCATCACAAGGTGGTGCCAACACGGAGCAGAGAAATGCTCGGAACAGAGAAGAGCACTTTCTCAGAAACACAACTGCTCTAAACTCCTCCACGATCGCAATGGCGTTGTACTGAGTTCGGTGATTAAGTAAGTTTGGAAACCGAGTTAAGTTGTACGGCATGTTTTGACATAATGGGATCCTTATTCGCTGACATTCACGTGCCGAGAAAAAAAAGGTCACAGCTCACGTGGTAAATTCCAAGTGAAACGTTGAATAAAAACATATAGTATAAATGGAAATTTTTAATGTTTGAGTTTCTTTAGACATATCCCTTAGCGTTAAAACCAGTGACAAATTGGTTTATGTCGAAAACAAATTGTTGTCAGTATGGGAATTTGATTTCAGGATTTGCGAAATTTTCGCACGCATTCTGTATAGAAAATTGCGAAACGATTCACGAGAAACTAACCATCCGTTTTATTTAATTTTTCGACACTGTTTGCCTATCAGTCAACTTACATTGTCCGGCAACAGCGTTTATTTACCAACACCTTTACGGTCCGTTACTTCAAATAACTCAGGCTAGGGAAAGTTATCGGAATAGACGGTCAGTAGATATCGACAAAAAAATGTTGAGTCACAGATGCCTAAATCTGTGTTGCATTTTACGAAAATAGCCAATTTCGCCGATTGCAAGGCAATTTTTGGCATCCATAGACTTTATTTTATACACTGTAATTAAATCGTCTCCAAAAATCCATAACAGATATTTCGCTTTTACATTGCGTTCATATTAACACCTCAAATTGCAATTAAAGTGATTAAAAAAATCACGGCTGAAATATTCCCATCAAAAGTTAGACTCTACAACTTTCTTACTTTGTTTAGATCGTGAAAACCCCAAGTGTTTTCCTTTGTTCATCTGTCCGCGCGCGGGTCCGAGCTCAGTCATGGACCTGGAAATTCTTGTTTTGTTATCACTCGCAGTGACGTCATCTAAAAGACAAAAAAAATAAGTCTCTGTTGAAGTTGATCGAGTAATCCATTTCCGTTCAGACTGATGCTGTCAATGGCTTGTGACAAGAGAATATGATCAGGATCATAATCTCTTGCTTGAGAGCATAAATGTATCAACACCAGACGAGATTCCGATTTGATTACATCAGTAACGGTTTCTGGCCTGAAAGGCAAAGATGGAAGGTACAAATGTAGGCACCTTTCGTTGCCTGTCCTACGGTGTTGGAGGCAATTTGAATGTTAATTTCCCGACTTGAGTCTCTATTTTCAGGTGAACCTTCAAATACAGTGTAAAAAGGATTTTTCGAACATGTACATCATTACATGCAAGAATTGACATATCTCCAACGTTTCACTAAAACGATTTCGGTGGATAAAACTATTTATGCTCTCTAGCTGTCGGAGTTGAGAGCATAAGGGTGTCAATAACTGAGTTTTTTTCTTGATTTCTTTTCCATATGGTTGTTCCAGGGGGGGGGGGGGGGGGAGGGAGAAGGCGGGATGGAACAGGTATGATGGGTCCGTAAAAGGGCGGGCACTCAGGTGCAAATTTAATATGAATGGAAGCTGGTGCTAAGGAGGTCGATTTGCTGTGGACCCCCGGAAGAAGAATAAATTGGAATGTTCAATGCTTTCATGTTGCATCCCATTGTTTAGCTTTGTGTCTGGGAACTGATAGCAGTAAAAATGCTGCCAAACCATTGTGTACTTGGATTTACATCATTAGAGTGACCATACTTGACACTATTATTTATTATTATTGTAGTTATTCTGAGAAGTTATGCTACAAGGGAGTCATGAACGCTCCTATCCATACAATTTCTTCGTTTCTATTGTAAGAAATACCAGCTCACCTGAAATCCGTACCCACTATGCTGCATTACAAAAAGTCAAAAAGTCACTTAAAGAAGACCGTGGTAAATCAGCCGACAAAAGCAACAAAAGCAGGCCCTAGCCCAGTAGGGTGTTACAAAAACGCGAGAAATTTGAAACAAGTCATATTTTGAGCAGCCTGAAAATTCAGGCGGGTGAAGCTGCATATTGCAGAACAACCATGAAACCCTACTTTTATAGAAATGCAACACACTGCTACCTCGTAATGGCTTCAATTCTGCGACCTTGCCTCCCAAACTTGCGATCTCTTCTTCTTGCATGAAGATGATAGCAGTAATCAGAACTACAACAGCCACGGCAAGGAAAACAATCACGGCAATCAACAGTCGCCTTCCTCTACACTCTGTCTTGCTTGTACTCTCCTGCATTTTATCAGTTGATCCGCAGTTGGTCTCTTGAAACATTTCAACGACTTGTTCCACACGCGAGGCGTGTTCGTTTCGAATCCTTTTCGCTTCTATGAGATATTGGTTTTGTTGTGACTGCTCATTAACCCTGTAGTAGCTAAGTGGTTTTATGTTTCACAATGTCTGGAACATTAACAGAGACATAAATCTGTTTGGTTTGGGACAATATAATCAAGTTACCGGAATCCGGAAAGACGATTTAGTGTTTATTCTGGCATAGGCACATCTCATTATTCAAAAAATACCCATTCATGTAATAAGTGTTAAAAGATTTGGAAAACGAAAATTGCCTCGGAGACATAACGAGAGTAGGGAATAACATTTCATTTTGTTCGACGTTGTGTGGTATTCCTACATTCAATCGTTTGTTACATTTCATTTTGATTAGGTGGAGGGAGAGGTTGTTGTGGGGGGAGGGGGGGTGGGTTGAAATACAAATTGGAAGTTGTTGTCGAACTTCCACTAACAGTTTTTTTACTAACGAAAACATCTCTACAATGGCAACCTCTCTATAACGGCCATTTTTTTTACGTTTCGGTGGACGGTCCATAAATTCCCTCTTATTTCATCAGCGTCTTTGTATCCACCACATCTTCACAACGCTAATGGCCACTAAAGAACTTTTAGACAAAAATAACCTTTAGACAACGGACAGTTAGACAACGACTGACGAATGCATGCTGTATACAAAAACCCTTTATTTTTATAGTAAAAAGTCACAAAACTTGATCCGTACCGCGCCGTTGGTCGCTGTTTGTGTTTAGTTTCTATTTTATTGGTCGACATATTTATTTATTATATAAAGATCAGTGAAATACCATATGAGCTTTCCCGCGTAAACATGATATCTTCACACGTGAAAATAACATGTTATTTCACATGTGAAAATATCATGCTGATAACCATTGCTATAGCTACATAATATCTTAAAAAGTACTCAGATGTGTTGCTGTATGATCGAAACATCGTCGGTCCCTCCTCGGAAATCTTGGTTATCTTCGGCAATCTTCGAAAAATGTCCGGAAAATGTTCGGAAACGTTCGCCTTTGCAACAATTTTGGAACATCTTTGGAAATCTTCGGAAATTGGTCGGAAATCGTTGGAAAATCGTCGTCATTA
This sequence comes from Micromussa lordhowensis, assembly GCA_964020085.1. Classification (NCBI taxonomy): domain Eukaryota; kingdom Metazoa; phylum Cnidaria; class Anthozoa; order Scleractinia; family Lobophylliidae; genus Micromussa; species Micromussa lordhowensis. The sequence goes on from OZ026604.1 coordinate 17,467,788, forward strand.
GTATGTTTATATAATAAACAGAATATTACATGCCCGCTTGTGGATATGAATTTTATCTTTGAGTGTTCAACTCGATATCTCACACGTTCGCTGCGCTCACTCGTGAGATATCGAGTTGAACACGAAAAGATTAAATTCATATCCACGCGCGATCATGTAATATCCTCTATTTAGAAAATAGCTCAAAGCTAATAATACACATGAAAAATTCTCGAATGCGAAAAAAATGGCTTCAAGAAACATCTTCCGGCAATTTTTCTGCGCGGAGTTTTTTCATGTTTTTATTATTAATAAGTACGTGGCTCGTGCAATTTCAACTTTTTGAAAAACTCACTTGTGCAAATTAATTCCAAATTGAACGAGAAAATATACAAATACGCACGCTGATTGGTTTAAAACAGTGTTTATATAACTCAATAGAAACACGACCAATAAACAGCATAATTAATAGAACACAAGACTGTGCTGCAACTTGCAAAGCAAAAGTTAACACCTATTTCAACTGTGTTTTCCAGTAACATTTATGTTACCCGGCTGCTTTCATATCATCAGCCATTGGATTGAAAATCATAGTCAACAGACATTTGATTGAAATATTTACTGCACCTCTCAGATTCTACACTTGTTGAGTTCATATACATAGCTAATGCGTTTCAGTTGATAATTCACTGCAAATGAGCTTTCAAACTTCACTCTGAAAGCATTTTGGAGTTCACTCTGAAATCAACCTGAAAGTACTACTCTAAAGTTTGCACTCCAAATAACTTCAATCTGAAAGCACTTGAAGTTCACTTTAAATTTAACCGGAACGGTCAGCCCTTAAGTTTGCAATACTGTTCCAGAACACCCAAAGACCCTACAATCGACGTGACAAACGCCAAACAGCGCAAATCAAGCTCACAAAGCCTACCGGATAACGACTGTGGAATTTGTCTATTTTGTAACAGAGCGGACAGAACGCTGCCCAGTAACAAAGACAACTACATGTACACGGGTAAAGGAAATTGAAACGAGTACTTGTCAAGGAAAAGAAAACAAATTTTCTTTTCTCAGAATAAGGAATCAACCATTTTGGAGGCCGTCAAACGAAACAGCGGATTATTTCTCTCACCAAACTGTAAATTACCTCTTCCGCGTAATTATGACGCCAAGACATTGTACTAGTTCTGTTTTTCGAGTTAAACAAGTAAGGCTTCAGGAGCACGCTATCTTACAAGTTTTTTTTCTAAAACTTGTATTTGTCTTAATGAAGTTACGACACAGTTCTTAGATCGTCCTTTGAAACAAATATTAGATTTGAGTCCACACAGGGAGAAGTCATTCATTTAGAGTTTTGCAAGACGGAGGCGGCTAAATTGTAGCTGACATTAGCAACACAACATTGATGATCAAATCTTGCACTTTGCATGTCAGGAACGTCGGTCCAGCGGTTCTCCTCGGGAATGTAACATTCCACTGACTTTAACACAGGACCTGCTCTGTTGCCAGTCACACCACCAATCACATAAACCTTCCCAGCGTGCACTACAGCAGAGTGCTTCATTCTGGAACAATGCATCGGCGAAATGTGCTGCCATCTGTCGAGTTTTGTGTTGTACACTTCACATGAACTGAGCGCATTGTGCCCGTCACAGCCACCAAAGATGAAGATGTTGTCATTGAATGACACTGCTGCAGCAAATTGTCTTCCTACATTCATGGGTTGAACGAAAGTCCAAACATCTAAAAATAAATAAACAACAGGCAAAAATGATCGTGGTGTCAACATTCACGCACAGGAGTTCATCATGATAAGACATTCGTAAACCTGTAGGGAGCTGAAATAGTAATAACTGGATCTCTATGCATAATCCCGTCTGCACGTTAATCCAAGTGACGTTTTCCAACAGAAAAGTACGTTGGATTCGAATGTATTGTTAGCTTGAGATGAAGAACACCTTTCCGTCGAAACTTCCAGGGCAGGGAATGATCTTTTTTTGTTGTTACCATTTTGATCAGCCACACACTATTTCAAAATAGAGTGCGCATGTTAGACTAGCACTCTACGAGTGAAGTGGCCCATTAGGCCGGAGCTTATCCTGGCGACTAGGATTGAGTATTTCTAATCCCCTCTGGATGGGATGCTAGACCATCGTAGGGTTACCATCAGCATTAAATTCGCCGGTATACCCATTTATACACTGTGAGAAATAATGTGTCTTGTTCAAGAACCCAACACACTGTGTCTGGCCAGGGCTCAAACCCGGACCGCTCGATCCTGGGACGAGCGCACTAGGTATGAGACCATTGCCTGACTACTAGTGCCGTCCAGAGAAAGTGTGATCAATTTACAGGACTTCGTGACTGTGTAACTTAACAAATGTTAAATTCAATTTTACAGTGCGGGGACTAATCTTAGGTTTTAACCAATCGCAACACTAAAATTTGCTCCTGTTGTTGATCAGAACAATTACGTTGACGTTGAAGCACGCGAGTGTTAGAGGTTGGAATAGATCACAGGTGATCACAGAGCAGCCTACTTGTTTTATATAGATAAGAAACAAAAAAGAATGTTAATGACGTCCCCTATGTGTCTTTTTTCCAACAGATCATATGCAAGGAGCAATAAAAATGCGAGAATAATTCAACTTGTTATATAAAATTTGATCGCTAATCACGACGCTAAATAATTCCTTTTTCCACGTTTTCTTTCATACACTGTAGGTCAACAAATAAATGTGGATTATGTATTATAGACTTACTTCTATCCATATCATAGCATTCAACACTTTGAATCACGTCTGAGATAATATGTGTGTCTGGAGTTTGAAATCCGCCAATAGCATACACATAGCCGCCTGCCAACACTTGACAGTGGCCTGCTCTGGGGCAAATCAAGGATGTCAGTTGTACTACACTTGAAGAGACATGTTTTAGTTCAACAGAACAAACGTGGGATGTACATTTGTTTGTTCTTGGATCCAGCCCTCCCGTCACAAGGACGCTATCGCGGCCAGTGCATACTGCACAGAATGAATCCAGCTCCATATCCTGTACTATTGGTTGATTATGAATTGCATTCCACGTGTTCTTTCGGCCACTAAAACTTTCCACGAAAGGAACTAAGGGATCTCTGACACAAACGTCTCTGAGTCCACCGATGGCAAAGAGCTTGTCCTCCAAGTTTACCATTTGAAGCCTGAAAGAAAGGAATAAATCAACATCACAACTAGCAATATAGTGTAAATCGATAGGAAAAGAAAAAAAGTCCCCACCAAATTATAGAATCACAAACACTCAAAAAAGATTTCCCTCGATTTACGATGGATCTACCTGCAGGTATTCATACCTTATTTCTAAATAGTTTTCTAAGTTTTCCAATTTTTTTTTTTAAATGAAGTTAGCCCTTTTCTTCGTGAACATGACCAAGCGGACCTCGCCGCCGCAGTACAAAAGTTACCTTAACAGTTTGCTCAGAAAAATGTAACAGACTAATATCTGACTAATTGCCATGAAGTTTGTGATACTGTAACTACTCCGCACTATTCCTGGAATCAGCTTAATATGAAGATCAAGTTCTTTCCTGTTGACATCCTCTTTTCAATTTGGAGCTATTGGGACCACCTTTCGTTAGCGACTAGTTTTCCAAAATGCCAAGTTTCGAAGTCAAATTATTATATTTGAAACTTCTTGTAAGCGATCACCTCCCGTATAAGTGACCGCGACCACTTTTAGAGCTAGAACTTTGAAACTTTTTATTGTTTTTACCTCTCATTGAGCGACCACTCGACAAATAATAGAGCAGAATTTGCATGATAAGGTGCTGTAACACCTTAGATGATTCAATTTTTATCGTGATACGTTGTTCCGTAAATCTATTAGTTAGTTTATCAGATGCAAAGTAAGCTACTCTGAATAAATAGCGTTGGAAAGCTTAAATATTTTTGTGGCTATTAAAAGTTATTACATGGGTTTAGATAGGCATTGGTGCATGTGGTAAGTCTCTGCATGAGATATATGCAAGTGAAGCAAAATTTTGATCCAATATGGTCTAAGTTCTCTTAAGCGATCACTACCCGTAAGGACAACTTAGTCTTGACATTTTGGGTGCTAGCTTCAAAAAATTTGTTTATTCATTTTCTGTGGCTCCTGTTGTCTGAAGATTTCGCCTGTGATTGGTTATAACACAATAAACATTCAGAGACTTTTTAAGGAATTCACGGCTTTATAAGTCTGACAGTTAAAAATGGGACACAAAGACTTCGATATACGATACCTCCATCGAGGGATCTTCATGCGTGACAGATCCATCCATTTCCCCACGGCAGGAAGGAAACAACAGACACTGTCGAGAATGGCTGAATTATCACATCCACCTGCCGTCACAATCACTTCAACACTTCGGCACGACTTTCTTGCAGTTATTTTGCCAGCTTGTCCAGCCCAGCACACTTCTTTAGCTTTTGAAAAAACCGTGAGTTGGTTCAGCTCATGTTGATCTAAATTGCTTTCATTGGATGGCAGAGAAATTAACGGCAGCCGAATTAATTTCAAAAAGTGAGTAAGATAGTCTTTTCTCAGTTCCGTATCATAATTGATCCAATCTTTTATGATTTCAAGAAGCTGCTCTTCGTTTTCAATTTGTATATCGTCGCTGGACAAAAATTTGACAATATCTTCTTTTGCCAATTTCAAAAAGGTTTCTGTTTTGGCAAGTTCAGTAAACTTTCGGTTCATATATTGAGTCACTGTTTGAGTCAGACCATCGCAAGAAAAAGCGTCTGCAATTGTACGAATCGAAAAACAGTTTTCCATGTCGACTATGCTCTCTAGAAATTGACAGCATGCTTTCTTCATCTCGTCTACGAAAAGAAAATTGGAAGCCTGCAACAATTCAAACACATTTGCCATGTGAATTTGTACATGGCCCGTGTACATGAATTCCAATATGCTTTCCATTGCTGCTCTGCTGACACCGCTCAGAGTAACTCTTGTCTTGTTCTTTTCCAGCATTTCTGCGGTAAACATGGCTAGAAAGAAGCCGCTGTTAGCTGCCAGAATACCCCTATGGGCTGAAAACTCCTTGTCCTCCACTATCAATTTAACATCACATAATTTTCCTGAAAGTCTCTGTGTGTTCAATACCGTCAGGGTTTTGCGCTCACGGCATTGTATTTCTTGGCAAGCTGAGTTGTCTTCGTTTCTATCAAGTTCCATGTTCTTTACTTGGACAAATCTGTGTGGAAGAATTAAGAAACTGTGTCCTTATTGAACAAGCTCCGAATGAATCAAATTATGTTGCTCCTTGCGCCTTTGAATAGTTTCTGTTTCCGCTTCAGTGGGTAATGCGTCAGAAGAGGTTACTGATGTAACAAAAAATCAACAACGGATATCCGACCGAGTTTGTGTGCTTGCTATGCTAATGTGCGTTTTTGACCCAATGTTATGTTCTCTGACTTATGATACGTGTTATGAATTCCGGTTTAGACACAACGGTAAAAACAGAAACTGCACACCGATATATCGGCAACTTGCGGCGAAAGGGAAACTATATTAATATGTTTTGAAGTTTGATTTGGTTTGCATAATTGTTTCTTCTGGGATATAACACTCTGAGTACTTTAAAACAAAGGATATCACTCAAGCATGAAATAATTAATAGCTTTTGAATCTCTTTGCGGCGGGAATTCACATTATCAACTCAGTTGATAAAACCAAATTATCATGAAATAATAAACAAACATTATATTTTTAATGAAAGTATGATTTGGTAGATAGCAAACCCATTGGAAAAAAGCCGCAGTGGTATATACTTAACATATAGGCGGCCATATTGTATATTAAGCGTCTTGTAACCTAAAAATCGTCGGCGAAACATCCTGGCATTTTTCCTCGCGTGCGAGAGAACATTTATCCAGTGATAAGGCTACAGAATCATGTCTCGGCATTGTCGCACCTTATGTTCAGCAGCTTGTTTCCATGGTTTTAGATCACGCCTCCAGTAGTTTCCAACTTAAGATAAAAGAGAAAAACCCTCTTTGAATCAACAATTACACCCTATAAATCTAAAACTGTCCTTATAATTCTCACACTTTCATGATCACGCTTTGCGTCATTTTGTTGTCATAAAAAAAAAAAAGATTTTTCTACTTATTATAAATTCTATTTCCAACGCTTCGTACGTATATCAATCAACTGAAGATGACAGGGCAATTTGTCGAAACATGTCTTTGAAACTTAAATGTTTTGTCGTTTATTTAAATTCTTAACCTAAAAATATTTACAATGGCTGATGCTAATGGACAATGGACAAATGATGCAAATAATGTTTGAGATATATTAGGATTAGGGCAGGGGATTTCAATTTATACTCAATCGCAGTTATGTTTAAAAAGAAATCATACTACTGTAGGGAACAACATATCACTACTGGTAGGAAAGAGGCCATATCAGAACATAAAGTTTATTATTACACTTAAGTCGACTGTTGACTCTACACATTCTACACATGCTACGAAGGGAAGCCGTAAGGTCGACTTCTTGATAATTATTGCCCTACCCATCATTAGCCCTAATTTCCCTGTATTGCCAGAAGAACCCACGCTTCAACACTTGTGATCCTTGAAGCAGAGCTTCTGACGTACTATGCAATCCTCGACATAATTAATCATTCGGTTTATTTATCGGCTCATCAATCACTAGCCGTAATTTACCTGTCTTGCCAGAAGAACCCACGTTTCAACACTTGTGATCCTTGAAGCAGAGCTTCTGACGAACTATGCAATCCTCGACATCATGAATCATTCGGTTTATTTATCGGGTCATCAATCACTAGCCCTAATTTACCTGTCTTGCCAGAAGAACCCACGCTTCAACATTTGTGATCCTTGAAGCAGAGCTTCTGACGAACGATGCAATCCTCGACATCATAAATTATTCGGTTTATATATTGGCTCATTCATCACTAGCCCTAATTTACCTGTATTGCCAGAACAGCCCACGCTTCCGTTGTGTTCCTTGAAGCGGAGCTATGACAAACTCTGCAATCCCTGAGAGCATTCGTTAGATTATTTCATTAAAGCACCTAAATGATCGTTATATCGTAACCAGCATTTGACTGTGACGTGTTCATTTGGTAGGAATGAATATAGTTCTGAGATGTGATCGTGCTTGGCTGGCCAGCGTTGAGCCGTACAAATTCTGCAAACAGTACGCTGTTTGTGCCCGAAATGGCAAACGCACACGTATACCAGATTTGAACTGAACGGCTTTTTAATTGAAATTCAACACAAAAGTTGCTTTCAAAGTAATACTGTAGAGAAAAGAATAAAAGCGTTTCTTGCCGGCCTTAGTCGGTCCATATTGGGAAAAGCTGTGCCCTTGAGTACTCAGGACCTCGGGCATAGTTTTTGTCCCTACGGACCGTCCAAGGCCGACAAATAACATCTATATCTGAGAAACACATAAATAGAGAGGGCATTAGCGACAAAATAAGGGAGCATCATTATTTAGTAAGGCTAATTCGCAGCAACGTGAACAAACACATAATTGAGAAACCGCGCGTGGCTAATCTGGCTTGCGTGCGTTTTAACTGAGCTCCAACCAGGAAGTAACTCTATTTCCGACTTCCTTTTACCATGTCTTCAAAACTCATGCTCGCTAAACCTTTCATGTAAGGATGAGTTTTACCCGTAAGTTCAGTTTTATGTAAATACAACATCTCGTGATCTAAAAAGCTCCGCACTTATAATCCCTCTTCGATAAACAGGTCTTCCCTCTGCAACTGTATATATCTTTTACTAAGCCCTATCTCTCGCTGGATGTAACAATTACTGATTTGCCACAGTTACTTTGTAATATTTTGGTGGGTTTTGTTACTATATTGCTATTATTAAAATACCCCCATACATTTTATAAATAAAACGCTCACGCTTGCTGATTTCGTATTTGAATTAAGGCCCTTTGAGGAATTTACCTCTCTTTGTTCAAATGTCTTGAAGGGAAACACTCCCCATGTGAGTTTAATGGTTTATTTTTGGGGACAATTCAAAATCAAGGTAGTTACTCTGGAGTAGCTGACGGGTTATCCTTCACAAAGTCTTGAACAGAAACACAAATCTCCGTTTGGTTTGGAGCAGGATTTCAATGTCAGTACCGCAATGCGGAAAAAAGATGCCGCGCTTATTAGGTTCGCATCTGATCTTTTGGCAAAACATTCATTAAACAAGTGTTCTAAGATTTGAATTATGCCCTTTGTGGAACTGACTTCTCTCCGTTGAAATGACTTGGAAGGAAACACTTCCCGCCTAGGCTATATGGGTTTCGTATTGGAAACAAAATCAAGGAAATGACCCAGGTATATAGCCTCCCACGTATTTGTTCACCACACACTGCTGAAAAAAGATTGCGTAACGAGCCCAAAGAGAGAGACAGAGCTATGTAGGCGGCTGCTAGTATTATGTCTGCGTAGAAAGTTATGCTCGTTGATCAGTGGTTTAGGAAAGAGGTCTCACCTTTTGCGCAAAGTGGAAATGAAAAAAAAAAAAAAGAAAAGAAAGAAAAAAAAGCCCTCAAGGCAGCTGGGGGTGGTTAAAATAACAGCTTAGTTCATTTACGTTGTGTTGTTAACTTGGGCACGGCAACAATAATCTAAAAACGCAATATACGAGACTACAGTTTCTGATGGAGCTACAAAAACAATGTTTCTGAAAATTGAGAGGGTACAACCCGATTAACTGTCCCAAGGAATTTGAACCGGTTTATTGAATACTTTTTGTGCGACGCGGGTTTAAAATCTTAAAATGTTTACAAAGAAAAATGCATAGCTTTTGCCAACAGAAATTTTACCGACTTTGAAAGCCAAACTTTTCCTCGAATATTCCACCCAAAGAGCCAAAAATAATAATAATAATAATAATACTAATAATAATAATAATAATAGATAGTTTTCACTGCTGCATAATAATAATAATAATAATAATAATAATAATAATAATAATAATAATGGCTTTATTCAGCATTTCCACAAAGGTGGCTCTTCATCTGCTAAAATATATCATCTAAAATAGAAAAATAATAAGTATATCTATTTAAAGTGCATAATAAAAACGTTAAGCTGAAAGATTATCTTTGACCTTTTTCATTAAAAACTTAAAAGTCATCTTAGAAAACTGGTTAAAATAAAGACAGTTCCTTACACATCTAGGTACAATATTAACGCTTTAAGCAGCTTGGTCGTGATAAATATGTGACACTAGTGGGATTTCAAGCTGCATAGCTGCACTGGACCGCAGAGTTCGATTGTGCATAAATTGCTTCAGTCGCAGGTAACCTGGCCATTCACAAGAATAAATCGCCTTGTGAACTAGCTTTAACAGGTGCCATTTCTTATGTTCTTTGACTGGTAGCCAATTTAGCTTTATAATATCCTCACTTTCAACAAATTTACCTACAACAAAGCTCGCGCATGCTGTTTGAATTATTTGTAGGCGTTTTACAAGGTAATGTGGTAAATTATGATAAACAACACAATTGTAGTACAACTTGGAAAGTACTAGGGCCTGAACTAACTGCTTGCGAATATGAAATGGAAGAAAGTTCCTCAATTCCAATGACTTTCAATTTCAACAAAGACGTAAACAAAGATTTGCCTTAACAGTTAATCACCTGCAACAATGACCATTTAAGAAGCTACATCGTTACTTACGGCTTCTTCTTTGTTTTATATAATAACAATAATAATAATAATAATAATGATATTAACAATAACGATAACGATAACGATAATGATAATAATAAGGAAAGGCGCATTCACAGTTTCTCACAGAGTTCACAGTAGGGACAGTGAAAAGTAGTTACATTTTCTTTGGAAGTAGCATGTTTGCGCTCAACAGGTCCAACATGTTTATTATACAGATCAGATGCAGAGATCGCTTGATGGATTGTTCAGAAAAATACTACCCCCCAAAGGTAACGGAGAGAGAAAACGGGGACTCGCACACCCTTGCAAGTTTGTTAAAGATCCCATCCGTTTTATTATTACGTCGTTGATGTTATTCTATCTTTGGAAAGAATTATTTTGAGCTTTTTTTCAGTTAAAAAGTCATGGATAAAAAACGACTTAAAGTTGGAAACAAACTTCGTACACAATCAGTCTACGTTTCAGTAAAGTTGCCGTTTTTCTGACAACTTAACCAAATAATTCCTAAGTCTATCGAGTAGCGACGTAGTTTGCCTCCGACTTTCTCGATATTTAACCAAAGTGGAGTTGAAAGGTGGGGGATATTAGTATCTAGCGGACTAGCCGAGCAATAAACCGACAAATGGTCGGAAATTTCAAAATCGCAGCTCGGAGATGAATGGCACTTTGCTAATCACCTCCGATCGGGTTAACCAAACAGTAACTTTCGAGCTTATACAAATGATCTCGAGGTCATATAGATTGAACATTTTATCTAAAATCCGATTTCCCTATCTTGAAAGGGTAATATGGTCGCGACAAAAACAGATAGTTGCACGGTTCGGCAATCGTGGAATTATGGTACGAGCATAGACTGAATACATACTTTTTTGCTTTCTTACAATTCATTGAACCACATATAGTTTAACAATCAGACCATACTTTGCGGAAGCAAAACTACTGATGCCAAAACTTTCGCGGAAGATGTTAATGAATATAGAAAGGAAATGGGGAACCACATGAGATACCAACGACCTGCAGATTAGATCACTATCGGGTTACTTCATGTGGTCCCATATTTCCTTCTAGGGCTAATGCTCAGAAGGAAAATACTTGGGTTAGTTTCCAGCACGCCAAATTACTTTCTTTCTTGTACAAACACAACATCGACCGTAGAGGGACACCAAATAATCACCGCACTATGATTCAATAACAAAATATGTGTTCTTCACTCAGTTTTTTGTATGCTTCTGGAAGTTGTTATATTTTGCCCGACGTTTTTTTTTTGTCGCATCCCTTATCTATTTAAAATGATGCAATAAACCTAAGAAGTGCCCAAAGTTCTATCACACTATTTATCAGTCTAAAACTCTTTTCCTACATCCCACAGAACTTTCCAAACTGCTAGGTTTCCTTTGATCAGTCCTTCCACCGCATAAGGAATATTGTACTTGGCACAAAATCGCTTGAGAATCTTGGACGCCAGAGGTAAACTGTGGCGCGGCAGGGTGGGCCATATATGATGCTCCACCTGGTATGAAAGACCACCGCTAAACCACATATTAAAGGCCGTCGGGGTGATATCGGGCGTGGAGCGAACCTGGAGTCGGATGAAGTCGGTGTCCTTCATTTCTTCGCTCGTAAAGACTTCCATTGCGTTATGACCGACAGTGAACACTACTGCAATGAATAAGCCACCAAGTGACTGACAGACCAGCAGAAAGACGGCCCGAGAAGTATTAGTTTCTAGCAGCGACATGATGTATATCACTGCCAGGTAATGAATCACCAAGGTGGTAATCTCTGAGATCTTCATAGCCAACCCACCCACGTACTTGTGCACCGGCTCGAACTGAAACAGCAGCGATTGTAGGAGCCACGACGTCCGTGCAGCAGCCATCAGTGGTAGGTAAAAGAACTTCTGGTGCCGAACCATGAACCTGGGAAGGTCCTTGAGGTCTTCGGAGTCGCCTTCGATGATCTTCTCTGACCACAACAGCAACGGCATTGTTAAGATATCTGGATCCCCACCAGCTTGGGTGTGTACTACGTTGGGCGAGGCATGGTGATGGTTATGCTTCATCTTCCACCAAGAGGTAGAGAAACCCTGCCATACGTTGCCGATGATGAGCCCAGCCAAGTTGTTGTAGATACGGTTTTTAAATATTTGGTTGTGAAGAAAATCGTGGGCTAACCAACCACACTGCTGCCAGAAAAAAGCGAACAAAACACCGCCTATCATTGCACCAGGCATGCCATTTAGCAACACAATTGCCGCGATTGCTGTGCCGAGTATGGCAACATTGGATGCAATCTTGAACGAATAATAAAGCTTTGAACATTCAAATGCACGGGCCTTCATAAGCTCCGACTTCATGGCCTTTTATCTCTCCTATAGTCAACTTCCTTTTCATCATCTGCTGAATTGGAATTCGAATCTCTTGCTAGCTCGCCAACGTAGAACCGCGACAACCAGTTGTAGATTGCACCAGGGTGGAAAGCGCTGAATACATCGGTGGCATCTTGCCCCGCGTGAGTGAAAATAATGTTTCCTTCAGGGTGTTCTTTGCCAAAGTTGGACACATTATAAACTTTGCCCTTGATTGCTATCCATGATGGAAAGCCGTTTGTGCCATTGTGCTCCTTCAATTCCCTCTCAGTGATGGGGACTTGTTCGTTTGCTACCGTCATGTACTGGCCATCTGTTTCGGTCACCACTGGATCCTTACGATGAATAATGCTGGGTGCCATAATGAACTGATTCTCCTGGTGCTGAGGAAAACATACAAAAAAATAGCTTGTTATACATAAACCGAGAATCCCTGGTACTCCAACTCCTTTTAAAATCAAAACTATGACTCGACATGCAGTTGTTTTTAACCTAGCATCCAGCTATCGATCTTTGTGGGAAAACTGTGAAAATCTGGTTGACATGGAAACATCAAGTTCCTGAATACAAGACATGTCATAGCAAATTTAAGAAAACAAAAAAAGGCTCAATATTCATAAACTGGGAGTCTATGGTACCCCACCTCCGTCAAAAATCAAATGTAGAACTCGACATGCAATTGTTTTTAACTCAGCATCTAACTTTTCAGTGGACTTTGTAACGCAACGTCCAATGCAGTCATCAAAATCGGAGACAGTGGTTGGGGCCGAACCTACCCGCGCTGACCTCAACCGTTTCTAACTTCTTTTAAGAACAACTTCGCGTCTAGCGTGAAATTTATATGGAAAAAGTTGCTACAAAACTTATTTTTACGTATATGGAACCTTTTAAGGTTTTCAACAGTTATAAAGATTAACACTGCGTTTCAGTTTGATAATTAAAGTCCAACATTTTGTTGTGTTGTCATGCACATGCTGTTATACCCCATTCACACCAACATGTTAAACATATTTAAAACTGGTTTAACTAAACGACTTGAAAAGTTAGTTGTGCTTAACACACATATCTTACAACTTAACAAGGTAAAAACCTGTTTGAATGACGTATGTAATTAGCAAGGTGGTTTGGAATTGTCTTCTCAAAATGACCGCAACGCGTAACTGGCAAATTGGAAAAACCTAAACCTGATTTAGTTAAACTAGTATAATTGGTGTGAATGGGGTATAGTCTGATGTCAAGTTGGTTGTCGATTTCTGCACTTCAGGGGCGTAGCTACCTGTACGCAAATACGCAATTTATATTTATATTTATTTTTTTCCAAGAGGGTACGGTAACGAATCCTGCAATCTGATTGGTTCTTAGCGCGGTCCGGATTTTCCTATCTCTGACCACGGTCACGGTAACGGCGGGAAACAGCGCCGGTGAAATTGTCATGTTCAGCTAGGTTTCGTGAAAGAACTAGCGGTAATCGTCGATCTTTTCCCTTTTTACACTTCCATGGACGATTAATCAACGGAAGTTTACCTCTGGGCACTTTTAAATAGCAAGGAAGGTCACTGTAAGTAGATTTAATTGTGTGCTTGGTTGTAGCTCGGCGTTGTAATGGCGCGTAATTCTGTGTTTTTCACCGCACAATTTTAAGCTAACAGAAGTCAAATGCAGTCGAGTTTAGCCTCTCTGATAGTTGCTGTATTTAAAAGAAATTCTGTAGAATATACTTAACGAATTTTCTCGCTTTCTGCTACTCAATTTACGGTTAGAAGGTCTGATTTCGGGTGATTCGCAACGACTGATAGAGATTGTGCTTGTAGTGCAACTTCAGTCAAACTGCGCGAAATTTCACCATCGGAAAAACACTTAACTGGTGAATTAGATGCAACTAACATAAAAGCAATTCAAAATAAATCTGTTACTACATCTTTCTTTGGGTAGTGTCTGAGTTTACTCGCTCGTTCGTTCGTTAGATTTTTTACGATGGTTTGTAGACGGCACGTAAACCAATTCAATAACAAAGTTGTGTAAACCGAATTGTAAGCCAAATTAGCGCAGGAAAAAAATAAATAAGTTATTTGCCGGCTTAGGGTCGGTCCGTATAGTGAAAAACTGCGACCTCGGGCTTGAAAATGCTGCCCTCGGCCTGCGGCCTCGGGCAGCATTTTCAAGACCTCGGTCACAGTTTTTCACTATACGGACCTCCCAGCCGGCAAATAACATATATATATATTTTTATTTTTTTTTCAGTCATTTAACTTAGCTTTTTCTTTTACTTATTTTTGTACCTGAACTACAAAATTGTGGAAAAATGAGAATCGATGTGACTTCGTCGGTCAGTGGTGGAGTGATTTCTCGTTCGTGTATGAAAAGAGCGGGAAATAAGAGAGCAGAAAGCAGGCGCGCTGTATTCAATTAAGACTCTTGCGCACGCGATTTGAAATAAAAGACACGTGAATCGAAAATGACTTTGATCTTTTTTTTTTTTTTTTTTGGGGGGGGGGGGGGGGGTGAAGAGGTGAGATGGAAAACTGTGCGTACCTACGGAAAAATCCTGGCTACGCCCCTGACTGGCATGCAGATTGTTAATTTCGCAAGTTTAAATTCCGATGCTAGCGTAACTGCATGTCTTTGGAACTTAAGTCAGCGGTCCAATGTCATAGCTTAAGTTGGACGAAAGTTACAAAGTTTGAAGTGTAAACTTCATACTGAATCACATTTGATGAAGATTGAAAATCATAGAAATCAATAATGTTCATTTTGATGTCGCCCAGTTCTGGAAGCAATTACAGGCTGTTATTTAATAAAATGAGATTTTTTACACTACAATCTCTATGAGCGTTCTTAGTGTCTAAAGTTCATTGTTTAACCCACCATAGCTTCACAAGATCTACAAACAGAAAGCAGATTCATTATGTGACACCACAACTGATTTTTTCTGATTCAAATTTGTGAGAAATTTGTAAGCGAAGAAGCCAACTGACACCAAAAATCACCGCTTGTTCTAACAAGCGAGGCAAATTCCAGCCGCGAGAGTTACAGTAAGATCAAAGCCCAATCGATCACTTCTTATCTGGGTCTTGGTTCGAATTACCACCACCCCTTTATTACGACCATATTTTGATGCCCATTTATAATGGGAATGGTGGAGATCCACGCTGTGGAGGACATTGAATTCCAACTGATGCAGCCTTATTACTTGAGGCCGGTTTCCATAAGCAACATACGCGGTAAGGTGCCTTTTGTTCGGAACTTTTTTTATAGCAAAATGCGCTAATTATATTTGTCCGCATAAAATCCAGCCTCCTCGCAACCATTTATATCACAACATTTACATGTGTGTTGTAGAAATTCAAAGTGAAAGATTTCATCCAGATGATAGTTAATAACACCTATTACCAGCAAATCTTTGGAACAGCTATGGGTTCCCCTGTATCAGCTGTAATGGCAAACCTCGTAATGGAAAACCTTGAGAAACGAGCACTGTCCACTTCTATTGTACAACCGTGCTTTTGGAAACGATATGTGGCTGATGTGTGTGCGGCCGTTAATTCCAGCCTTGTGCAAACCTTGCAGCATCATTTGAACAATATCGAGCCATCGATCTAGTTTACGGTTGAAAGAGAAACAAATCGGAGATATATTTTCTGGACGTTACTGTCTGCCGCCAAGACAACGGTCGACTTTCCACTAAGGTCTGTCGTAAACCTACCCACACTGAAAGATACCTGTCGTTCCATTCGCATCACCCGGTTGCGCACAATAGGGCTGTTGTTTAATCTTTGACCGATCGTGCAAAAACCATCCCATCTTCTAGTGATCAACGGTCAAAGGAAATGAAGCACGTAACAGCAGCACTGGTGGCGAATGGTTACCCAAAGCGATTTTTGATTGATGTTGGCAAACCTAAACAACCAACTCAACAATTTTCAACAACTGCACCGGATGCTGCAAAGGGTTTCTGTATAACGTTCTTATTTCTTAATATGTTTCTTTCACCTGGTTACAGGACCATTTTTAAAAGGATTGTTTTCAACTGGAAACAGGTAAAGTCTGCTTTTCGGAGAAATTCGGAAAAATAAATCGCGAGACCATTTAATAACTAATTATAACATAACTAAAGCAAAGCGCGCGTTCTGATTGGCTAATTCAGCATCTACTATTTGCCCATGGGTGTATCCTGCTGACGTACTCAATAACTAAAGCAAAGCGCGCGCTTTGTGATGTAAAGAAGGAGCGAGTACACTAGCGTTTTCTAACCAACTATGTCAACTATTGAGTCAAGTTGACGACCTCGCCGCTCACAGGAAACGAAAGTTGACTACAGTTAAGCATTTGCGACAACACTTGATCCCTGTTAAAAAAAAATCCTTATTAAGTCTAATTAATTTTTTTGATGAATAGGCTTTTATTCCGTCTGAGCTTATTATTATTATTCTTTTTTCGTGACAACGTGACGGTTACCAACTATTTTGCATAACATAATCACTGAAACACTCGCGTGGCAATATGTGGTATGATGTTTTGATTGCATTATCGGACGGCTCGGATGGTCGCTCAAGGGCAGACTCGATGTGCACAATCACTTTCAAACAACTCTTCTGTGCATGGAATCCAATTCAAAACGGCGAAAGGACACCGATGCGCGCTGTTTTTGTTGAATGAAAAATATTTTCCGACATAGCCGCGTCAGTAAAACGAAATAAAATAATGACAACTTGTCCGAGACAAGCGCATCCTCAAAGTGGCAAAACCTCTTCAATTACAATCAGTGAGCAACATATACACACTTTATTACACACTTTTATTTATTTTCTTATAAAAAAAGTTAAGGTAAGGTTGACCCGCAGATAGCAAATTTGCTAATCGAGGCGGGTCAATCATCAATAAACTCTAGTTACAATATATAAGGAGAAATATACATAGCTGAGTGCCGTTAATTTTCTATAAACTTCTTACATTAAACATAAATGTAGAACTGTAAATCATTTATGTGTGATAATGTTCAACAATTGGTAATGTATAAGTTCCCGATAAGTTACCTTTTTAGCTAGGATTCCCTAAAAATGTCTGGTGACCTCTGCGTTGCTATACGTACGGCCCGAAGACATGTAGTGAAAATAATTTGATCCCTATTTTCCTTCTGTGCAACTAACGCCTGTTACTTTTTTCTGTGTGCAGTAAAAACACTATGGGAAAAATCCTGTCGATTTGAAGGTCGCGAATAACCTGGGTACTCCGTGATGTGTTCGTGGTGATCTCGTGTTCTCTCGTGTGAAGATAATAGGGACCTTACAGGGCAACCGCTCTGCACGTGCATTTTGCAGCTCTGTATATTTCTTAGCCGTCTTCGGCAAATGACGAGCAAGCTTTTAATAGATAGGTTCTCGTGTTTAGTTCTTGTGATTAAACGCCTTTTTCGACAATTTTCATTTTTTTGATTACGTACCGAGAGACACTGCAAAGATCTAAATGCAAGAATATCAAGTGAAACGTAAATATACATTTTTAGCTCGGCGACACTCTCGTTGTCGCCGTCGTCACAGTGTAAGGTCCCTAAATATCGATCCCGAAGGTCAAACAAGACCATGGTTAGCCAGTCTACTGTGCGGAAGGTCGAGGGTTCGAGCCCCAGACCGGACCAACACTCAGGGTCTTAAGGCGGGGGTACACGTGAATTTAAGTGAAATTTTGGTAAGTTTAAAGAGAGGTTGAAAGGGAAGAAAAGGGTTATGGAACACCACCAGACAGTTGCCCGACCGCACAATGGCACCCCAGGTTGTTGGGCAACTGTTTGGAGTGTGTCTACCAATTTTTTAATTTCAAACTCTATTTTAAAACAACAACAAATCTTCAAAATTTCCTATTTCCATCAATTTTACTAATCCTTTGAGAAAAACTATTTCTCTCCAAATATACCTAAAAATCACCAAAAAATTTCCAAAACAACCCAAAACATAGATATGTGAGATGAGCAGAGAGATTCTTGATTGCTTGAAACGTAAACAAGATATTTGCATAAAAAACATAATACCCAGCCAAAATACGGCTTTCATGTGTACCCCCGCCTTAAAATAAATGAGCAGAATGTGCTGCCTTTGTAATTTCATCTGCAAACGGTTAGACGTTCAAGTGTTCTCGGATAAGGGCAAAACCCGTAGGCCCCGTCTTCTGCATCTTCAGTGTTACATAGTTAGCAGGGAACGTTAGAGAGCCCACAAACTTATCGAAAAGGGTAGGGCACGTCTTTCCTGGTGTTGTGGTCTGGCCTTGTCTTATGGCCTTGTCTTATGGGTTGGTGCTTCACATACGGTTAACCTCATTGCACCTTTTCTCCTTAGACAGAATTGTCCAAGAAAAAATGACTATGACTATGACCATGACCTTTTTACCGCAGGAATCGAACACAAGGTCTCCTTACTGAAGTGTGGTTTTCACTAGGCTCGATTTCCGCCGCTCTCTCGTGTCCGGTCTATGTTCCTCCCCGAGGAGGAGCGCTGGCTTGTTTCCCGAACAGCGGCTGGAAATCGAGCCTAGGTTTTCACGTGTGACCGATTTTATCGCGGCTTGGTTAACCGAGGCGAATTATGTAATGTATTATACAATTAAGTTTTCGCTAGGTAAATTAGCCAGGGTTTTATTGAATGTAATTAGGCCTTTATGCCTCTAGACATTAAGGGGTACATTTTCCAAATGACCAAGTCTCACGGGAGTCTTGTTGAGAAAATCTTTAGGAAGAACATCTATCCGACGCTCATGATCATAGTAAAGGGGATGCACTACGGTTTGACATTTACTGCCTGAAGACGGTTTTGGTTACAAACTTTGTGGTGACTTTTCGGGGTCAAAGATTTGTTAAGGACTTTTTTGGGGGAAGCATTATAAAAGGCTTTTATTTGTGTGTCAAACAGACTGTTTGAGGTTTTCATGTTTTTAGTTCATTCTTATTATATTGTAGTGTATTCTCAGTCTTTTTTCGCCAGGTACAGCCTCGATATTCTTATAAAAAGATTCTTGTAGTAAAGAGTGTAGGGCGTATGGGAAATCTCAGTTTAAAATATATTTGCTTCATTTGCGTAAGTTGTCATGGTCTGCATTTGTCGAATCATTCTCGCATTTTGACTTATGCCAATTCTTGAAGTGCCGAAGAGTTGTGGTCAATTCAAAAACACTGGATACGGGAGCGAAGGCTAAAACTTGGGTAATTACGAGGACTAACTGTCAATTTTGTGGTATTTGTAGTTGATCAAAGCACTTTTCTCAATCGTTTTTGTAACTAAACACCTAAATGTTTTTGGAATTTAACCAACTGGTAGTGTTCCAGTTGCTTCTAAGGTTAGTAAAATTGAAGAATATATATGGAACTTTCAGAACGTTCTTCAGTTGTAATTGTTGTGCATTTGCTATCGATAACAAAGGACCAGGTTAAGGGCTATCGAACATGGGCTTCAGAGTGTTTTCCATCGGCGTTGGAGACGAACGGGCATATTGAAGCTTATCTAATGGGCCCTCTTTAGTTAATTCGCTCTCCTCTCGAAACTCACACAAATTCACATCCACACTGTTTTGTTTCCAGAACCAAAAGGGTCAGAACGGGGCTGTATGTAATGGAGACCGAACCAAAAATGGAAGCCGACTGGAAATTAAAGTTATAACTCTGATAAATTATACCTAAGCGTACCTTTTTGGTCTCTTTTTGTGAGGGCGCGGTGGCCTCATGGTTAGTGCGCTCGACTCCGGAGCGAGCGCTCCGGGTTCGAGCCCTGGCCGGGGACATTGTGTTGTGTTCTTAGGCAAGACACTTCACTCTCACAGTGCCTGGAAGCGGACAGCAATCTTTTAGGTATTTGAAGTAAATAAGAATGTAATTTTATATTTAGCTCAAATTTAGAAGCGAAAAGTTTAGGTAAATCAACCTACGTGACCGACGCCATGTGCGAGCAAAATCCACTCATGTTGTTCTAATGCGACTAAATTCGCTTTGGACCGCCGTTTTTCCGGTTAGAATCTTGCTTAATTCTTGAATTATGTGTATTGAATCCTTTTTGGCTTCGTAAAGCTCAGAAACTTTAGAAAAAAGCTTCGTTTCGTCGAGAAATGCAGACGCGAACTGGATACTCTGTATGGCGGTCGCCAAAGCAACGGAAATGCGACTTCGCTGGGTACGCCCCCAAAAAAAATCGTAGAAAATTCCGGGTGTCAGTAAAACGCGGGGCCGGGGCCGGGGTCGGGGTCGGGGTCGGGGTCGGGGTCTTTTTTTTTAAATATTTTTTTCTTTTTTCTTTAATTTTATTTTTTTAAGTCTTTTCTCTTATTTTTTCTTTTTTCTTTTAACCTAAATTCCGATTTCTCGCAATTTGCATCAGCAGTGCATCGTTACAACATTTTCGGATGTAAAGAAAATGAAATGCGGTGGAGCTCATTTGTTAGGTACATCACCGCAAACAATCCGAGTCACAATTCAGTCAAGACAGTCAAATGCAGAAGCTGCCCAAATTTCTTTTCTAGTTCAGTGCCGATTTCTGCAATAGAAGTCCATGAGTTAGCCGAGTTAGTGAAGAATTAAGAGATCCACTAGGATGAAATATAAGGATATCCCATAAAAAAAAGGTCTCCTTCGCAGCCGTTTTTAGGAGCGTTGGGTGACGAGCCTAAAAACGGCTGCGATAAGAAGACTAATAAAAATAATTCAAATCTCCAAAGTTTAGTATGTACACTCGATGGAGCTCCATTCTGGCGGACATTGATTCCGTGAATTGACTGCACTATACTCTTCCAAGAAACGAAACGAGGAATTCCTTGAACTAACAAATTCGTGAATTAGGAAACCTTACCGTGAATTCGGTGAGAACCTGATTTGCCGGGAAAATTTTCGTTTCGATCAAAGGTATCGTAATGGTAAAATAGTGGCTTGTTTGTTGGCGAGTCGATTTTACTTTCTTTCAGTCTACGTCCATTTATGTTGGTACACTGGCGTTACATCACTGTGTGATTTTAGTATTATTATTTTAATTGCTGACATTTTGTCTTATTCTGCTCAAAAATTCCAACGATGCACTGCTGATACAAATTGCGAGAAATCAGAATTTAGGTTAAAAGAACAAAGAACGAATAAGAGAAAAGGCTTAAAAAAATTAAATTAAATTAAAGAAAAAAAGAAAAAAATATTTAAAAAAAGAGACCCCGACCCCGACCCCGACCCCGACCCCGGCCCCGGCCCCGGCCCCGGCCCCGGCCCCGCGTTTTACTGACACCCGAAAATTCCGGTTTTGATCTTTTTCTGATCTGTTTTCGGGATGTGTTTAATGATAAATGAAATAAAATAATGTTTCTCTACCTCAAATTTGGCCTGGAGAGTGGAAATACATTTTTTTAACTTTTTCAAATATTTTTCTAGATTTTTTGAAAAATTTAATTCTTCTAATAATCGTTAAAAAATTCTGCTTGCTTCTATAAAGTCAAACTTTTTTTTGTTAGAAAGTATTTTTTATGCTCTTTTAAATGAGATGAAGCAGAATATTCTCCTGTAAATATTTGTTGAGATATTAATAAACAAATTATACACACTTTTGGGGCACTTGACCTTAATGAGTTAACGTCTGGTAAATCATTTTTGACAAGCGCCCAGCATGAGGTTGATGAAGTCGGCTAAAAGCAAACAGTGCGCGTAAATACACTTCCTTTTTGTAATGATATGGCTTCCAACAATCTCCGCGTCTGTCACTGTTCGTTTTAGAAAAAAACGAAGTTTGGAAAATGGAGATACATAAGCTCGATCAAATTGATGCAAGAAACGGACGTCTCTGTACAAAAGTATAGCTTTCTCGAAGTAAAGCTACGGCAGTCACTGAAATAAAACAGGAAGTGGATATGTTATCCGTGATATCGTGATAACAACCAACGTATTGTAATTGACAGTTCTACTAAATCAACCGGCCGGGCGGCACAATAGGTAATAGATATGCACAATAGATGTTAACGAAATATGTGAAACTCTTTCCCTCTAAAAGCCAATACGTAGACACTTAAAAACATGTCTTGCAATAAAATAAGCCGATTCAATGTTTATGCACATGGCAAATTTTAAAAAGGGGTGTCAAACTCTTCGAAGCGACATTACTGATGCAGATAACAGAGGTAACCATGTAGACCTCTAAAAATTTGAAAAAGCACTGTCTGAAGGCTCTACTCTACTTAAGTTCCTATTAATAACAGGGCAGAAAGTGCCCCAGTCACATGACGGGCTACTAACCAATCAAATTGCACTATTGCTCCCCGTTCGTGGGCGAACTGGAGTAAGGTAAAATGTTCGGGATTGACTGCAGGCGATTCCTTTTCTCCCCATCCCCTCCCACTTCTCGCTCACCCTCTCCCCACTACTTCCCAATTTTTTTCCTCACTCCAGGCGCGCTCCTTCGCTCGTGCGCTTGCTCGCTCACTTGTTCGATCCCTCCGCCTGGATAAGGAAAGAAACGGCTGCTACGCAGGCTATAGTAATTTCAGCGTTTTCTTATCATGCATCGCCCTCCACGGCTCTGATTCGCAGTTGCAGTGAAGGGAATGGTTTGGCTGTGAGTGACATTTTTGGCTTGACTTCTGGAAAACCAGGAACAGGCGAAAAGATGAACTTCTGAAGAAGACAGGCCAAAACAAGTCGCATCTCAGCCATTGCTAGCTTATTTCCAATGCATATTCGAGGGCCAAATGAGAATGGCATCAGGATATATCGCACCAAGGACTCCTGTTCTTGAGCTAAAATTGAAAAAGAGTTGTAAATTCAGCATAATATGACAAGTCATACAACAAATACAAAACACCTTGTTTGATCCGTTAAGTCAAACTTACTACAACCCTGGACAAAACTACTTGAGACAACTTAAAAATACTCCTGGATTTTCCTGTTACTCTGGGTGTAATTCCAAACGTTTACAAAACACCTTGTTTGATCCGTTAAGTCAAACTTACTACAACCCTGGACAAAACTACTTGAGACAACTTGAAAAAGACCCTGGATTTTCCTGTTACTCTGGGTGTAATTCCAAACGTTTACAAAACACCTTGTTTGATCCGTTAAGTCAAACTTACTACAACCCTGGACAAAACTACTTGAGACAACTTGAAAAAACCCCTGGATTTTCCTGTTACTCTGGGTGTAATTCCAAACGTTTTCAAATGGATAGCACTTCTCCCCTCTCCCCTCTTGCAATGTTGTCTTGGGAGAATTTGTTTGTTTTGATGACATGGTAGTATCGCGTGCAGTAACAACATTATATAGAACTGTATCAACAGTTCTGTCCGGGGTTGTAGGAGATAAAAGATCTAATTTTCTGCTGATCAACTGCCTACGAAATTCCTATGATATTGACATTGTTGATTATGGAAATCTAAGATGGTGAAATATTGATAAAAAGGATGTAAGGATAACTGGATATGGTATCACAACATTCTTTTTATCTTTAAATCGTGCATTTAAAAGCGTTTACTGTTTCACTGGAAACTGTGTGCCAGTTATGGCATCATATTCACTGCAAAATTCCCATGATTAGCTCTCACATTTCACAGAGAATTAACTGACATCTTGGATCCGCCATCTTTGATTTCAACACAATTTGAAACAAATATAAGGATGCAAGAGGGTTTGAAAGACACTCTTCATAGAAAAAAAAACAAACAAACAAACAAAAACGAATCTAATTTTATATTAACAAAGACAAATACCACGCCAATTAACGTGATCAAAGATTTGACACAAATGGTGGAACAGATAATTAACTCTGAAGTGTAATTTAAAGTGCTAAATTGAACCCATGAAGTAACCCACTGGGCGTTAGCCCTAGTAAAGGGAATCAGGGAACCACACGAGGTAAAGAAAAAATCTTTTGACCTCGGTGGGAATCGAACCCACGACCTCCGGATTTGATCTTCCGTTACTCTGCCGACTGAGCTACGAGGTCGGACAGAGAAAGTCGGGGACGATTTAGGTGGTGAATCGCGGCGAAGAGAAAGTAAGGGTACATATGAATGTTGTGCCGCGTAGCACTATGAACACAAATGGTGGAACAGATAATTAACTCTGAAGTGTAATTTAAAGTGCTAAATTGAACCCATGAAGTAACCCACTGGGCGTTAGCCCTAGTAAAGGGAATCAGGGAACCACACGAGGTAAAGAAAAAATCTTTTGACCTCGGTGGGAATCGAACCCACGACCTCCGGATTTGATCTTCCGTTACTCTGCCGACTGAGCTACGAGGTCGGACAGAGAAAGTCGGGGACGATTTAGGTGGTGAATCGCGGCGAAGAGAAAGTAAGGGTACATATGAATGTTGTGCCGCGTAGCACTATGAACACAAATGGTGGGGCTAGGGCTAACGCCCAGTGGGTTACTTCATGGGTTCAATTTAGCACTTTAAATTACACTTCAGAGTTAATTATCTGTTCCACCATTTGTGTTCATAGTGCTACGCGGCACAACATTCAAAGATTTGACAGACTGATGGGGCTATGGAAAATTTGTCCCCACCCCTCCCCCGCCACCCTCAGGCTCAATAGCTTGAACATGTCGAAGAAGTATTTTTAGACATCCGGGCAGCTACTGTTCCTGAGGTTGCAGAGCTAAAATGAAAGGAAAAAAAAATACTTACTCAAATTCTCAAATCTCTCAGGTTTGAAAGTTTCTGGATCTGGCCAATACTTTTCAGAGCGATGAATAACGTGAATGCCAATTAGAAAGTGAGTATTGGCAGGGATGTGGTAACCACCCAGAATGTCATCCTGGGCTGATGTTCTGCCAACCTGGGTCACAGCAGGATGTAGTCTCATGGATTCCTTGATAACATTGCTCAGATATCGAAGTTCTTCAAGTTTGGCCCAGGTTATTTCGGTTCCTGTGCAAGGCAATTAGGGAGAAACGTTTTCAACCTTTAACAGTAAATGTCAAATGAAATTTGGGTACTGTCTACCCATTAAAATCTAACTGTGATCAATTTATAAATGTTTTACCTCATAAATAATTCCTAACTTGCACATTGGCAAAGTGGTACGCTTCTCTCGTTCCAATACGGCTTCACTTCACGTATCCTCTAGAACCCAGGGGCAGGGGGTGGGGGCGAGAGAAAGTCCGGCAAGGGCAAAATAGGTGAAGATGAGCTAGAGAGAAAGCGAGGAGCCCCTCTAGCAATGTAGTCTTAACGCGTCAGTTCCAACCAGCCCTGTGAATCCCGGCACCTAATTGAGCAGAAAAGATCCTTTGTACACAAAACGTACCGTGAACCCGCTGCTCGCAGAATAAAACAAAGGATTTTTTCCGCTCAATCCGAAGCCAGCCTTCACAAAGTTGTTTGGAACTGGCGCGTCAAGACTCCGCCCCCAGGATTCTTCACTTTCTCTCCATTTTTTTGTTTGGCGATTTTAAATCCCTTTCCACCTCTAACCTAGGTCTCCGAGCATGGGTTCAGTCGTACGAGGAAGAGGAGGACGAGCTGGGATAGCGGGGTGGAGGGGTGAGGGAGGAAATTGGGGGTTGGTGGAGCAGCCTTAAGCCATGCAACGACCAGCAAGGGAGACGTACCATCTCCCAGGACTTCATTTGCCTCTTTTCTGATCTTCTCCTGGATTTTGGGGTATTTCGCTAACTCGTACAAAGTCCAAGACATGCCTACGCCAGTAGTTTCGTGCCCTGCAAACAAAAAGGTAAACACCAGCGCGCGCAGCTGGTCATCATCCATTCGAGCGCCAGTTTGGTCGTCAGCCATATCCATAGCAATGTCTAATAGATCCCGGCGGACGGGTTGTCTTCCCGTTTCCTTCATATGGTGCCTCTCTTTGATTACCTGAATCGAAAGATCAGTTAGTTGTGCTAACACCAATTTGGTCACATGGTAAATAAAGTCAGTGCATGATCATTAGAGAGTTTTCATTAGAGAAAATCTTCAGGAAAAACATCTATCCGGCGTGTTTCGGTTGATTAACGTACCATCATTTAACTAAACTAACAACATACCAACTGGTGAATAAAACATTTTATGATTTGTTATGGCATTAAGCTACAGCTGTAGCCACATGCATAGCTGGTCCATCACACAAAAGCTCTATTATATTCCCAAAACTCTTGAGTGGAATCTGGTGAGATCACAAAAATATAGTGAACTGTGCTCCGTAATCCGCGCAAAATTTTAAAGCGCAGCTAAACTTTTTAAACACGTGAAAAAACGGGCTTTTGTAACATGGTGGTAGAAATGTTGGAAATTATTCCAGGAAATGTCGAGCGAATGGTCGACCAAAACTGAACCAGAAAACTAAATTGGATCTGTAAGAGTCAGTTTCATCAAGTAAATGTTCTTGAAAAAATTACATCTCAAGCTAACATACCTTCATGACAACTTCATTGGTAATTTTGGTTGCATCCCTCTTCAGTCGGTTTTCTTTCAAAGGTAGGTATTTGAAAAATGGCAAAGTCAACAAAGACATTCTGCTGAGGTTCACACCAGTCGACATATGATTGAAAGCATTTGTGATCTCTGTGTCTCCTCCACGCACGGACTTAAACTGGTATCCGAAAGCACTCTGCCCAATAATGTCCAATGCCAGGTGGAAAAGATCTGACTGTACTATGAGATCTGCATAGTCTTTCTGTGATTGTTGAAGCTTTTCTTTCCAGAACTAAAGACAAGTCAAAAGGGATGAGATACAATACAACTAGACTGCGAGCAGTCTCTCTTTAGCTTAAAGTTCGGCGAGGGAAAAACGCAAACCACTGAGGAGCGGAGCGTTCGCCGCACAAGCGCTACTCGTGGCTCGCGGCTTTTGCTGCCCGCGGATTTTCGAGCAAAAGAGAGACTGCTCGCTGTCTACAATACAACCGTGAGCCCCGAGCTCCATTATAAGAAACCGGCTTCGGCTGGCAAAAATTTGTTCGCCCGAACTAATATCACAGTCCATAAGCTCAGATGCCATGATTCCACAAAAGGTAAGGATGCCTTCACTATCTGTCATAGACATATTTAGCTTGCCATATTTGGAAAAGCGCCCGGGGAGACTGATTTTAAAACATCTTTCAAAGCTCGTCTCTGCTAAGTTTAAGAGTGCTTTAACAATATGCTTATTCATGGTGTTATTCGTATGACGTAGTTGTTGCCAGGGATGATAATGAGAAAAACTAAAAACGACTTTGTAATTACTTAATTAAAATTGTAAAAAATAGTACGGCACACCCTGAAGTGACGAAATGTTTGGAAATTCAGAATTGATTTTCAGGTGCAGTCGTTCTTAGCCACTTTTTTATGAATAAGACCGTGTAACTACGTTCCTTCCTATCATTTGAAGGGATTTTCCTTACTCGGTTGAGAATGGGTCAGGGCTACTTAGCGATTGTGTTGTAAAGGGTGATTAGGTCTGAAACGGAGACACTATCGGTATGTGTAGCGTTTCTGTAAACACTGACCCTAATGGTGCTATCGACATTCCTGTCTATGAAGTAGAAAACAATCGCTGCTCATTTAAAAAGGCTTATCAAATAAAGGAGAATAACATTTTCTTTTTTGGAATATCTTCTTTCGTTTTAGAGATATTGGCGGTTTTTATTCTAAAGACGCATTATCCGTCTGGACGAGCTTGGGCAAACATTTGTAGTTCGTCTGATTATGCGTCTCTAGTGTAAAGACGTGCACAAGACGTATTATGCGTCTAGACGAACTATCTCTCGTAGTGCGTCGTTCAAGACGCATTTTGAAGGATATTTCGTCTGGACGTATAATGCGTCATGTGCAAGAGGCATAACCAGACGAACTACAAGTACGTCTAGACGGATAATACGTCTTTAGAATAAAAACGCCGAGGAAGCATTAATTATCCTTCTGGACGGATGTGTCGTCTAGTATAAAAACGGGCATTTACTTAAACAAACAAGCAAGTCAGCCAGTCAGACAGTCAGTCAGTCAGTCAGCCAGTCCGTCAGTTAGTACATCAGTCAGTCAATCAGTCAGTCAGCCAGTCAGTCAGTTAGTTTATTAGACAGCCAGTCAGACAGTCAGTGAGTCAAAGAGTCAATAAGTCAGTCAGTCAGTTAGTACATCAGTCAGTCAGTTAGTCAGTTAGTTTATCAGACAGCCAGTCAGCCAGTTAGCCAGTCAAAGAGTCAGTCAGTCAGTCAGTCAGTCAGTTAGTTAGTCCTGAAGCTGTCTCTCGGTATATTCAATGGAGGTGGTCTTTAGTGGCTATTTCGTAAGGATTAGTAGATATTTTTGGGAACGTACTTAATAAAGTAGGGGGAGCGGTCTGGTGATTCTTGCACACCATATTCTTGGCGTCCTCTTTAAACCAATAGGTTTTTGCCTCCCTCAGAAATTCCACTACCCCTCTACGTCATAAAGAATAAACGATCCTTTTAAAAATACTAACATACCTGAACTAAGTCGTCTGCGGACGTCTTCATGAAGGGCACCATTCCTTTAAGGTTAGTATAACTAAAAGCTGGATTGATCATTTTACGCAGCCAAGCATGATCCTTGCCATTGGATGTGAGTAAGCTATTTCCAAGCGAGGGAATCACAAGTCGAACAAGTGATGGTCTCAAGTACTTGTAGTAGTTTGTGACTAATACTTGTTTTACAAGTTCTATATCTGTCAGGTACACTAAAGGTCGATCTACAACAAACAAAGGAACTAAAGATCAATAACCTTTTAAATGCAGACAGGAGGAATATAGTTCGCTGTCGACAATGAACATTAAGTATGGTGTCTCTGGCATTTTTAGCTTCAGTTTGCGAGCAAGAGAGGAAACAGAACGTCTTCCGTTTCAAACAGCATCCAGAGTTGTTTATTTCATCGGTGTTCAGGTGCATGCACTATTTGTTATGACGTCGTCATGTAATATCGACTGCAAAAACTATCTTTTCGGAAAATTCTCCAATGGACTGAAAAAAAAAGTCGTGTTCATTTACATCGCTATCACAATTTGCAGAAATTCGTTTTGGAAATAGAAAACAGCTTGTGACTCGCTCAACAATTAAAATATTGACCAAAATATAGATTAAATTTTTAGTAGTCGTCCTCCTGGCGGTAGTCATCACTAAAGCTCCCTAATTAATGTTATCGTGATCGGACACTTCACTGAATGAAAGCAATCGTAAAATTCCTTAAAGATAGCATACTGCTATGGATATTGACAAAGAGTCACAGGCCTATAGACGCAAGAGAAAACAGAAACCTCGAAGGTCGGCACTCGTGACCACCCAAATGACGGCACGAAAGATGTGTAGGGTTTCTCCCTACTTCTTGAGTACTCTACCGCTCACTAAGTGATTGCCAACAGAACAGAGCACAGTTATTTGTTTTATGATAAAGAATCCATTAATTTCCTTACACATTTAGCTAAGATTTTCAAGCCAAATTTGATTTTCCAAACGAGGAAAAATGGCGTCAGCGTGCATCTGTTCTCTGATAAAGCACGCTAAAATAAGCCAATCATAAGCTTTGTTTGAATTGTTAAAAAAACTTGATTGGCTAACGAGACAACAGCGGTCAATCACAAACTGGGCTTCAGCTAAACTTTCCGTTTCGAGTGGGAGTGTCTTAAACACGAAATGGCGAAATGACAAAATGTCACTCCAGTTGGCCTAAACATCATGTTGGTTAGCCTAAATGGCGCTTCGTTCGCCTAAATAGCTGGCTTCGGTTAGCCTAAATATGACTGACTTGGAGGTGGTTGGCTCTCAATAATTGAATGGGTTAACCGTATCCCATATGGTTTAAAAGTGGCATACCGTCATTTCGCCATTTCGTGTTTTAAACACGCCCGTTTCGAGCGGCTTTCGAGAAAACAACGGTCGCTTCAAGAGAGGTTCGCTTTTTAGATTGATTTAAAAATAAGGATCTAAAAGTTTCTAGTCCAGAGGAATCCGGCCGCATTGTGACTCACTAAAACGTGTACTTCTCAATCTTCGGAAATTACAAAACAAAGAGCTCAAAGCTTGCGGATAAAGTGCAAAATGCTGAGCTGAATCTGAAAGGAACTATTTACGACTTGTAGCAAGATTGCCCGAACTAGCGTCAAAGTTGGAAAGGCTAAGCTGCTCCCTCTGGTTCTACTCCGAGTACAGGAGAAAATATCAGAGCAAGCTTCAGTATAATTATAATTTCTGCCTCCGTGACAAATATATTATCGTTTATCGAACATTCCCTAGGTTGAGAATTTGTTTATTTCGCTAAGTGATTACCGCTTTGACGGAATCTAGAAAACGTGTTATTTTAGTACAGTTTTGACACTGTTAACGATGGCCTCCATGCAACCATGTTTACTGTAGACAAATAGCTCATTTCCATTACGTTTGTCTGAGTCACAGGGAACTTTGAATTTGGGTCACATTGTCAAAATCGGAAGCAACAATTTGAAGATTCAGCTTACCGTGCATCTGTTCTTTGACAAAGCACGCTGTTTCAGCGAATCAGAGCGCGCATTATATGGAAACTTTATTATAAAGAGTAATAAGTATACGTAATCGTATGAATGCGAATGCAATAGACCGTTTTCGTTATATTAAAATTCATCTTGGCAGTGAGGCTTAGAGGACACAATCAAAGGACATTGAATGACCATGTTTATTCCTTTCTTTTGTTTGTGTCCTCTAAGCCTCACTATTAAGGTGAATTTTAATATATCGAAAACGGTCTATTGAGGATTTACACCACGAGAGATATTTAAAAATTCTCTCAAATTGCACCAGCCTTTACCGAGAAAATTGCGAATGCGCTGTTAGCAGAGGATTTTTTAGGCGAACGCCTAATAGATCTACCCCGAATGCGCTGTTGTTCGATATTACAGTCGTTAAACGTTCCAATTCAGTGAAATAAAGAGCTATAAAGGTAAAGAAATGTCACGCAATACAACTTGTCGCGACATAATCTGCGAAGCATTCGTTCTCTTTAAAGAAACCTTCTGAACACCTGGGTAATGGGAGGCATTTGCCCGGTGTGGATATTTTTCACCCATTGATACACTCGGGAAAGAACAGTATTCAATAATAACACATGATCCAAAAATTCATTAATTCAATTTCTCTTGACAACAGTTGACCATTATTCACCCCCGGTTGTGTGAATGCGATCGATAGGGTCACCGATCGATTTTCGAAAATAACATACATACCTGGTCGTAGCCACATTACAAAAATCCCTCCATATTTCTTCGACCACTCTGAGGTTGCTCCAAGACTGTCCTTCATTTTGAGTTCGAGCATGTTGCCGAGAAACATCGACGTGGCAGGACCGGGAAGATTTCGCAGCGGCGACATAAACGCGTCCAAAAATAAGAACTTGCAACTCAGCCACGCAATAATGAGAGTTGGTACAGCAAAGAGAGCAAATTTCCACTCCATAATATCTCGCATGAACAACTCTAACGCCGCCATTGACATGATATGGGAGAGAGAGATTCAGATGAAGGTTGCGTGACAATGTACGTTGTGTCACTTTTATAAAAAAAGGTCCGCATTGCGTACATGTAATGTTTACAGGTTATTTATTTATACATTTTTTTATTAAATTATTTATTAAATTATTTCCTTGCTATACTTGTTACAATAACAACACAAAACAACAACAATTACAATAAAAACACCAAAAAAAGAAAAACAAGTGAGTTGCTCCTTATTTTCACTTCTTTTGTATGTATCTCTTTTCCTGCACATTGCATGGAGTATAAGAACAGTGAAGCTTCTTCGTGGGCTCTATGCTATCTGCATTGCTCCGATGAATCTACCTATTCAGAAATGAGCCAGTCTACCTTGGAAACCTCTTGTCGTCTGAAACTGTATCGTCCGCTTCGGATGTTATGTCGCTGCTTACCGTAAATGATTGATTCTTCGGTGAATGATTCTTCCAGTCGACGCTTGCTCTTCTTCGGGGAAAATCTTGCAGACGGTCTCTTTCGCCGTGAAGTGCGCCATGCAAATATCGAAGGAACTGCGGTGATGTCTACACTCATCTTCTTTCCTCCAAGGCCTTTTTTGATGCAGTCAGCAAACATTTGTAATTTCCGTCAGTTTGAATTTCGTTCCAACGTGTCTTCGAATCTTCTGCAGCCATTGAGCTCGAAGGTTTGGATCTTTCGGAAAATTGAAGAAGCCGACTCTCTTTCTGTTGGCGTCTACGGTTCGTCTCTGGTTGCAAAGAGGAACACAGCAATTAATATTTGAACTCAAACTAATCCCCAATGAAATTAGCAGTCAGGAAACTGTCGCATAAAAGAAATCGCTTTTAGATGACCGATAATTTCAACGTAAGTTGGCCAGTTAATTGACCAAGGTTTGCACAAAAACAAACTTTTATCCTAAAACGCCTCGATTCCATGTTTGGCCGGGCGCTCGTCCCAGGCTGGCGGCCATTTGTGAATAAGGTGTATATGGGATAGTGTCTTTTACGGCTAACAGTTCATTCCTTCCGTTACGATTAACGGATCCGTTAAAAATTAATTACCATTGATTAAAAAAGTTTAAAATTAATTTTTATTTTTTGAAAAATCTCAGGAATATTCTGGGTTAGAAAACTGTGGTAGTACGTATACTACCACGGTAAATCTGGTCTATACTTTCATTCCTACATGTACACTGCGATACTTTGACAAATACAACACAAATAAAACAAGACAGTATTTTTTTATCGTATTTGTTAAAGCTTCATGATAAATGTGCCCAATGAAACATTTCAAATAACATCCATGCTGTATGGATAACAGTTCTTCAATTTGCCTTAATGACGTGGGTTGCCGTTTTGTGACCGCCTAAACATCAAACCGTATCCACGCTTTGACTCACGGTCTTTCAGACCTTGTTATTACAGGTTTACCAGTGACCAGTTCCTCTGAGTCAAAATCTGCTGAATCAAAATCACTATGATCGGAATAGCTTTCATACTACTCCACCTGGTTGAAATCAGTCTCGGACGCGAGCGTGAGTTGCGGAACAATACTATCACTTACGAAACTTATTGCTTACCCTTTGTCAGCAACAGAGCGGTTTTCTAAGGAGGGAGTTTGCGTAGATAGATAGATAGATAGAAACTTTATTTACGTGTCTGGAGGAAGCTAGCCGAGGGACAGGCCCTCTACTAATAGGGGACACCTAAAATGCTAAAATTATAATACTATAATACTCAATGTTATAATGCTAAAACTAGATACAAAAATGCTAAAATTTTTCCAATGAAAAAATCAACTGTCACACAGAGGACATCCTTTGCATCCATCGTCAATAAGAGATGTTAGATCCTTGTTACGCATTCGGTTTCTAAACTCACTTAATGATTTACACGTTTTGTCATTTTTGTCCAGCTTACTCCATAAAATGGGACCTAAGTATCGAAGGGAATGCTTACCAAATGAAACTGTGTTAAACCTGGGTAAAAGAAAGTCCGAATTTCTAAAACTGTAGCATGAATCACGAGGTTTAAAAATGTATCTTAAGAAGATGCGTCTTAAGAAGATGATGAAAGTGTCTAAATAAACTGACCCGGCTACAACGTTTGTTTCTCAGCACAATATTTCACATCATGTAATTTTCTGGTCACTTGCTCGGTTGTACGCTAGACTATGAGTAGTCCCTAATTTCTCTCTGATACGGTCACGTGATAAGACCAGTGAGTGAACGCGAGCGCGCGAGAGAATGCACGACGACACACCTTCCTGCACGTGGTGTTTTTTTTTTATTTTTGTATGAGTCGCTTCTCTGAGGCGCTCATTTTCGCCCAACTGACTAATCAAAGGGAAACGAGGGACTAATCGGACCTAATCGTAGTCTAGTTGCACGGCACTTATCGCCACAAATTTGTTCTTTGAACAACGTATCTATGAAAACGCCGTCGAAGTACTTAGTATTTATCTTTAATTATGACTGAAATCACAAAATTCCAGAGTCCGGTGGTTTTTCTTGACGGCTGCGAAAGTACGACCACTCCGACCACGTGTCAAACCTGCTGGCCTGCAGTTGCGTCGACATAGCAAATACATACACACATGCAGCCTATTTTACCGTTAATTTAATGAAACTATTTACCGTTTAGCTCGCTTTCCCCATCTGAAGAAAGCAAGACAGGGAATTCCAGCTCCAGCAGCTGCTGGGTCGATATGTCGAGATTTTGCGCGCGGTAGAGTTTCAGGTCAAACGACCCTAACCCGAGCGTTTGGGCTTTGTCGCTTAGCCCAAGAAAACCTATGAGATTCATTTGAAATGAAATAAAATGCAACAAACAGGTCACTAAGAGGCAATTTTAATGACACACGTTTACTGGCGAGCGCAAACACTTTTTAAAGATCGCCTGGCCTTAAAAGAGGCTCTTATGGGGTTTGCCGTTAGTTTTAAGACTGGAGAAAAATTCAGCCATTTTGCATAATAATTAGAAAATACTGATCGTCATCGTCACCGTGAAATAAATTTAGCCACGAAAGTGAAAACCTGAAGATCTCTTGCCACGACTTTTTTGTGTCTTGTCTTGTGGCTTGATAATACAGGGAAAAGCATAGAGGCTTTAGAGCCAGTGCACAGAAATATCGAGGAAAGTGCGGCCACGGCCAAAATTTAACTAACCTTTGTTTCGAGTTCATAGAGAGGTATTTATGAGTTTTCAAAGGTTTTGGGGTTCTTTTTTCTAAATACGGCCTTCTTGCAGCAATATTTGAGAAAATGGATTTCGCACTCTCTCTGGCCAAAAAAATCGCCGAATAAATTAGCAAAAAATAGCATTGCAAAAACGTCCTCGCGTTAATAGTTAAGACTATATCCTCGGGAATTAGATACTAATATTAAAAGAGGAAGTTTTTGGCATTCCATATTTGTCTGTTTTTCGGTTGCAGATGGCAGCTGTCACTGCGAAAAACACATCCTTTTATGAAGCTTTGACAATAGTCGTCGTAAAGCAAGTTTGAAGGGAATAATTTCAAAAACAGTTTTCGTTATGTGGCCAGAGTTGAATCAAGCTCATTTCAAGAATATAAGCAGTCGAAATGTTCTTCTTGCACGAGATGTAAAAATTTTCTTGGGTTTTTCAACGGACGCTTTGAAAACCGCCACCGAAATCTGAGAATTTTCTCTGAAATCCCAGCTAATTTGCATATTGTCACGGTAACGAAACACTGACTCGTGAGTAAAAAGCGATAAACTGTCACTTCATAAAATCCGCTTCCATAGCAAAATATAGATTAAAGGCGCTTAATTCGGTTAATTTGATGCTGCGATAGATGTGGTGATAGAGGAGTATATTATATTATATAAAATCATAAGACAAATTTCAGTTCAGCACTGAGACTCTACAAATGTCACCAGGTAATAGCGTATACATTATCACTGTAGAGATTATATCACGAACTGTAATAAATCATCCTTTGAAGCTGAAATGAATGCCGTTTCTATGAAACCATCGATTGTTTTGTTGCCTTTATATATCAGTAAACCTCTCAGAAATAACTATACGGTCAGTATTAGGACCTTTTAATTATATTACTACCCGACACGACAATACAACACAACAACTTTATTCACACTATTCAGGAAGAAGAAAGAAAAAAGAAGAAAACAAGTATAGCCTGTAATGCATGTCGGGCTCAATGCTATGTCATCATGATTTTTCCATTTGTAAAGTGTTTGTTAGTTGATCCACGGATGACCTGTATTTCCTTAGACAGTGTTGAAAAATTGTACAAATAAATTATTCCAAGTGAGCCTTAATTGTATCATTACCACTCTCACTAGATAACAGGCCAATCAACCGAGCTGGCTCGGTTTCCGAGATCCCGCTTCGCCGCTCTTTTCGTCGAAAAAAAATTCGATTTGTTCAAATGAGAAGCCGGGCTGGTCCGGTGACCGAAATCTCGGACTTTGCGACCCAGATCTCGGTAACGGGGATGAAATTTTTTCCATGTGAACACTTCAGCCCGGGTGATCGGGACCAAACATTTTTTGACAAAATAGCTTCGCAATCTCAACATAGCGGCAGAAATGGCATAATTTTTGTCTGGTATGTTTTTCTACAACAGAGGTAGTAGTAAAGTTGAAACAATCTACAAGGCCGTACAATAGTCGCAAACGATCCCCCAATTTGGTTTTGTTTCTTGAATGGCATCCCGGTTGACGAGACTGCCAGAAATTTCTCATCAAGTGAACAGACAGCAACATTCGTCCCAGTAACCGAGCCAGCCGGTACCGGGCTCATATGAAGAGGCCCTAAACACCAGTAAAAGGGAGAAAACAATGAGCCTAATCCTTTTTTTTTTTCAATCAAAGGAAAAGGGAAAACGCCTTTTTCGGTTGGGCGATGGGAAGCGAAACATTCTGAACATTTTGGCGATGGCCTTAGTTTATGAATGGGTTTCCCGAATTGTGCCTATCACGGATAAGCCCATTTGCACTATACAGACATAGGTGCACTTAAAGTTATTTAAAACTAGCCGCAATTACTGAACTTTGAATGTGGCTTGAAAAAGAAATAACGCAAAAAAAAAAATCATAATGCTTTCTTATTACAAAACCAGTGTATAAATTACACGCCTTACACTTGTGTAAACATTCAATATGAATTATGAAATCGAATTAATTTTCACGGAAAATATCACGAAACTTTGCATTCGACATAGAAACTTTTTCGGCAAATTGTGCAACACGGAGTAAAGTGGCAGAAATGAGCTTGACTTCTATATGATAATCACTTAAACTTTTGATGTTTTAAAAGGAACAGATGTTTTGGAAGGAACGATTAACTGGGCGGGGGGTGGAGGGGGGGGGGGGGGTGTGCGAGTGGATCGTCCTTACTCCTCGTTCGCCTTGGTCAGCGATCTTGTTCAGGAAGGAAACAGATCATACTAATTTTGTACTAAATGTTTTCCTAAGTATTAGACCAGTACTCATTTCCTGAATCTTGAAAGAATGCTTTTTCTAGAGTTTCTAATCTATTGAATTAGTCACGCGCTGTCATCACAATGCGTGACACTCCTGGCTTGGGAAAAGGAGTGAAACCAGCAACTCTTGATCAAGGAGATATTTCAAGAAACAGGTCTACCCGAGTCGAATTGAAGATGTTTTGAAAGTGTAGCTGCTGTCCACCATAAAATATCGATAAAATGCTTTCTCGCTTCGTAATGTAATAATGATGGCCCTGTCACTCTGGGACTGCAAAATACAAATAATATAGAAAGGGTGCGGTAAACTGGCATTGACGAGCTCCACCCCCTTTGCCCTTAGAAAAAGCTCCCGAGTGAAGGCCCATTTTAATACGAAGAAAATGATGTTCCGGTTATATTAAGCCTTTCTCTCCCAACTTAACGACACGAACCAAGAGATCATGAACTTGCCAAAAGGACTATGATCGTCACCGTTGAAATAGCTGCCATGCATAGAATAAGTAGAGTACAAAAACACATCAAGATCCATCCGGTTTTAATCAAAAACTCTAGTGGCCACAAATTGTAAGGATAAATGAAACAAATTTGTTGGGGTACTAGACTTTCCTGATCTTGAAAATTTCATTCCATTGGTGTGCGTTACAGTCGTTTATGAAGGAGTGACGTTACCGTGACTCTAAGTCGTGACCCTTGACCGAGTGAAGTGAGTTATACTTTCCTTAACAAAATCTGGCTTGCAACATAAAATGGAGGATGGCTGGACGGCATGTAAAAACAAATCATCCTTTATAAACTGTGAAGCAGAGTTTAGTGCAGCAATTTCAATAATATCTGCGTGTGAGCGCTTGGGTTAAGTGTTGGGAATATGCTAATTATTTCAAATTGTAATAAAACTATTCAATTTTCGAAGGCGGTTTTTGAAGCGCTCGCTTGAAAACCCAGGGCA
This sequence comes from Micromussa lordhowensis, assembly GCA_964020085.1. Lineage (NCBI taxonomy): Eukaryota > Metazoa > Cnidaria > Anthozoa > Scleractinia > Lobophylliidae > Micromussa > Micromussa lordhowensis. The sequence goes on from OZ026604.1 coordinate 17,505,652, forward strand.
ATTTTTATATGATGTGTAAGAAGTGCATTTAGACATGTTATAACCAGAAAACGAGCCCCATTGAACAATGGCCACATATCGAATACTCGGTTTGTAATTTTGAGGTAAAACTCGATTTGTTGAGACTGTGGTGGAACCATATCAAAGAACGCGTTTTCTCGTGGCAAGAAACATCATCTACAACCAAAAAGTAGGCATAAATAAAGTGCCAAATACTCCTCCTTTTAAATAAGTTCCTTTCCTCCTGATGATATAGGCTTTACTACTTACGCGAAGACTTAAATCCGAATGCCAATTTATGCTAATTATTCTTCCATTTTTGGCCAGCGAGAGTGCGAAAATCAATTTTCTCTGATAATTCGAAAATCCGCCCGTATTTTGATAAAGAAACCCCGAAACCTTTGAAAACTCGTTAATTCCTCGTTACAAATTGAAAATTAAGACTGGTTTCATTTTTAACCGTGGCCGCTTTTTTAGCATTTTGCTCGATTTTTCTGTGCATTTGCTCTTAATATTCGGCTATAATTCGTATACAGTGGAAGTTCTCGTAAGGCGAAAAAGGTGTCTGTAACTGGAGCTGGCCGCTTTTGAGAATGGTTCAAGTATTAGCGGCCACTGGAGTTGTAAGGGGCATATGGCCGCTTACGGGCGCTTCCCCAGGCTAACAATAAACATTGAAAATGCAAAAAACACCACCGTTTCAAATGATGTTTGTTGTTTTTAACAATAGCGATAATTGTATTCAGATAACTGCCATACTATGCGATTTGGAGAATCTAACTGCAGTACTAACTGCAAAATAAATATGGGATTTCCTTTTGGGTGTCCGCAAACGGGAGCTTAAAAACAAAGGAAAAATCTAAATCGTAAGCCCTCAAAGTGTCCGCGGCCGCTTAGGGGAATGTCCGCTTGCGGGAAAGAGTAAATACATACGGGATTTTGTGAAGGCGGTGGCACGTGGTGTTGTCCGCTTACGAGACTGTCCTTTAAGAGAGCTTCCACCGCGAAATGGCCCAAACGCACTCTAATATGGTTTTCAGTAAATTACTAAATTTTTAACTTTTTCAAACAATGGAAATTAATTTTTAACGGCTGTTTATACAGCAGTAAGTTATTTCGACCATTTCTTTTTTTTTTTTCATTTCTTTTTTTTACCATAAGGAAAGTAAATAAGGAGTTAGTCTAAAAAAAACATTAAAATCTTAACCATACCGTTAGCCGTAGATGCATCCAGCTCATTGAAACAGCGGGACGATCTTTGGTATCAACTAGTCCTGGTTGTTGTCTTAGCAGAGTAGTGTTACAAATCATGATTCTCACATAAATATTAGTCATAACAAAGTATTAATAATAGCTACCGAAAATTAAAACAAAGAAGGGACTGTATATTTCATATTAACCAAGCCACACGTACTTGTTAAACCGGTCTTTCAGGAAATTCCGCCTTTGACATTTATGACAGAGATTATAAAGTGCAATACTGGCATCAATTAGAGTGAATCCATTCTCCGAGTCAAGTCCGAGCCCAAGTTATGTCCGAGTCCGAGTCAGGCCCAGTCACGGGTCAGCGGTATACCTTTTCTTCATTCAGACCACGAGGTCTTCGTCGGTCAAAATGTACTCTAGAAGACCGGTTAGGCAGGTTTGCTTGATATTGACCAATCAGTTAGCTGGCCGATTTCCCGTGCCAATTCCGTCCCGCCTCGCATACTTCTGTCACACACTTCCCGTAAATAAATATCCGCGAAATTCGCCCGCACAGAAATAAAACTTTGGTGTGTTGGATAATAAATATCTTATTAGACGTTTTGTTGTGTAGTATCGTTGAGAATTTTTACTCGTTGTTTGTATTTTGATTCGCCCTACGGGCGCGCCAAAATACGGCACAACTCGTAAAAATACTCAGCGATACTACACAACAAAACGTCAAACAAGATATTTGTATCCCACATCTAATCCAATCCATTTTTTGCTTTTCCTTGTAGATTCAAGATTCAAAAAAAGATTCAGAAGATTCAAGATAAAAAGATTCAAGACTGGGATAAGGAATGCGAAACGTTCCTATAGACGAGGTATTAATTTGAACGTTTCCTGTTAAAGGGGCTCCCTTTTTCCTTTTAATTCCACCGACCACAACTGAAAGTCAAGTGCCGTTGTTGTTACCGCCAAGCTCTTTCAAAGCTCTTAGCAAATATCGCGATTGAGAGATGTGACATACAACGTTGTTCGCTTTCAAAAGTCGAGTGCGATCATGCAGTCATGTAAAGAGTCTGTAAAGTAAAGACTTTTGTTACTCGATTCTTAATTACTAATTACCCAATGGATAATTCCAAGCAATACTTTTCGTCTTTCTGGATGAGAGTGGTAGCTTGTTGAACCATGATGTAGCTTGGCCGACTTTTAGCAAAAACAAGAACATTATGATTCAAACTTTTCAAATCTAAATGGCAGAGTCGAAAAGCGACATTTTCCTACTATTTAAAAAAAAAACCACTGACTCGGTCGGTTGACTTGGACTTGGATTTGACTCGGACTCGGAGTTGACTCGGTGATCCGGTGAACTCGCATCAAGTAAATAAAATTCCATCGTCACGTCTTGTGTTTCAGCCAAGATAAAACACCTCCACCTCATCAGGTGTGAACTTGTAAGTCCCAGCCAGGATTGTGTTCTTGCTTTGTACTCCACTTGGAGTAATAGTAACCAAAGTTTGTGTATGAAGCAGTGTTACTGTTGGCATTGTTAGCAATACGGATGTCATGTCCTCCACCAAATGTTGGACCATAACTTGAGTCCCTGTAAATTGCATTTGATGGCCCCGTCACCATGCTCTTAAATGGTCCAAGACCTTCTTTGTTGCGGAGCGAAAATATGAACGCATTGGAAGAGAAACTATAGCCACCACGTGCACTGGTACCTGAATAACAAGAAAATAAACACAGGCATACTTTTTACAAAATTAATGTTTAGGAACTTCTGGTAATGCTACACAATTACACTGACTAATATGAAAATAACAAACCAGGAAAGATTTATTATTGCTCGACGTTTCGGGGTCATCGTGACTCCATAATCAGGACACTAGTCAAATAGCATGCAAATAAGGAAAGGTACAAGATAAGCATAAATTACAATAAACGGCCTAAACTAACATTTCTTTAGCGAGACAATCAAATTTGCCGCTACATTTTGTGATGATGTGAAATTGCTCAATGAAGCGTTCAGACATTTCACTATTGTGTTGGAGGTCTTCAGCTAATTATGTTAAACAACAACTGAACAATCTAAGTTCCAAGTTGAACGTCACTGTCCAACATGAGTTTAAGCCCCCTACTGTCCCTATTGTCAACCAACAATGTCTCGTCTATGAAATTTAAATGTAATCTGTGTGATGCAGGGTATGTGGGTTATACACATGGTCACTTACTCGAGCGCGTAGAAAGGTACACTAGAAAGTCATCTTCGATTTACAAACATTATAACTTCTAACACAATAGTGAAATGCCTGAACGCTTCATTGAGCAATTTCACATCATCACGAAATGTAGAAGCAAATTTGATTGCCTCCTTAAAGAAATGTTATACATTCGCCTGCGTAAACCAACATTGAACGTGCAAACGGATTCTATCCACGCCAAGGTGTTTGTTAAGGCCGTTTATTGTATTTATGCTTATCTTGTTAAATAACTAATCAATACATACAGCTCGAATATTAGAACTTTCGATTTGAAATTCGGGCATTAGTATTTTCGTTCGTTTTTTTTTTTTGTGGAGAAAAATTCAGAATTTTAATGTTGTTATTTTTGTTGTTTTGGAAAGGTAGTTATTTGATTTAATATCGAGATGAGAGGAAGGAAGGATGTCTTTCTTAATTAAACCAAGACAGACAAGCGATGTGACAAATTATTTCATCTCGTAGCATCACAATGGGTTTCATGCCAGAATTTAAAGCCGAAAGTAGTTTTAGCGCTTGAACTTTGTAATTGATCGAGACAGTTGATAAAGTTGGTTATGTACAGCCGTTTAGATGCATTTGCAGGCTTTTTAAAGACCTCGGGGGAACTATGCTGACAATACTGTGTAAGTTTATCTGTACTTTGTTGTTTGGTTATCTCGCTCTAGCCTGAGTATGATTGCTCTAGGTGTTTCGAGTCTGGCTGGTTCAGTCTCATCTCCGAAACTTTGGATAAGATGCAGAAGTGAGCGCAGTCTGTCAGTGTTGTAACTATGTATGAATACCACATCAACAAATTAATGATTTAATTTATAGGTTACTTTCGCGGGTAACATGTATAGAATCGTAGTTCTCTTTGAGGTGTGATGAAGTTTTTTTTAATTGTTATTTTTTTATTATGTTATTTTATTGTTTTTTATTTAGTTTTTGACATGCAACAGCTACAATTCTCACAATACTAATGCTACTTATAGTACTAACATTACTTACAAATTTACGCGTTTAAGGCACTGTGTATAACTTACTATACCATAACATCTAAATATTACAGAGCTTGTCAGAATGCACGGGAATTTACAAGATTGTTACTATAACTATATCAGAGGAGATCTTTTCGTTAATTGATATTTATTTTAAATATTTTGTTTTAATTAATTGACATTTTCCAGGTTGTACTTAAGAGATAATTTATTGATGAATTCGTGCATGTAAATTCCTTTACTATCGAGTTTGTTTGAATAGATGTAATGGCGCATGGATAGGGTAGTGTAATTAAATTTATTGATTATTTTTGTTTCTTTGAAGCTAGGAATGATACCGACCAAAAGTTCCTTAGTGGCAGGGGAGATCTGGCAACAATTAGCTTCATTAAACCATTCTATAACTTTTTTTACAAAGGACCTCGTAAACGGGAATTCAATAAAAGTATGCTCAATAGAGTCCTTATCCCCACACTACAGGCATTCGTCATCAATCTTGATGCCCAATATTAAGGACGTAATGACTGGCCCTAAGGGAAACAGCGAGTTTTGTTTCCTCGAGACCCTCAATAGGGACCTAAAGCAATGACGACGGCGACGCCAAGGATGACGCCTTGAAAAAAATGAATTTATATTTTACCGTCGAGTTTCGCACATGCCTAGATCTGTTCAGTACGTCTATCGGTCTCAGAACTTGCTCAAGCTTAATATGCAATGCCAGCGTACAATTCCAACAGAAAATACGAAAAATAAGCCGCCGTCGCTCACGTTCTCCAAAATACCCAGAACTTGGTCATTTCACGTTGTCGTTTTACAGAGGAAGGCTAAGAAATGTACCAAGAATTATAACGCACGTGCACAGCTAATGTTCTGCTCATTAAACCTTTTGTTTTGTGGCGTTCTCGTTGCCGTTGCCGTCGTGGTTTGCTTAAGGTCCCTAAGCCGAGGGGATCTTTAGGTCGAGTGGGAAACAAAACTCACTGTTTCCCGAGGGGCCGGTCGTTAAGTGTTTTGTTATACCTCCCAACTCAAATAGAAAAAAAAGAAAAACCATTTACTAAGAAAAAAAATGCGAAAATATGATTTGTACGAGCGGCAGTCGCGCCGAGCTGTCCTGCCGAAACTACACCACAATAACAGTTGATTTCTTCGCAGCTAACAAAAGTAAAGACAATACTTGAATTGCTTTAGCTTCTTCTAATGCTTAACTCGAGAATTCTTGGTTTGATTTGACGAGCAACAGCATGTTGTTGTAAATGAGACAATTATTTTCCTACCTGCCTGCTACTTGGCGAGTAGCGACAGCGATCGAAGAGCAAGTTGCCGAACGCGGATGACCCATTTCTGGAGCTAGATTAAAAGCTTGAAGACATCGAATTTTCAAGTTGTCCCCTTTATTAATCTGTCTATGTCTTTGCCGAATCATAAATCACTTTGCTTGTTGAATAATGAAAGCCTTCTCTAGTGAGAAACGTAGCCCGAATTCAATGGCCTTTTGAAATCAGGCCGACTGGCACACAAATTTACCGCCGTTTCAAGGTGCACGACCTGATCACGTGCGAGTCGAAAGTTCAAGTTGTTGTTTCCCTAGGGAGTTATGAAGTTTTGTTGGCGCTAGGGCATCATGAAGATTTGACCCATGACACGTGACACGCTCTCCTCCAATCAGAAAACATATTTGAGTTGGGAGGTATAACAAGAATAGTTCTTTCCTAGTTATTACGATTCTGTAAATTAGTTTGGGCTGAAGCTCTGTTAGCCTACTTTCCTTACGGACGTTTTTCAGTGACTTCAAAATACTGGTCCATGAATCCTTATTTATAGAAAGGTTTTCACTTCAACGTTTGGGGCCAGCTTGATCATGGGCATGAGTTTTGGAAACAAGCAATTTATAGAAATCTCTTGACCTTGCCGTACCAAAATCAATTTGTGCTGATTCATTCAGAGGAAAAATATTGTCCTTACTGGCAAAGAATCATTTGTTAAAGGTGTCAGGTTGATTGGCTATAGACAGGGGGTGCTGATGAATGGTGCTGAGCACTTGCTAATATTGCAAAAAACTGATTTTGCATGAATATTTAAGTGAGTTTGCCGGTTTCATCTAATGTTTCCGTAATAGAAAGAGTACCCTTTTTGAACCATTCACTCCAAAAAATTGTTTCCCGGCAATAAGCATTTCTTTGTTGTTGAAAAAAATTATATCTTGTTTTTGATAATAATCACAGAGTTTTATTTAATTCATTGAAGTTATCAAGAATCTTCTTGTAAAAAACTGGTAGATCGTTGAAGTGTTTTGTATCGTAATTAAACATTATGAGAAAGTTCAGGCCTCTCTCTCCTTCATCACTTAAAGAAGTGATGAAGTTATAACAGTCTCCCTAAGAAGGTAAAGGATAGTACAAAGTGTTTTCTTGTAGAAATCCTCCTATCTACTCCAGACGGTATACAATTGCTGCTCTCTAAAGGGAAGAGTCCTCAGAGGTACAATAACCCATACCCCTTTTGTGTTGCGGGGGCGGGGGAATGGTTGGATGGTGGATGTCCTCTGCGTTAATACATGAACATCTCCACAACAATATATATCCCATGCTCCTCTTCGCGGCACATTTTGTTGTTACGCCTTTCTTTGTGCAGAGGCGCCAAGAAAGTGAGCCTGCCTTGATCTCGGTTATTTTTTTCATTTCTACTTCGCCTGAGCGAAGTGAAATACCATTGGTCGAAAAGCGGGAAAGGCGACAAAACTGTCAATCAATTATGTTTGATCAGGAGCGTTTAGATCCCCATCGAGTGGGTAATTTAACGCACGTTCTCACAATAAAAAATAAGTCGTCGACATTTAGAGTCAGAATAAAGTGTGCGTATTACTGATGTCTTAACAAAGTTCCAGTCTACTTCTGGTTAAATTTCAAACTAAAGTGGGAGCCAGCAGGATATAGTATTTGAAAGTATGTTAATGATTCAAGACGTTCTTGTCGTTCATGTTGCCGACTGCCTATGGAAAGAGTTAAATTTAACAAACGTATGTGATTGCAAGCGAGCAACGAAACAACATGAAGGCGTTTGCATGTTTGCCAGCAACATTAATGACCAGACTGCCAAAAAGCAAGATTACTTGGAATCAAGTGTTTGTCCTTGCCAGACATAAACTTTGAAGTTTTTTCTTCGGCAAAACTTTATCAACGACGGATATCTCGCCTGCATGTTGTTACGTACAGGATTGAAATTTTCCCAAAAAATCTGCGGAACTGCCAAAGTTCACAGTTCCGGTGAAATTTAGTTGGCTTATTATCTCTGCAGCTTCCGGGATAGAAATGAAAATTTGAGAGATCAGAGCAGGCTCACTTTCTCGTCTCTCGATTTCGCGCTCGCAGCTACGCCGCGTGCGCTTGTGCTCCAACGTTAGCCTGCTGACAGGCTATCACAAGTCTAGCATCAAGGAGTGTAGCTATTCGACAAGAAACAAGTTTTTGCGGGATATCACAAACTTCGCTTCTTATATGCTAATTAGAATTATCCTTAAATGCTAGTGAGGGTGTACAAAAAGATAAAACTCCTGCACGTGCACCTACAACAGAGAAATGAACACGATGCCGTTTTTAAACTCTTTTTCATTGAACAGATCTACAGATGCAATTTGTGTTAACATTCCAGATGCCGCTTGGAAACGTTCAATATGTTCAACAATTCAATATGTCTTTTATTCCATGACAAGAACAAATAAATGATGACTACATGCACACGCAAAAACGTGCCCAAACAAGAACTAATCTCGTTTTAGCATTCAAAATCACTGTGCGTCTACAGACCGTTCAGTACGTACGTAAATAGAGAGTGTGCGCATTGTGAGAGAACTTTTTCAGTTACGTTTCGCCGTATCTTGTAGACGGTTTTGTTTTAAAGAGTCTCACTCTAGCTTCTTTCAGACAAAAGAGCAACTAACACTACGCACACAGGCATGAGCCAGTCAGTAGGTGCCGCGAAATCTGGCTTATCGCCTTTTTAGGTTGTCATTTCCTTAAAAAAAACCTGTTCTATGGTTAACCTCCTCTTAGATAGGAGACTGTTAAACCTTCGCGCTCGCCTTCTGTCCCTGTTATCTGAAAAAGGCATCTTGTTAGCTCTTACGGGTGTCAGTATTGACCCACTATTTGGATACGCCTTATCAGTCAGAGTTTTACATTGGGTGGTAGATCCAAGTTGCGCTCTAGCCTGCGAGTAGGCTATTGGCGTGGCAAGAAGAAAGGAGAGCAAAGGGGAAAAAGAGCCTGCCCCGTGCCGCTTTGAATTTTGAAACGGTGCGTCCACTTTTGGACGCAAAATACTGATTGGCTGAGATTAATACATTGGCATGGGGGCGTTATCCAACTGTGGTCGGCTTTTGTTTAGAAAAGCAAAATGCAAGCAAAATTTCAGAGCCGCTTGTGCCAAAATTTCGGAATATTTTCATTTGAATTTGAATTTGAAGGTCGAGCAACGCAATGCGGTGACCTCCCCGCTGGAAAGAAATGATATTCTAGCTATCTTACCTACAGGATTCGGAAAAAGTCTAATTTTTTTCAAATCTTTGATATTGCGGCTGAAAGAGAACGCCACGTTAATTGTCTGGCCTTTAGAGAACGTTATCGATGACTAGATTCCAGAAGCCAGAAACATGGGTTTTTCAGCTGCATCAACTGCTGGTTTAACGTGGGAGGAGTCGAGGTCGGCGTAATTTCAGCTAATTTTTGATTCAGCTGTGCTCGAACAATAAACGCTGAATGTCTTGAAAGACAATTCGCTCTACCAATATTTGGCAGCAGTTGCCGGTGGACAGTATTTACATCCACATCGATCCGGTGTCGCACGTTCATTGACTGATTTTTGATAACTACCTCCGCGTCGCATCAGCGGGGTTCCTTGGGAGTGTCGTTCAGAATACTAGGTGATGCGGGCAGGCTCTTCTTCCCCTTTTCCTTTCCTACTTTCTTTCTCTTCTAAGAGCCTGCTCGAAGGCTAGTTGCGCTCCGGACCAATAGGTTCAATCAATCGAAAGGAAACAGCATCATGCGCGCTCATAAGGAATCCAGCCTGACTGAAAGCGGACTTGTCCTTCATTTTCCATCACTAGTAGAGTATTCAGAATGCGATATTGCCAATAGCCCTTATAGAACGGCCACTGTGGTTCAGTTAGAGGTCGATAGATCTCATGTGGTGTGGTGTCTATCGCACCCACTATATTAGGAAATTGTTCAAAATTTTTTCATAAGATTTCTCCATTCCTGAAGATAGGACCAACTTATTTGATTTTGAAAGTAGCGCAAAGTTCTGGAAGAACTTTGTTGTAAATGCAGACAACAGACAACAGATGTCCGATCAATGCCAAACCAAAGAGAGATTGTTTCCACATGGTCATATTTTCGTAACCAGATAATCATATGTAGAACTTGGTTGATTAAAGTTATTTTCTGGCGGCGTTGGGTAATTCAAGGCTGTCCACATGCGATGATTAAACTGGAAAGATAGACCACTTTCATAAATGGCGGCCAATTATAAATTCTTTTGGCAATATTAAAATTACCCTTACTAACCTACACTTTTGAGGCAGCCCAAGGGTTAAAAAAAAATATGCGTTGAAACGTCTTATTTTCCAACAATACTAAATTTATAGCTGGAGTGACAAAGTCTGTGACGTCATTCCCTGGTGTGTTCTCTGATTCGCCATGGCAATCAGCACAGGAGAAATTTTAACAATTCTTTTAAGTTTGATAATGACAGGTTAATTTAATATCAATTTTTAGGTAGAAGGTTGAATTTTAACTTTTATTTGCCCCCCTTCATATCTGCAGTGGCTCCCATCCCAACATGAGTGATCAGAAACGTGTCATGATGCATTTTGAAGTAGTCTTTGGTCAATTTTTATGGTACTTCTTTGTCCAAACATACTAAAGGAATCATGTGAGTAGCTCAGAAAAAAGATGAACATTGTTAATCTTAATGTACTCTTGTGGCGCTATAAGGGGTGATTAGTGGAATTCTGGGGGCTTGCTTACAACTATATCGACACCTATTAGAATAGAGATGCTCATGAACAAAAATGTCAGGAAAAGGGCGCTGATGCGCTTATTAGTAGGTAGACGACTATTTGAAGGAAGACGCTAATTGAACTTTGCCATGCCATGCTCAATTTGTAAGTGACTTCTCAAGAGAAGAGCACTTCTACAGGACTTGGAAAGGGAAAGAAATTTAATCACATTGCGTTTATGCTTCATTAAATGCCTAGCTCGTCCTGAGTATATATATCAACCATGTTCTATAAGATACATGCTCTACAAGAATAAGTAAGGAACAGGCACATTTTTATTGGTCCCGCTCTGCCAGCTATCTTTGGGGTCTGTTTGCCATCACTGCATGCGGGAAATTTGCATTCTGAAAATAGACGAGACTTAAACAAATAAGCTTTTGAAATCTAAGAAAAAATACTGCTTTTTCTTTTTTTTTGGTTTATTTTTGTTCATTATGCTCAAGATCTGTTGTTACGTTTATTTTAAAATCACCATTGCAATATTAGAAAGTAACGCGAATGTGCACGCCAGTTAGGTGTGTGTAAGGTAGGGTAGGACATTTCACAATTTTTTGCTATCAACGAGCTTGAAACAAAAAGAAAACTAAAAGGACAGAAAGATAATACTGAGAGGTGCTTATGGAGAAGGAAACATAGTGACGTATTACGTAAGCTAAAAACCGTCAAACGTCCTCTCGGTGTTATCAATCAACATAAAATCATCAAGTGGGCCGACGTTAGTGCATTTAACTTATTTCATGGTATTCAGTTCAGGAGATATTGTTGAATAAGCCTTCCTTCCAGATGACAACCGCTGGTGCATTTAGTAGTAGGTCAGCACGCGTGTTTCTTTTCGAACGCAACCAATGCGTTTTCTTCTTTAATTTGTTTATTGTTGCCATAGCCTGCCGTATACTGGGAAGGGCGATACAGAGTGCTTTTGGACGACTTTTGGAGAAATATATAGTGACTTGTTTGATATAATTTAATACTACAGAGTTGCTTTGATTGTTTGTTTTGCTTTGTGAGATTTTCGTGTGGAGTTTACTTGGGACGGTACAAAAACCAACTTCAGCTAGCCAAAGGTTCGCGGTAAAACCTAATTAGAGAACAGTTGTTTCAAAACGGTGTAATGTACGGTACTGAGGAAACGCAATGCAAGTGCTTTTCTTTGTTCTCACGAAATTCCGTCGAAATTTTCAATGGAAATTCTCTGAGATGTCGGAAACGTTCGATGCCTATGGAGATGTCCCGTCTTAAACGTGCATTTTCAGAAAAGCTTCTGATGTCACGTTAGCAAAATAGAAGATTTGATTCATTGTGGTCTTAGGCGTTAGTTCTGTGTGACAGGCTATTTTAGCGTTTCAGTTGTCGTCGTTGTGCCCTACCCAAGGCGATTTATAATGTAAGCCGTACTGTGTATAATGCCTGCTCCCTAAAGCCCTCAGATGTACTCGTCAACTCATGCCCTTTCCCTGAAACAAGGGTGTTCGCGTGTGACTTATCCCCTGAGTTTTCGCTGTAATAGATAAAAATTTATCAAAATAATTTTATAATCAACGGATAGCCCTCGGTTTGCCTTACAAGATAATGTAGATATTTTTTTGTCGGTTATGACTTTATGTGACATACCTTGACATCATCAGTCCGTTATCTTAGATCCGCCATCTTCGATTTTACAATTTTCTCAGACAGAAAGTAACGTAAATGGAAGGAAAATGTATCCAAGCTAAGTGTTGAGACTGTATCAGAAAGTTGATTTCTAAACTATAAACAGACATTAAAGAAACGATGGCATTTCTCGACGAGTTTAATCCCGTTATTGGAAGCCTTTTCATGCGTCGCTTCGAGTCTTCTAAATTATGAAAGGCTTTTGTGTACCAACTACAGCACTGAAATCTAAGACCGATATTTCGTAATTATTTCGCAGTCTCTTTCGAAACCGTTATTAGGGCCTGTTTACAAAGAGAGAAGGTTACCCTAGCAAGCGGGTTACCCTAGCACTCGCACATTTCCTCTTTTTTTTAACTCGTGAAGCGCATGCGCAGCACGAGTTATCGTGAGTTGTGGACAAATGTGTCGCTCGATCGATGGGCTGTAAACTTTATGCAAATGAGGTACGCTCGCAGCTTACTTTTAAATTGCTGTCTATCTTTAACTACTTTCTTGTTCGATTTTTGCCGCGAAAAAAATTCGAGATTCACCGTTTCGTCAAAAATCATGTTTTTTCACTAAAAAGTCATTGCGGGACATGTGTAAATTTATATTCGTTTGAAAGGTCAAGAATATGACCTTTCTCAGCTATTTTGTTCTTTGAGATAAAAATAAATCTCGGATTACAATGTCACATCGAAACCCACGCGTTACGCAAAATTCCATTCGAACTCTGGCTTCGAAGCAAAATATCACTTTCGCATTGACAAATACCACACATCGGCAGAAGTAAAATCTATTCCTTATCAATCCAGTTTCATCATGTTAAAATTTCAGCAAAATCGAACAAAACCAGACGGAATTAGAATTTTATCTTTTGTATCTCGCTCAAGTGTTTGAGTAAACTTGATTAGGGCGGTAACCCGTAGCAACCAAAAAACACGGGCGAACACACGAAAGCCGTTTTGGTCCACAAAATCCACAAATATCGTTTAACAGCTGAAACTTGAATGGAAAAATCTTTTTCGAACTTTTCTAAAGTAATTTAGACGAAAAAACTACTTCTGAGTGCTACATAAGAGAGCGAAACGAAAAACAAAGCAGACAGGCATGACAAGGCGAAAACAAGCCGATAATTTATTCAACGTGGGCCGCTGCACGTACGCAAACAAACTCTTGTTTCTGGATAATTTCAGCCTTACCAGCCAGCGAATGGTTCCAAAAATACTTACACTAGCCTTACAAATGTCCTGAATTCCATTTCCGAAAGATTTGGCCCAATTCTTGGCCAAATTAAACATTTCTTCGCGATGTCCGCCATTACGGCCAAATGCATACTAATTTGTCAGATTGGCAAACTTCTCCCGAGGGGGGCATAGCACGAAAAGAGCTGAAAATTGGCCTGTGATTGGATAATTTTTCATTTCACTGTCCAAATTTGGTGAAAAGCGGATGTAACGCAAATTTTCTGTCACGATTTAAGTCATCAGACTTCAGTATCTGAAATTTACAGGGTCGGACTAGAAAGAGTTTTAAAATAAGCTGTTTTAAAGGTCTAAATTAAAAGATATAAGTTAAAGAAGGCTCGTCTACCGAAAATGAGAACATCGAGAATCGTAAAATCGATGAGCAGCACAAGTTCTCACTGGATGCCAAATTCGTGTGGATTTTACAAAAAAGCGGAAGAAGTACGGTTTTATGGTATGGTAAATGGGCATATAACGAGCGAAATGATATAAACACAGAGCAATTAGTTTCTGTATCTCTAAAAATAAAGAAAAAAAGAAAAAAATTCAGCCTACACCCGGAGTCAATCGCGGTACACTTGAACGGCAGAGGTACGCAGTACCACTGAGCTATGTCAACATCAGGTGCAGAAAGCGAAAAAAAAATAAACTCTTAAATTCTTATTAGTATCAACTATAAAACCTCGGACAACTCAGCGGGCTCGAGTCTATACGAGGATTTTCCGTTGGTTAATTTCCTCGTACTCTAAATATGAAAATCAGCCACAATATTCCCAAAACCAAATAATATTAAACATAATCCAAAAAAAATATTTGAATTCGTTTGTTCGCTTCACGAGTTTGCTCACAGAGCACTTTGATTTTGTTCGTCGTGTTTACAAGGCAGCAAGGGTTACCGGGGTAGGTGGGTTACCCTATCTGCGTACTAGGGTTACCCTGCCAGTCGGGTTAACTTTTTCCTTTGAAAAAGCTGCAACCCGGGTTCACTTTCTAATTGTTTCCAGACCCTTTGAGTGTGACCGCGCATTAAGTTGTCCCGGGTTGTAGGGTTACCCTACCTGTGAAATTTGGCTTGTAAACCCGGGCTATCTTATGACCTTAGGGTCAGAACTTGATGTGCTAGATTTTCTCTCGAGTTGAACTGGCCTTTCAGTCTATGGCTTTTGTTATGTCAAATTTGTTTTCACCGGGAAGTTGTCCAATGCAACGGGGTATTTTTTTTTTATAGAAATCCTGTTCACTTATTAGACCTTTGTCCTGTGGACTCACTTGGAAATCTGGCTCTGGAGTCATTGTAAGGTTTGCAAATAATACACGAGCATCATCGCAGCGGTATATCCCACACTCCTGTTCGCTGCATATATTGTCGCTACTCCTTTAATTGTGCACAACTCTTCGCCGATATCTAATGACTTTTAACTCTAAAGCCCTGTTCTAATCCTAGCACCCACTTAAGGCTAGCCTGAATTTCAGCCGTCTCCTCCTCTCGCTAAGTCTCGGGAGAGAGACGTCTGAAGGCACTGGGCGATAATGTCGTCCAGTGACGTCACTACCAGAAAACTTGGTAGTGCTTCTGATTGGTTGCCGTGTTTAATTTATTCGCCCTCCGCGGATAATTTGAATAATTTTATTGCCAAACGTCGCGCGTTCGAAAAAAATCGCGAGCTAACGCCACAAGAGTTAAAGCCGTTTCTGGTGTATGCTCGACCTTTGGGGTTCAAAACCTCAATCCGCAACAGGAAAATTCTTAGCGGAAGCGATGTATTCGTAAACTTGCCTACGGGATATGGAAAACCCTTAATATGTATGGCTCCACTCGTCAGTGGTGATTGAGCTTTCAAAGCGGTACAGCCATTTTCCAAACGAAGCATAGTCATATGCAAAATTTACCTGAAAAAAAAGCCTGAAACTTTGCAGCAGTTCACTCGTAAAATATTATCATTTTACCGTACTTTCGATATGTACGGCTAGCACACTAAATACATTGGCAAAGCACTCATTCAAATCCTTAAATGAAGACATTTGTCGGGTTTTTCAACGGCCATTCGCATGCATGACCCCGAGAGCAAGCAAATCTGCACGTGAGCAAACAAATTATTCTGCAAGTATTTTCTTGGGGCTACGGACTGAACATATACTTAAACCTATAAACCTTACGACCTATTACCATAAAATTATCAGGTTTATTAGAAGTTTTGTTTAGTCCGTAGCCCCATGAGTACGTACATAGATAATTTAGTTCACGTGTAGATTTGCTTGCTCTCGGGGTCATTCATGCATGCGAATGGCCGTTGAGAAACCCAAGCCGCACGAGTCAAGTTACAAACTTCAAGGAATATTTAATTCCAGTAGTGTATTTAGTGAGCTAACCGAGCATACTGAAAGTAAAATGATAATTAATTTTATGAGTGGACCGCTGCAAAGTTTAAGACTATTTTTGTAAATTTTGCATACGGTCGATAAGGAGGCGGAGATGATTGACGTCCACCAAACTTAACGGTTTTGTCTAGCGAAGGTCGCGTGTGAAATTTCATAAATTACCACTTTTGACTCGTGACGTCACTGGACGACATTATCGCCCAGTGCTTTCAGACGTCTCTCTCCCGAGACTTAACGACAGGAGGAGACGGCTGAAATTCAGGCTAACTTAAGGCTAGCCTTGGTCTGTCTAGCACTGAATAGCATGGCCATTCGAGACAAAAGAAGCGTTTACATGATTTTATGTCCAGTCCAGTTTATTTATCCCGTAACACATGTAATTTACTGTGGTCGACAAAGACTTGAAATTTTCCAGCATAAATATGCCGAATAATGCCGTAAAAATTGGACCTTAGCTTGAATTTACGCCATCTCCTGGTGGTTGAATTTCAGGCTAATTGGACATCCCTTCAGGAGTTAATTTAATATCCGCCATGCGATCATATGTAATAACATAACCTTTACTTTTTCTAAGAAAGATCCTTACTAGCCTCAGATACTTCACAACACCCCCACACAAGAATGCGGTAAATTGAATATGAGGCTCAAAAGGCTCTTAAATGTGTCAAATAGTTGTTGTTGAACTAAACCTTTCGGGCTTAGCCCTTCATCAGTAGGTGGAATGAGCGAGCCACGCCATACAAAAAACTGTACGCGTACGCACGCACGGAAAGCGCGGGCACGAAGTTCAAAGTAAACATAGGCGTGCTACGGCAAATGAAAACCATGATTTTTTTTAGTGCGCGTATGTGAATTACGGCGCTAGAAACAGTCACAAGAACCTAAAGTTATTGTTTAATCCGTCTGGTCTAAGTGTACCCAGCTTGAAGATTAATTTCATTTCATGCTGCTTGCGGCCGATGTTGCTGCCAGAACACTGTTTCAGGCCAGAGACCATGATGCCATCCAGAGAATGGGAGGCGGAGTTGAAATGTTCAGCTACGGGACCGTTTAACAATTAGAGACCAAGAGACGGGTTTACAATACTGCGGAGGTGCTCACTGAAACGTTCTCGTAGTCGCCTTCCGGTCGCTTTGATGTATAGGCAATTGCAGCGACGACAAGATATGCAATACACAATATTTTCAGACTGACAGGTAAAATGGTCACGGAAGTGGTGCGCACTCTTAGGGCATTGTAGAAAAGTCTGAGAAGTTATGTGCTTGCACGGGTTACATCGAGGCCGTTGGCAGGGAAATGACCCGGTATCCGGGGGGAACGGCGAGACATTAGAGGAGTGTACGAGGATATCGACAAAAATGCGGTGTCGCAATAAAAAAAAAAACTGGTATTACATACGAAACAGTTATAATGGAAATAAGTCGTTGGTACAGTTGTGTTGCATCTGAAGAGATTTGATCTTACCTTACTTTTAAATGTTTACAAATTCTGTATTATCAAAAGTTATCGTATAGTTACAGTTCGCGAAGCCGAAAACGGCTCACAACCGATCCAATGTTTTAGTTCACTTTCTCTATGGAGAGTTTCCTATATGTCTCTATGTAGAGGTAATTGAATTGCATAAATTATGAGAACTGCATATGGAACTGTAAATTCCCGTAATGTTTCTAACCTATTTTATATTAAGGAAACCCTGAACTGCTCAGTTAAATCTGCATGAGCAAAGCATGCTCTTGGGGGTTTCAATCTGCGCGTGAGCGGATAATTTGTTTTCTCGCAAATGAATTGCAATGAAACAGTGAAATGGTCATGCGGCGCACACAGAACTTTAAATTTTATACATGTCAGCAACCGAGGTGGCCTCTGCTATAAGCCCATTGTCATTTTCATCTGTCTTCGCGCGCTTCAACGTAATTTATTCCGTGATACCCGCCGACCTATCATGCTTTGTGACGTCATAGTGTTCTGGCTCCCCACTTTATGTAAACTCTCCTCACTACTCAATTTCTAGTTTTTTGGCTGCACACCTTAAATATATTTTTGCTAAAACATACCAGCTAGCCATCTAAGCTTATGCATCACATTTAACCAGAAAAAAATGTTCTTTGACTGCAATACCAGGAAGAGCTCCCCAATAATCTCTATCACAAAATTGCACATTTTTCATTATCATTAAAATATGTTGTTTCACCAGTACTCATAAAAAAAAAAACTAACAAAAGAGCATTGTACAATTTTCCTTTAAGGTGACCTCATGGCCAATGGATTATTATCATTATCCATATTCCGACCTAAATATCCCGTATCCTGTTATCCCGTATCAGTTTGTTTTTCGTTTTTTTACTACAATGTACGCTGCTTCCCTCCCCACCCCACAACAAATAACCTACAAAATGACTAAAATTTGTAAGGAGAAGCTCATATTCAAATTATTCCGGAAAAGCCAGTTACTAGTTTAGTCACTGAAATGCGTAAAATGGCTTTAAAGCATTAATTTTCACTTCCTACCCACCCTGCTCCTACCCGTCGGAATGTGTACTTGTCATATGTAACGCAATTTGTGGAATAATGGGTGCTCAACAGATCGAAACAGAACTGATTTTAAACGATTTTTTGATGAGAATCCTCCATTAAGAGGAGGATTTTAATGGCTGTCAGCAGAATTTTGGGTCAGTTAGGATGTCAGTAAACTGTTAAACTTCTAGTAAACGGCGGCTTATGAGGCGAAAGACAAGATGTCATGTCGGGGGCTTCGGAGAAATCTGCTTAACCGTTGTGATGTCTCAGAGTGAAATTGTAGACTAATCATCGAAAATGCGGCTGAAACCTACTGATAATATAACATGAGGTATCGTGAACATCCAGTTGTCGACATGACGCGAGGTAAGTGGAATATATCATTGTTTTGTTTGTGCATCGTTATTTTCACATTATTATGCTTATCAGAACGACGGTGTTGATCAAATTCCCAAAACAGCCTCTTAAGGTAATCAGAAACACCTGCTTGTCTCGAATAAAGGGTCTTTATCCAGATTTATAACATTTTATTTGTATGGCAAATTGTTAAAAATGTGCCCTAAAATCTGTGGCGGCTGAAAGCCTTCTCAGGGGGTCAGAAGCAAGATAGTCGCTCCAGCGCTAAAACACGAATCAAATTGAACTGAAAGTTATATTTTTGTGAATTGAATCACTTATATAGACCATTGATCTGAGAAAGTTTGAGGATTTTCATTTTTTCTCGTCCAAATGACCATAGTTGATAATTACAGAGGGCAGCTCTTAAACCTACATAAGTACATTAAACTAAGTTCAATAAGGGAGATAGTTTAGTAAATAAACCCCTTCAGGCGGCTGGTATGTGTGCTGATAATGTCCGGGGCTGAGAGATTGTCCGAATAATGAACATTTGGCCGAGAAGCGAAGCTTCGAGGGCAAATGTGAAATTTTGAGGACAATCTCTCAGCCAAGGACATTATCAGCCGACATACCAGCAAGCCAGAAAGGGGTTTATTTATTTTATAACCCTCCCATTAATTTTCTTTTCGCAATTAAACCTCGCGTAAACATGGTAAAAAAAGCTAGTGTGTAACTACACTCATTAAAACGAGTTTGGTTTCCTTCCATGTTAACTGAAAAAAACAAAAAATTGAAATTCTTGGGCTGACTGTTTTTCCTCGACGGAAACAATCAGAGGACAAATATCGACGCGGGCGGGGATTATTGCGTGATAACTGTCCGGCGATTTAGACCACGTGACGTAAAGTAGCCAAAAAAATCACGTGAAAATTAATTGGTGGGTTATAATGTTCTATAAAGCCTGCCTTCCAGTTAGCAAACGCTGGTGCAATTACCAATAGGTCGTGTGTTGTTTTTCTTTTTTTTTCACCGCTACCAATGCGTTTTATTGTTGCTGGAGCCTGCAGTATTCTGGGAATGGTGGTACAGTGTTTTTGGAGGATTTATCGATGTATGGTGACTCAATGAATAAATTTAATAACACAGTATTGCGTTGATTGTTTTTTTGCTTTGTGAGATGTTCGTAAGGAGTTGCTTGGTGAGTTTGCACAGTGTCATGATCCAGTAGCCGAAAGGTAGAAACAAAACACTCCAAGTAAAAAGGCAAGATGATTTTACGAAGAGATACAAAACAATTTCGGCTGGCCTAAGGCTCTCGGTGAAACCGAATGAGAGAAAAAGTTGTTCCAAAACGGTGTAATTTAAGGTACTTAGGAAACACAATTTTGTTAACTAACAGGATTTCTACTTTGTTCTCACGAAATTTTGTCAAAGCTTCAATGACATTACGCTGAAAATTCGGAAACGTCCAATGCCTATGGAGATTGTAATGTACATGTCCTGTCTAGAATGGACATTTTCGTTTGTAAGAAGTTATTTAAAGGAGCTCTCGTTGATGCACAGCAGTTTGAGTTATTTCTGTCAAGTACATAATTAACTCTTAACTGAAGGAAACATGAACAAAGTTGATAACAATAAACCATATTGAAACATGTATGGCTAAGGATGAAGAAGCCGGATTGATATAAATTGCAAACGACCAACTTGATAAATTTAGGTTAAAGACATGCAAAACGTTACGTAGCTCTTTTAAAGATAAATTGAGTAGTAATTTTGTTTCTTTTATAAGAAACCGCACGACAGTCATAAAAAAATGATAAAATCCCAATGACACGTTTGCTTGGTGCTCTTATTAAAATTTCGCTTCTAGGCTACAACCATAATTAGTGGTCACAGCTGTTACTCTTTCCAGGCATGTTTATAAACCGTAATTGAACGTTCTGGAAACGTTATTGAATTTTATTGTTCCACTTTCTCATTTTCTAGAGAGCGGTACGTATCCAGTCAAGACTGACCGAAAACACGCAGGATCTAAGGACGAAGACAATATGGTATCGATGGAGCACGCGCACTCCCTCTCCTAGCTTGAGACGGTAAAACGGTATAAAAGAAGGACACGAAGCCGCCTGAAAGGGAAGGGTCAGAAAAGGTGCAGATGTTACGTAAGCAAAAGGTATCAGTTGATTGTTTGTAGTTTTAGGCTTAATTATGCTCCACTGAATCGCTTATGAGGTTTGTACCACTTGCAAACTCATCGTACAGTCATTTACTTTCGTGGTGACCGATTCCGTCCACAAATCCCTGCATTTCCCCGTCAAAAAGTACTTTTGAATTAATTAAGATTGTGTCCATGAGAAAAACAAGGAAAACCAGACAGGAGGTGATGCAGCTCAAATCCCCGATTTCGCTTCAAGTTAGGAGACCCCCCTGCAAAAATGGCCATTTGACAAAAATTATGCATATTTAATTAGCCATCTTTGGTTTCGTATGGTCATGTGAAAGTTCTACAACTATCAGTCAAAAAGCACAGATATTCATTTGAACTGGGCAATTTGATTTCTCTCCGTGGCTTCATTTTGAGCATTACTTCCTGCCTAATTTTCTCATGGACACACTTTCAATAGATTTCTCTCACCGATAACATTTTCCTTTTTTTTTTTTTCTTAAAACGTTTTTAGCGCGAAATCCTGTCGTGGCTTTGCCTTTATTCTTTTAGTCACTGTGAATGGTTTGTTGCGTCATCTCATGAATTTGATGAGAAAAAGCAACTTGATCACGAAAGCACAATAAATTTTTCACATCGTATGTTCTTATTGGTTGTACTTACTGTAATATAGTAAAAAAAAATGTCTTCAATGAATAAACAAATTAAATCATCTAGAGTGTATTCTTACCCCAAGCAATGTCAGTGTAGCCTCCAAACACATACTGTTGTTTTTGTATTATTAATAGTAACAGTGTGTAGCTTCCCATCACAGCGACTGTGAAATGTACTTGATGACCAACCGTGATGGGAGGCGCGGTAACACAGTTTCCAATATTGATTGAAACCGACAGCTGGTTCCAAAAATCGACTGAGACGACTGTGGAAGAATCCATCGTTCCGAATTATACTTGAATATATGGTCATCCCTTTAGGAGAAGAAGGAAACCTTTTAGTTAAAAATAAAGGGGGTGAGTTTCTTAAGAAACTGTGCTGCGTCCCCACGTCGGTGGGGAGTGTTACAAGATAATTTGGTTTTCTCAACTGAGTCGATAACGTGAATTGGCCACCGTAAAGAGATTCGAAGGTTGACGTTTCGAACGTTAGCCCTTTGTGGAAAATTGTGTGTTGTGTGTGGTTTATATACAAAAAGATGGAGCTACGCTATTTAGTTGGTGCATGGTAACATGAAAAATAACAGAATAACTGCATTAGTTTACTGAAAAGCGTTCGTTGATACAGTGAGGTTTAAGAGTGCCGATATCAGTGCAAAAATTATCATTCCTATGTTTTACATGAAAGCTACCGATCAATAAAACAGCTGGGTGTGAAAGAATTCATGAAAATACCCGAACAATACTGTTGCAATTGGAGCCTGGGTTTTTTTTGGCTTGAAAAATTACACAGAATTTAGGTTGAGATTGCGACAAATTTGGGAGAATCTTTCATTACAAACGACCAAGGGTGTTTTCAATGATATTCCTTCACAGTAGCTTCCATTTTAACTACAGTAAATAGATAGACTGGTGTGTAGGTGGTCAGCTAAAAGCAGGTCATAGCACAAGAACCTAAAATCAGAATATGATTTTGAGTCATATATAGTCTGTGGTCTTTTCAAACCACTTAAAAAGGTCATAATTGCGCTAACCACCAACCATCAAGACCATTTATTTATTTTAACCGACAACCATTAAAGGAAGAAGTTATCTCCTACCTAAATCTAGAATTTCTGCAATATTTCTGTAGATTTCCCTTAAAAAGATAAACCGTTTTTTTTTTTTATTGGAAAGTTGCAAAGTTTAAATTAACAGTGCCGAGATCGGGGGAGGAGGTGGGGAGGGAGGAAAGTGGTAAAGAGAATGGATCCGAGGTTTCTGGCATGTACCGAAGTTTTTGTCGTCTAGTGACTAAATCTTTTCGGAAGATAACGTAAGCTTCCAACATGCTGATCCAGACCTCTAGTAATGACTGATTATTCAACTTCTGTGTTTATCGTTGTACCTTACCCGGTAGTAGACCACAGATGGGCTGATCTCCTGTCCAGGTACCATTTTCCAAGCAGTTAATTTCTGTGGATCCTGTAAGCCAATAGCCAG